>JARHVA010000456.1:4825000-5230000 GCA_037957365.1 Torreya grandis
ACTAACATTACCAATATATAATTAGTTTTATAGTGGTTATATGAGTATATAAATAATTTTATAGTAGTCAATCTTGTAAAAGTATAAAACATAAAAATGAATATCGTAAGAGCATCTCGAGGAAAAACAATAACTAATATGAATATTTTTCAAATATTACAGGTTGAATGATGATATTACTATTGACCTTAGATGACCAAAAATTAAATTTATAAGAGCAAGGGAAGGTTTTATAAGGCCCAACAGAAAATTATTTTTGATAATAAGAGTTTAATATAAACCAATTACACACACACACACACACACAAGAAAAAAAAATCCTAATATTGTAACAAAATTAGGTGTCTACATAATGCACCATTTTTATGTGTATATGCATATACATCAAAGTAAAATAAATAATCACACCTGAGAGGGATCAATGAAAAATTTCCAACTAAAACATATAATTTATGTTCAAACTTAATTCTATATCTAATAATTATCTTAAATTCAAAAGGAGAGAGGCTACCTTATCACAATGTCTAACTCCTACATCCTAAAAAATAGGCAAACTATGTCTCCTCAATATCTACATGAATATCTTGGATACTACTAAGGGTATATGAAAAATAAATAATTCTCATGCATCCAAATTCCTAGTGTACCTAAAATAAAATAAATATGTTTTCAAGTATATCAATGTCTATATAAATTGATAATAAAATAACTGTTGAAATAATTAAGTAAAATAAAAATTTAGGAATGAAATGTAGGAATGAATACACGTTATAGTATGTGAACCATGCCACCATATCTATATAATATTTAAAAGTGTAAAATATGATTTAATACCTTATAACATGCATACTTCTCTTTATAACTCTTTGTTGTGCACTTCCCAACTGAAGAATAAAATATCATATAACTTTTTATTGTGAGCCTCCAACTACGGGAGGGAAAATACAAAACTCTCTGACATGTATAATCATGTATATGAAGGTATAATAAAAATATCACATTACCCACTTTTAAGGTGTGGGATAGCTTGTATCTCACTCACCTCAATAGAAATGGATTACATGTATCATGCATAACATAGGAAACTATAAAATAAATTTTAATGTATAATCATTAATAGTATCATCATTAAAACATATTTACAAAATATTTTGATATATAATCATATAAATAATCATTAAATACCAATTATAATATGTATCCCAATACTAATATAGCCAAGCAAAATAAATATAAGAAAATGTAAAAATAGTTTTACCATTTTTAGGCAAGGGGAATGAAGGATGGTGTAAGTGATATTCCCCTATGTAATAGTATGCTCTAGTATGGACAAGATATAACAATAAAGGAAAACAAATATAGTATGGATTAATGTGGATAAGATTCATAAGAGGAAATATGGAAGGATATTTACCATATATAACTAATGTATAATAAATAAACACATGGGCATATGATGCCTTCAATGATAAATACATAAGAAATGAAATAAAATTCTAGTTTTTCCCTAGATAAGTGATCAATATGGGTGTATTAATGGGTTGCTCTTATATATACACAATATTTTTAAACTTTATCATTTATTGATACTTTCTATATTGTGATAACCTATCAAGTTTCAATCTCTCTAAGTACACAACTTAAAGGGTGCATGGGGAAAGGGATGGGTAGACCTTTGTTGCTTCATAAGATTGTTGGTCCCTATACCATTACCTAAAAACACTACAAGTTAATTTTATCCAACTCCCTAAGTAATTAAAACCATTTATCTAATCCTATAAAAAATTCACCTTCTTAAATATCTCTTGACTAAGCATACACCCATTTTCTTCATTTTCCTATTATGTCGACCAAGTTGATATTGTTAGGAATTGAGCACATGTTATATAACTACATGAGCCTGACCAACTGTATATACCCTAATTTGGTTAAGGAACCAAAAATACCATGTCTTTTGTTTCTATTTCACATGAATTTCTTAGTGATGAATATATCCCTTACTCACATGGTCATTTTAGGTCTTTTGATATTCCTTATGTCTTCTTTTCTCTATTTATTGTACCCCTAGTGGTCCTAAGTCACCTCTTCCTAGTCACAGGGCCCCTTATCATGTCTTGCCCAGTCTTAACTCTATTTTGAGTCCTCAAGACACTAGTTTCCTTATATTAATAGTAGATCCATGTGGTGCTAGTGTCTAATTATGGTTCTAGTGTCCAACGTATATTTTATCCCATGTTTTGGGTTCTAACCCTACCTTGAGCTTTCATTTATGTTTTCTATCCCTTTTTTTACATCTTGATAGATAGTGAACAAGGTCTTTTATTAAAATCAAATTTCATTCTATATAAAGATCCTCATAAGGCATTTTAAATTTGGCACTTACTATTTTGGCACACAATTACATAAAATCAATCAATAATACAACTCAATACTTTGGATATTACTAAGCTATCACATTTAAACTTTCATACTTGATCAAATAAGGGCCTAAGCAAAAGTCATTCTAGTGTATAATGTGCATTGATTATGCATGTTCCCTAAGGGATAACTACATGCAATATAAGACCCATATCATTAGATTTAATGTACGTAGTGACCAAGATAATAGGGTTTCTACTCCATGCAATTGTAATATTCCACATCCCAATTTTTTACTTTATTATGCATTTGATTTAGTTATTTCATGTGTTTATGTATTCATTAGGGTTTGAGAAGATATTTAGGTAAAATAGTGACATATATGAGCTTTAAAAAGACACAAAATCACCTATAGGTCCCCTAAACTCTCCCATAGCTTCCTTAAAAGTTTTAGACAACTCTTCCAAGAAGGACACTAGTGCCATAATTAAACACTAGCACCACATGGTGCTACTATCTTCATAAGGGAATTACAATCTAAATCTTAATTTCAAATACAATCACATAATGAAATATTTCAAACTAATTCTCAATCCTATTTTAGTTACCTGAGTCATATACATACTTTCTTTTCTCTAGATAAGTACACTTTCTTTACATAATTTTTATTTTGGGAAAGTTTTGTCAAATCAATTATTTCATGTTTTCATTCTAAGTTATTGCTATACTCATCCCTTTAAGAACAAAATATTTACATGTATTAAGTCCTAAAAGTTTAAAACATTTGGTGAACCCATCTTAATTAAAATATTTCTTAAAACCCTAGTTTTGCCTAGGGTTTACCTTCAAATTTTATGCACTTAATTAGGGTTACAAACTTCTATTTTTTATTGATTTTTCACAAATTAGCTCATTCAAATCAATCCTATATTAGGGGTTTATTAATTTAATATAATTTAATTTTTTGTAAAACCACCCTCATCAAACCTTAGATACACATATTAGGTCCCTATACATCCAAATACTAGTAATTAGGGTTTCAAGTACAATCCTCATTTATTCAACACATTGAGTTAAATATTTCCCATAGTTACACGTATACCTATGTTAGATTAAATACTACCTATTATTTGATTTTTATTCATTATTTAAATTATATTATTTGGAAATTTTAAAATGATATCCAAAAAGCCTCTTACCCCTCACCCAATTGATGAATTTCTAAAAATTTATCATAATTATAATAATGAATGGACAATTTTTTAAGATTGCACATTAGCACATGATAATGATTTAATTTATAATGATGATGATGATGATGACTATTTTTGTAATGATGGACCTGAGGATTAATATGATCATGACCATAAAAGTGTTGATGAGGATATACTAGATGCATCTTCTTCTCTTTCCTCTCCCTCTTCTCCTACACCTAAAAATCACACTAACATTATAATGCCAAAAAAACCTCTTGTTGGTAGTGATTTGTTCCAATAAAATCCTAGATTTTCAACTTATTTTTCTACCTCATTATCAAACTAAATAAATATAAGTACAATACACAAAATCCAATTTTTCATGATTCAAATAACATAGAAAAGAGTAATGCATCTACTTTACCCTTCTAAGTTAAATTTGAAAAAACATGTATAAATAATATCACACCTTTTACTAATACACAAACTAAAGTAGATGAAATTATTTTATCACCTTATTTTACATTCCAATCTCAATGCAATGATTTTTTTAAAAATATTGTTAATGCAAATGTCTCTATGTCTTCTCCTACATGTCATAATATGTCAAATGAAAACATGTTGCTATATTTTCTACCCTTGACTCCAAGATTTAAAGTACTAATCATTCATGGAATCTACATATATATAGTGAATAAATTCATTGCATTACACCCACACATGATGACATATTTCATAGTAGTAAAAATTTAAAATTTTCTCTTACTCTTTCTCTTAGTGAGCATGCAAATGATACTTATACTCTTACTTCTAAAAGTGAATTAAATTATAATTTTGATGAACCTTTGAATAATTGTGATTACTATGATTATGGTGAAGAATACATTGAGTCTACACCTTTTATTTCTCTTCCTACTTCACCTATTTCTCAAGTTCAAACTAATGCTAGGTCAAATGATTAAAAAAACACACACACTTATTTTTATGTTCATAGTTTACATAAATAACATTCACATGATAATAAAGTACCTTCTAGTCCATTAGAATGTGATACCTCTTTGCAACTTAAAACAATAAGAGATACCAATGAATATCCCTCAACCTACCTAACTATAGTAAAAATTATTTCTCAACCAAATCTACATGAGGGTGATAACTCATTTACCTCTAACAAGGTCTAAGATATCACCCCTCAAAAGGTTATAGAGAGTAAACCAATCCTCCCTAAAAAAAAATGCTAATGTAATATACCAATGGCTAAGATAAATAAAAGAATTCAAGAGTTAAATGAACCCCTTGATGATGATAATATATGTTCACAAGAGGTAATATCCTTGATGCCTTCCATGCATGATTTGAAACAACAAGTACACCATCTCACATTAGAGAGTAAATAATACCACTCTTGGGCCGATTCCAATGTCATCCATGGAAATCTTATTTCACACAGAATCTTCACTACAAAGTTTCCACCCAACTTTTAGATACCAATGTTACCTAAATTTGATGGGAATGGAGACACATACTTAAACCTTCAAGATTATGGGAAATCTATGGCACATATCACTAAAAAATTGACTCTAGTATGATTATTTCCAAAGTCCCTAGAAGGGGAGACACTAAATTAGTTTCATCACGCACTCCTTAGTGGGTCACTACATACATATGATGAGTTAAAAACAATCTTTCTCATACACTATATACAAAATAAGGGACCTTGATTCATATATGAGAGGTTACCTTCACTACATTACGGTGAGACAAACCAATAACTAAATAAATTATAATATTCAAGTCATATATGCATAAGTTGATTTACCATTTGAAATATATAGAGATACAATACACATTTTTTAGAGGCCTCATTTTTTCTCTTAAGGAGAAATTATTATATTAGACATGCAAATAATTATAACGTCTATGTAACATAGCTATAGCATTAGAAATAGAATTGGGACTAGTTACTACACATTTAGAGGTAGATTTGGATGTAGGTTTATTAGAGCCAAAGTCATCTAACATGGTACAAGAACCTAATCCACTTATGATTAAGAAACAAGTGGAATATAAACAACCAATAAAGATAATCAGTAAGGGAAAAGAGACACTTCACAAAGCACCTCCTATAGTAATTAGAACACATGACACACACAAAGGGGTTATATAGTTTTTAGATAGAGATAGGCATCATGATATATTTCTTATATTATTAGATAAGGAGATGATCACACTTCCTCCTACTCACCACCATCTAGCACACCATATGCATAGGATAAGAAATAATCCATATTGTAATTTTCATACGATAAATGGACTTTGAAACAAAAACTATTATGCACTTCAAGATAATATTGACCAGTATATCAATATAGGCATTATAACATTCACATAGGGGGCACTGAGATCTCAGTTTAAATAGTCTCCTAGATCACACTTCTCTATGATCAAGTTATCCCAAGATGTTCCATTTAAGGAGCCAATAGTTAGTCATTGTATAAACTATGTGGTTTTTAGAACACCTATTTATGAGAGATATCATGCGCCATAGATTAAATAGAGATGGTAGCTAGCTAATAGAGATCAGAGCATAATCTCCATTCATACATTGATTAAGATATTTAGAAATAATCATAGAGATTATAACACAATCTCAGTTCATCCACTAATTAAGATCTTTGGAAACAATCATAGAGATCAGAGCATAGTCTCAATTCAACCACTATTCAATATATTTTTAAGAGATAACAAAAATTAGAACATTGTCTATCAGCTAATCAAGATATTATCCATTGGTCATAGAGCTCAAAGCATAGTTTTATTATGACAACCAATCAAGCTCTTTGATACAAAGTTTACACACTTAGCTACTATCAATGTATCACATGTAGTATTAGTTCTAGAATCTACTTATACACTAACACAACATGAGTAGTATGGTTATTTATTCACCATGTCATCTAGGTTCAGATAGTGCATACTATAGTTACATGATTCACATGTCGATATCTTATGAGAATATTGTAATACTTATACTAACAAATAACATTCCTAATCCACTATACATGTCTACTTAAACATTTATAAATAGATAAATAATTCATTACAATTACCTAGACACATACTATATCCTAGTATCACCATTTAACATAATGAGAATAATCAAACACAACATAACCAAATAAAGATACCCATATACACAGTGTGCATATAACAACAAACATCCATATATATATATATATATCTTAGAACATAGTTTCAATATAAATGTTGTAAAACACTCAATAATTTAGATGTGGCCACTAGGACTATCCCCCTCATTCTCACTCTCTGACATATCCATACTAGAACTAGAAGTCCCACTATTCCTCCATGACCTTGATCGAGGTTTGCATCTAATCTCTCTCTCTCCTATAACACATCCAAATCAAATATAAACTATGTATTCTCTCACTGTAGATGTATATAATCATCCACTATTTGGATACCCACCCTACCCAAAGAATTAGGTACATACATGGTCCATTTTTTTAACTCTACGTGTGCCTCATTCCTATCACCAACTACTCATTTATACACTATGATAGATATGGTTGTTTGATCAATAAAATGAGCATGAACACTAGAAACACACATGGCCCTCTCCAATAATCCATCATCCATGACATCATTAAGAATATGCCATTTTAGTACTTAGAGTGAAGACTCAGTGGTAGTCTCCCAATAATCATCATCATCTAAATGTACACATACCAAAATAATGCATCGGATACCTACCCAAGTAAATAAATAAGTAGAATATACAAACATATAATGGAAACCTACCATCAACAGAACTAAAGGGCTCCACATCTAGCACATCCTCCATGATGATCTCACCTCTTAGGAATAGAGGTGCCCATATATGATCTCTCTAATGGGATACATAGGCATTAATAGCTCCTAAATAATACAAATTTGGTATATCAATCACTAGATCCCACTCTATCAATAGAATTAGAGCTAGTTTTGAAATTGATGGTCTAAGCCAACTACTTGGCCTCACTAGAGCCTGAGAACTCTTCAACCACACCAATGGCACTAGTGGCATAACTTGAGTGACACCAAACTCTCATGTCACCCACTCATATTGTAACATATTGAATACATTGACCCAAAAGTCATACAACCAATAACTCACTATCACCCATCTTAGCTAAACATCATCCTTAAGCCTTTCCTCATAGTCCTTATAGGGCCTCTAACCAATATCTTTTACCATAAACCTATCAAAAACTTATCAACACTACATTGTACTCCTCTTGAGCACATGGGTTATCCTAATCCACCTCTTTGTAAATGTCTAAGGGTGATCCCAATCACCTCATTAGGGAAACACTAGTCTACTCACTAATATATTCTCATATGCCTAATAATGCAATAGTGTGAAAGACCCAATACCTCTTACACACATCTCTAGAGTAAATCAATATAAATCATGATACAAATAGGATAACATAGTGTGACACCATGAGTACATGGTGTCATGATACTCTATGTCCTATACTATATCATGCATCATACATGAGATTGATGCCCTAATCCCATTTATGGCCACAAATGAAGCCAAAAAAATTACTAAGAACTTCTGTAACTGCAAAACATTCATTGCGATAATCAATGATAATAATATATCACTATGGCTCCCTTACCAATGAGTCCCCATATATATCATTAAAAAACACGTCATGGCTCAATATATAGCTCAATCACTAGTATCCTCATGTAGTACTACTCTCTTACCATTAATCAATAAAATTATAATCCCTTACTCATCTTCTAGGGTGACAGTCATCTCCCTAGTAGGTAGATAAAATATGCAAGTATTTACATCCCATCTCTCACACAATGTTGTTATCATGTGTTTATCCTAGGGCATCAGATATAATGATTCCATGTGACCTAAACTAGATCTCTCTACCATGACCATCTCTACATCTATTAGGAGTAATCCCCATAATGTCTCCACCACCTAGACACTCTAGAACTCTCTCATGCACACATCCACCTATAAAATACAACCAAATCCAATAATACCACCATAGAATATTAGATAAATAGACAAAAAAATTCATCAAACACCATTTACCATTATTAAGAATCATAAACTAGGTTTAGTGGATACTAACACTATATATGGGATAATAGCACTAGATAATAGTGGCATACCTAGGACAGTAATGCCATTATCAAGATAGTAGCACCAAATTTCTAAAAATGGCCCTAAACTACCAAATTTATAATAAAAACAATTAAAAATGTATTACATGTGACAAAAAAATAGGAAAAAGAACAAAATCCTTACCAAGGCAACCTCTTCCCTAGCTTGGATAAGTGCCTTCACCTCCTCATATTAGGTCAAAGTCACTCCTCATCTACTTGATATACTCTCTAGCTTAGAGAAAACAATCACTATCAATTCAAATGATTCAAATGAATTGTCAAACTAATAAACTAACATATTTAAGTCATAGTTATAAAAATTACACCTTATTAAGGTTAACCTTACATGCCAATTTCACCAAATATACTAACTTTTTTCAAATGTGATATCTAGAGAATCATAACTCTGATTTGCCATCCATTTCTTATGCACGTGACTTGACCTTAATGTACCTCACCATATATTAGCTACACTAATATCCCAATCCCATTCAACTTTGAAAAATGACAAAATGTATATTCCCTTAATAAACTCAATTTAGACCAAAGGTATATCCCATTACCAATTTCAATAACTCCATCACAATCGATGAAATATTCAAACCTAAAAATACATCACCCCGACCAATTATCACCATCATATTAGTAATTACCACTTTTGGTTAGACACCCTTACTTCAGTCTCAACTCTCTCACCAAGAGGGGGGAGAATACACACATATTATCTCAAATATACATATTCAAACTCACAAGTCTACTCAGATATAGATATTTAGATACACAAGTCTACTTAGATACATATATTCAAACACATAGACCTACTTAGATATACATATTCAGACACATAGGTATACTCATATATATATATATATATATATATATATATATATATATATATATATATATATATATATATATATATATATATGTCTAAAAATGTATATCTATGTAAACCTATGTCTGAATATGTCTAAATATGTATATCTATGTAAACCTATGTCTGAATATATATATATATATATATATATATATATATATATATATATATATATATATATATATATATATATTCATATTCAGACATAGGTATACTCAAATATAATTATTCGAACATAGGTTTACATAGATATACATATTTAGACATAGTTTTACTTCGATATACATATTTAGACACAAGTTTACTTAGATATATAGTTTTTATTAGATATACAATTTAACTCAGATATATAATTTGACTAAGGTATACAGTTTGGATTAAATATATAATTTGAATCAAATATACAATTTGGATCGGATATATAGTTTGAATCAAATATAAATTTTGAATCAAGTATATGATTGG
Source organism: Torreya grandis (assembly GCA_037957365.1). Lineage (NCBI taxonomy): Eukaryota > Viridiplantae > Streptophyta > Pinopsida > Cupressales > Taxaceae > Torreya > Torreya grandis. The sequence goes on from JARHVA010000456.1 coordinate 4,835,096, forward strand.
CTCATATATATAGTTTGACTCAGATATATAGTTTGACTTAGATATATAATTTGACTTAGATATACAAATGTTCAGATACATAGTTACATTACTCAGATATCAAGATTGAGGGCATGATATAGGGCACACATCCTTAATCTCTATTTTTAGATTATCAAGTTACACTCAGATCATCACTAATATTTCATTAGGATTTTACTAGTTTGGGTCACATGACCATATATAATAGTTGATCCATAGTCTTCCACTAGACCTAGATTATCTAGGTTGAGTGATATCTTTGACCTCTAGTTTTAGTTTACACACTTAGATGTAGTATACATATCAGAGTGGGGGAAAGTAGGGCTTGTTTTTCCACATATTCAATTTACATACTCATATTCAATCTATATATTAGGGTGGGAAAAAATAGAGTTTTTTCCCTCATGATTCATTTCACTATTCAGATTCAGTATAGAGGACAACAAAATTATGGATTTCCTCTTCACATACTTCACTCAATATTGTATCCACTTCTTTAGCAAAGAAGTGAGCCAAGTCTAAAACACATATGCATAGGTAAGCATAGGTACACATTCCTCTTTTTCTTTTACTATAGTACTTTCATTTCATTGTACTACTAGAATAAAAGGGGGGAAAGTGCATACACCGTAATTTGGCTAAGTAACCATAAGTACCATGTTTTTTTTCACTCTTTCACATTAAGGTATTAGTGATGAATATAACCTTTATTTGTATGGTCATTTTGGGTCTTTTGATCTTTCTCATGTCTTCTTTTACATATTTTTACACCCCCAGTGGTCCTGAGTCACCTCCTCCCAGTCACAAGGGCCCCTAGCCTATCTTACTTAGTCTTAACTCTATTTTTAGGCTTTAAGACACTATCACCCTTATCTAGATAGTATCACCATATGGTGTTAGTGTTCAATTATGGTGCTAGTGTCCAAAAACCATTTTTTCCTATGTTTTAGGTCTTAACCCTACCTTGAGCCTTCTCTTATGTTATTTATCCCTATTTTACATCTTGTCAGCCAAAAAACAAGGTCTTACATTCAAATTAAAAAACCTTCTATATAAAGACTCATAATTACATCTAGCACTTACTATTTTGACACATAATTACATAAAATCAATCAATAGCATAGTTTAATACTCTGCATATTACTCAATTATCACATCTAGACTTGGATGCTTGATTAAATAAGGGCCTAAGTGAAAGTCATTCTAGCATACCATGCACTTTGATTATGCATTTCACCTAAGGGAGAACTACTTGTGATCTAAGACCTCTAACATTGGGGTTAATATAGGCAGTGGCTAGAACAACATGGTTTTTACTTTACATGATCATAATATCCCATATCCCAAATTTTCCCTTTCTTTTACATTTAATATATTTATTATTTCAAGTGTGCAAGTATTCATTAGGGTTTTAGAAGATATTCAAGCTTTTAAAAGACACAAAATAACCTAAAAGTCCCCCAAACTCTCCCACAACTTCCTTGAAAGTTTCAAATAACTCCTCAAAAAAGGACACTAGCACAACATGGTGCTATTATCCTCATATAGGTACTACTATCTAAAGTCTAATTTCAGCTATAGTCACAAAATAAAAGATGTCTAACTGATTCTCAACCTTGTTTTAGCCTCTTGAGTCATAGAAATACCTATTTTGGTCTAGATAAGTACAATTCCTTTACATCTTTGATATTTTGGGAAAGGCTTGTCCAATTAATTATTTAGTATTTTCATTCCAATTTATTGCTATACTCAACCCTTTAATAACATGAGATTTACATGCACTAAGTCCTAAAAGGTTAAAACACCAATATAGTTCAAGATTAATGGCTATCTTTCCTACTTAACAAGATCAAGCCGATTGATCTTGTAAAATAAATTTTTAGGAGGTTTAGGGTCAACCCTTAGATATAAATACCCCCTTCACTTCAATCCAATAAGGGAAAACATTCATTTTCACATTATTATAGCTTTCAATTCTACTATTTCTACATTTCAGGAGTCATTTCTTAGGGTTTACCTTGGAAGGAAAGAAGCTTATCTTGTGGGAAAGTTTTGGATGCAAATTAGGAGTATTTTAGCCTAGAGATAATTTATATAGTGTGATACTTATAAATACAAAACAAAATATTGAAAAAACCCATTCACCAAGGGAGAGATTGAGGCATGATAGGTTCAATTCATCATAAGTATTCCTAAATTTTACTCTTTCATTTGGTAGGTAGATATTTCACAAGGTATTAGGATGAATGTTTTACTCATTGCTTAGTTTACCTTTACATTGACCTAAGTAGAGTTCTCTTTGAAGTTTTGTTTTGTTTATTTAACTAACACGCTTTGTGTCACAAGATTTAGTGAGTACTAGATTGGATTTATTTTATGTATTATAGGCCTAGCTATGGTTATTACATAATATAATTTTATTAGAGGCTTTGAAACCCTCTCCTTTGTTGTTGTGTAGTAAGATATCCCTTAGGTTTAGTATATCTAAATTGGTCATGTTTTGATATAAATAACTATGCAATAAATTGTGTAGTAAGATTACATTCTCTGATCTTGGGATCCACTAAGTAGGATAAGTTTTAGATCTATCCTAATTATTTACATATATTTTGGTGAACACAACATGAATCTAACCCTTGAAATATTTTAATTTGTCAATTATAATCAATTAGATCAAGCTCGTCAATCTAATTTTATTATTATGTGCATTGGTTCTTAACTAGATTGATCATGTAGATCAAATTTTATATTCTATACATATATTTTCAACTAGATCGAGCACATCGATCACATTTTATCTTATGTGCACATATTTTCAACTAGATCAAGCATATCGATTGCACTTTATCTTCTATGGATAGGTTTACAACTAGATCAACCCAGTTGATCATGTTTTATTCTCAATGCCTAGAGTTTTTAGTTTCAACCAAGTAGATCAAACTGATTGATCTAGTCATTTATTCTACCTTCTATGCCCAACTAAATTAACCAGCTAGATTTTGTTCATTTCTATATTTTTGATTTAGCTAAAAAAGATTATCTAATCAATCTAGTTTTATTTTCTTAATTTTTATCAAATTTATGTAGACTAGATCTATTGGCTCGATTCTATTTAATAAAACTATTTTATGCCTTTACAAGATCAAAAAATCACCTAGATAACCTAGTCAAATAACAATTTAACATTCTAAAAAAATGACTAAATCAACCTGGTTGATCTCATTCTATCCTCTAGGTTCATTATTAATAACTTAATATTTCCATTATGTTAATTTTAAGTAAATTTCATTTCCTAATTTTTAGTTAAAATTTAAAATCATGTATTATTATCCTCAATTTTTTAGTTTTATAAAAATTTACCCACACATTCAAATCGATCAACCCACTTGTTCTATTTTTGTGTCTATCTTATATCATAAAACTAAATCCACCTAGTCAATTTTATTTATTTGGGCCTATTTTTCAATAGATTGAGTTGACCAACATGATTCCATTTTGTAGTGTTTACACAACTAGATCGACCTGCTCGATCTTGTTTTGTATGTTTTAATTTATAGAATAAGAAAAGGAAATTAAATTTTATTTCATATTAATTTCAATCAATTTTAATTTTTATTTGGATAATTTTCTATTTATTTCCAAAATCATAACTTGGTTTTTGACAAATTGATCTTCACCTTTAATTTTTATCTTGTTTGGTTTTCCCTAGAAACTATGTACCAATAGTTTTAAAGCTACTTAGCTAATATCATAAAGGGATAGACAATAATATATTTACATTAATTATTTATCATTTACAAATATCACAACATGATGGTCTTTCCCCAATATGCATAGCCATAATATAGAGCTAAATATAGTCTTTAGTTTCCATGTACCTCACAATATTTCAAAAATGCATAAGATTTTCCTTTGTATTGAACCTTAGGAATCCAACCATCCATTTGATTATGTGGTGTATTAATTAGTGGTTATCATCAATAATTTACTTCTATATTACCCTTGAAATTATGTTTAGTCGGCTATGGAAATGTTACTTCCTCCATAGTTAACACTCTAAAACATTGGGCTGCCACTATCTAATGGACAAGGCAATATATTTGGAAGCTTACATTATCAAATAAAACATTTAATATAATCTCATGATAATATTTTTAAATAATTAGTTAGCATCTAAATTACATTTTAATTTCTTGTTGTTTACCATTCTATGTTGTGTTATAAATTATATTAGCCAATGCTGGTACAAGTTATGTGTTATGTATTTCAACTAGATTGATCAAATTGATATAGTTGCCTATGTGCTTGACTTAATTTATATATTTAAATAAAAAAAATCCAAATTTAAAAAATATAAAATTTCTACCATCCTACAAAACTATATAAACTAGCTTGATCTAGTATATTGTTCTATTTTTTTACTTTTTCAACTAGGTCAACCAACTCGATCTAGTCAATTTACAACCTATTCTAATTTTTGATTTTTTTCTACATAAATTGACCATCTTGATTTTGTATCTACTAGATGAAATAGTTCATTATCATACTATTCTATTTTCCCACTCAAAATATAACTAAATTGACTAGCTTACTTTCATACCCCCTAGTTGACATAGTTCATTTTCTAACTAAATCAAAATTATTTGGTTGATCTAGTCCCATTTGTGACCAATTTAAATTTATTTAAACATTTTTTCTTAAATGTTAGAAACAAGATAACTGAGAGGGGGGTGAATCAGTCTTTAAAACTTTTAATTCAATTCCACTTAAATATTTATGAACCATCTTAACATGCATGTACATCTCAATAATCATAAACAACAAAACATAAGAGCCATAAATACATGAACACAACATATACATGAAAAAACCTCTTGGGGTAGAAAACTCACTGATGAAAAAAATGGACTATAGTCTTATAATACAAACATCAATATTTAGTTGATCACCCACTCAACTTGGAGAACCAACCCCAATCTATCAAGCACCAACTTAATAGTCTTTAGCTAAGCACTAACTCAGCAAGGAGCACCAACCCCTAATTTATCAACACCCATTTAGATTTAGAAAGAATCAATTTATAAAGAGGAACAAACCCCCTAATATGTTAATAAACAACTTAAAATAAACTTTTATCTATAAACTAACTCATAAAAGAGCACCAAACCCTAATTTATCAAGCACTACTTGGCTTTAACAATCTCCAACTTGTAATAAGGATCCAACCCCCTAGTTGACTCAGCACCAACTCAACTACCTAAATGTTTTATCACCTTCAAAAACCCTTATTGATTATACAACATATAATTATCTCTCTTTTATATATTTGATCACTTCATTCCCTCTCAAATTGAGTGTCAACCCTCTTAGCTCAAATAACACTCTACTTTTCTTGATTAGGTCTTCTGACCTTGATCCTCTCTTACAAAACCTTTGTTAGATACTCATAACATATCTAATAGTTTGCATGGAATACTTATACTCACAAATTATCTATATCATTTTATTATCCTGTTCTTCTCTCATTATTACAACATACCCACACTTAGCATCCTCTAAGCATACCAAAATAGGCCTCACTACCTTGCTTTTATACAAGTCATTTGGTCATATCCTTTTAGGTCAGATCAAAATTCAAATATCTTAGGTTGGATATGAATAGGATAAATAATATTAATATAACATTCCTTAGTCATAAATAAATCACTGCAATAGGTCATCCATATATAAATTAGCCCTTACTCCTCTTTTAGACTTGTGAAGACCTAATAGTCCTTCTCAACAACATGTTACCCTTTAATCCTTCTTCAAGCTTATCCAAACACTTCACATAGAAGGAAAAAGTCATAATACACTCCAATATCCCTTATAAAAACTTTAATTTAGGTCCATACCACCTTTTAGGTAAATCTAACACTTGAACCCTTACTCAAAACACTGCTTATAAAGGGCCTACACATATACACAAACTCTTCTTTAAATAATTGAGGAAAATAATCTATTTTAATAAAAAACATGGTAAAAAATTACATATTAAAAATACTTAGGACCTTATGGTCATCAAAAACTTCATCTAATTATTCAACTCAAGGTAAATAGGCTCAAACACACCTCAATAAGATGTTCATTTAGAACTACCAACTGGTTCCAAAATAGAGTCAAGGAAACATGAGCATCTGACACATGATTGAATATATTAAAGTGATTTAAATACATGTAAAATATCTTAAAACATACTTAGAATAACCTAAATCAATTAGATAATGAGATTTAATGAGAATTATTGGCATTATAGACCAATCTTTTGACCTTCTCTCTCATAAACTCTACTCAGTCAAATAAGCCATCTTGGATTCAATGATTCAATCTATTATTATAACTTCAAAGCTTATAAAAAGCATGGATAGATCATTTAAAACACAAAAAACATCACGATGAATTTTAATGCATCAATCTTTCATGAAAATACATCATGAAACATCTTCTCTCATTTGTTTGATTTCTTTATAGTTTGCACTACAGGGTCTGTTAGTGACTAGACAAATTTGATCATTGACTTTGCACATCTAAGATCTAAAACCTATATATAAACCTTTATTAACATCAACTACAAGTATCACACTTTTATCTTCATCCACTTAGTATCATTGACTCAGTCAACTCTATCTACTACATTAAATCTTTAAAAGACAAGCACTTTTATGTATGGTTTGTGCACTCACTTGAGAAACCAATCACATTTGGAGATGCCTTAGAGAGTTAAATTCAACCTAAAATCACTTTTATGAACATATCAAACCATTATGAGGTACTTATAATAATATCTTTGATATCAGTTCCTTATTAGGGTTTTATGAGGGTTTAGTCTAACTTATAGTCTTAATAATCATTCATAAAACTTAGCTCATCTTTCAAGAAAACCAATGCTTATAAATTTGAGATAGAACCATTCCTAATATACCATGAATATATTGGGTTCTCATGTAGCTATTGCACATGCCAAGAAACACTAAAAAAACCTTCTTGGGTAGACTAATCTTCAATGTGTACACTCAAGAAACCTTGAAATACTTTTCAAGCATTTTCTTTGCAAACCAAGTCCTAAAACTTCATGTACATTACTTGAAACAAATTATAGCCACCATCCCTCTTCTTTCTTTCTAAGCCTTGAGCTGAAAGTATTATAAATCCTTGAATCTAACCTTCTATCCATTCTATTGACCTCACCTTGGAACCCACCTATGTTCTAACACCTCTTGTGTATGCTCAATTAACATCATACACTCACTCATCTTCAAATATTCAATATAACTTATTCGAAGTTACTCATAGATCTTCAAAGCTCAATTTGGATATCTTTGTATCAACTTCAAAGCTGCATATATAGATCTTTAGATCTAATATCTCAATTATTTTTGAGGTCCTCAACACCTTATACAATCTCTCTCATGTTCAAATACTATTATATATTTTTTAGATCATTCTCTTCAAAGCATTCTCATCTTCTTATCTCATTCAGAGCATCTTTAACACTACTTACATAGAAATTTAGAGCACATTGCATCTTATTTGGATCTCACTCATTACATTATGCCACCTACAAATACCATATCACAAGGTATAGACAAAGCATTACAAAATTATTTACATTTGGTATATAGACATGTACTCACTCACACAACTTATTAATGATCAAAACATTCTACAAACAATATTCTTTCATCATATCTACAACACTCACTATGGTAATATTTAGAAATCATCACATACATACCTCAATGCTTACTTGAGCAAGCATTTACAAAATAACCTTTGTCATCAAATAACATTATATTGACATCAAAGAAAAAACCATACATCTTCATAAGAACCTTTAACATCAATGATAACATTAACTATTAAATCTTAACACTCAAAGATAATGCTCAACAATCTCTCCCTTAATCAATGACAATGTTCAACAATCTCCCCCTTTATCATTGATGGAAAAAAATTCTTATAAAACTATGTTAACCACTTCTTTATGGAAATCATATATTAGATTAGTTATTGCATTTTATTTCTCCCTTTCTGATCTTGATCCCTTTCTCATCTTTTCTAAGCTTTATGATCTCTCTGATCTTTCTCCCATCTTCTCATCCTTTTCTGATCTATCAAAACTTTTCTGATCTTTCTCCCTCTTTGACATTAATGACAAAGGTCTTCCATAACTATCATTTTTAAAAAAATGAACTCAGATTACATAACCACTACAACATAGATTAGGGTCAATCAACTTACATGAATATCTTCCCCTCAAACTAAACATCCACCATGGTTCTATAAGTATTAGACAACAAAGATCTTCTACAACTACTAAAATAACACTCTTCTCCTTATGAGCTGATAATATCTCTCAATGACCTTAGATGACCCACAATATTCAAAAACTATGGAAACCATTCTTAGAAATAATCTCTCCTTAATTCAATGCATATCAAAATAAATCACTCTCCTGACAATGAACATAGATCTACAAAGCTCCCTCTTAGATAAAGAATATTTTTCTTTTTAAAGAGATATGAGCTCAAGATCACATACCTTTATTTGACATGATTTAAGAAGATACTAAACTTTTTGACCATACACATGACTATCCCATTCTAGATAACAACTAAAGTAACAAGGCCTCCCCCTTGGTATTCATAGATTAGGATCACCTATACATATAGATCTCATAAGCTTAATAATTATATACCAATTGTTTTGCATTCTATCTTCAAGGCATCTTTGAATTTAGAGTTATAAATATAGGAATGGATGATCTTCATCTCCTTGTTTACAACACATACAACCTAGAATATTCTCAAAATAAACCTTATTATTTTTATACACTCTCATGCTTATGTTAATTGAATAATGTCTTCATAAAGCTTAATGGAGCCACCACTTTTTCATAGGGAACTAAAATAATATGAACTTAGGAGATTCCCAAATCTCTATATCCTTTTCACAAGATTGAATACTATTCAACATTATTCTATACTTGACTGGCTCTTTAGGCTGGACCTTTAATTTGATCTTCTCATCATCCATCTTGTCATCCTTCTTATTTTTTTTTGACTATTTTGTCAACACATGTGGCATTCCTTACTTGATTTATACTCCACATTAGCAAATATCCCACCTTGGTTTAAGAGCTAATCATGACTTACCTTATCATTATTCTTCTTCTTAGTCGACTCTTCATCTTTATTACTTTGATAAATCATATAAGAAACAAACTTCTCTTATCTCCTAATATATGGCTTGATCATCCACTATTTATACTCTAATATTTCATAGAATCTTCTTCTTTAGTCTTTTTCTCCACCTTTACTACCTTTTGTTTCCATACATTCATTTTTCTTCTTTCTTTCACTCTAGGAGCTTCAAATTTCCTACTTTGACTCGATGATCTCCTAAATCTATTAGGAGATAATCTTACAATACATCCTACATCATGACTGTTGTAATAAACCACCTTATACATACCATTTGACTGATGATGACTATGATCTCCCTTTGAGTAATTGCTTCTCCTTCCATAATTCTATAAGTACTCATTATTGGAGGGTCTTCTATATTCTTTATCTCTATGTCTAAACTAATTTCTTGAAAAATAATAACCATTAAAAGAATTAGCATAACTTGTAGCAGTGGTCTGATAGGTATTTTGAATTTCTTGTCTTCAAAAATTTTCTTCTCAACTTGAGGTGCCTTTTTTTGTATTCTTTAAATCCAAGACCCATCTCATCATTTTAAGACTTGATTTCTTAAAATATCATCAAGAGCCTAAGTGATCTTTTCAAACTTTACAAAATTATTCATCTCACTAAAAGCTTGACCCAACTTAACTTTGAAATATTCTACTTTAGATTCATATCTACTGTAATCCTCCTCTCTAACCTTTATACTCTACCATAATTTCATTTTGGGTTTCAATTTTTTGGATGATCTCTTCATACTATTTGGATGTGTTGCATAGCCTTTCCTCAAATAATCCAATTTACTCCTCATAGTCCTAAATTGATGACTTTAGTTTTTTATTCTTATTCTTCACAATATTCAACTCTTCTAGGGCACCTATGAGCTCTGATTCAAGACCTACTTCAACTTATTTATTGTCATAGTATTTTTATTCATCTAATTGTACATCAATCATGAGACCTTTTCCATTTGAACAACCCTCATTATTTGATTCTATGCCTATGAACATAGTTTAATTGTTATCATATTTAGATTCATTCCTTTCATCTTCATTATTAGATGTATGTGAGTCACTTTCATTTGATGAACTATATTCATTGGTATAGAAGCTCTTCTTGTTCTTGAATGATCCTTTCCTTCATTCTTATTTAAGTGTCTTTTGTTCTTATCAAATTTATAAACTTTTCTACCATCTTTATGAGGTTAATCATGTTATTCATTATGCTCAAATATATCCTTGTTAGGACACTTGGTTTTAAAGTGACCAATCTTTTTTTATCTAAAACATTGGAAGGGTAACTTACCCTTGTAATTTCCTAAGCCAAATATCATCTTCCTAGAAAACATAGCTATGATTTCATCATAATAAATTTATGAACATACCTCATCTTTGTCCTTCTTGGCCTTTGAATTATTTTCAACCTTGGAAACAACTTCCTTATTGAGAGGTCTTCCTCCATCTATTCTAATCTCATAGGCAATTAAGATGCCATGAAGCCCATCCATCTCTAGCTTATCTAAATCTTGTATCTCTTATACTACAAACACTTTATAATCAAATTTATAAATTAATGATCTCAATAAATTTTGAACAATAGTAGAATCTTTTACATTTTCTACCAATCCTCTATTGATGTTGATAACTTCATCAAATCTCAATAGTTAGGATGTAATAGATTCATCTTCATTCATCCTCAGGCTTTCAAACTATCTTCTATGGGTCTACAACTTGGCCATCTTCACCTTGGTGTCTCATTAATGGATGGTCTTCAATTCGTACCATATGTATTTTTTTGAAACAAAGTGCATTACCTTTAAAATTTATACCTTTGATAGGCCACACAAAATGGCATTCACTACCTTGGAGTTATTCTCACTAGCCTTCTTACCCACTACATCTGTTGGTGTAATTGGAATTGAAATATAGCCATCCATAATTGATTATGAAATATCATGTACTTATGACATTAGATATATATTCATTCTAACATTATATAAGTCATGGTTATATCCATTGAATAATGGAGCCTTACTGGTAGAGAAACCTCCTTGAGCTTGCTGACTAGTCATCCTTGCTTCTTAGAATCTCTTTTAGGCTATCAAGCCTATTCTAAAGGACCTAATCTGATACAAATTATTGGAAATAAGATGATTGATATATTGGGTGAATCAGTATTTAAAATTTTTCATTAATTTCCACTTAACTATGTAAAAACCATCTTAACATGCATGTACATCTCAATAAGCATATACAACAAAACATAAGAGCCTAAAATATATAAACATAACATAAATATGGGAAATTCTCTTGGGGAAGAAAAATCACTAATGAAACAAATTAAATGTATTCATATAATAAAAACATCAATATTAAGTTTAGTACCCACTCAACTTGGAGCACCAACTTGGATCTGTTAAGCACCAGCTTAATAGTTATTAACTAAGCACCAACTCAACAAGGAGTACCAAACCCTAATATACCAATCACCCACTTGGGTTTAATAAGAACAAAAATAAAAGGAGTTATAAAAACCTAATATTCCAAGAAATAACTTAACATAGATTTTTATCTAAGCACAAACTCATCAAGGAAAACCAACCCCTAATTTACCAAGCATCTACTTGGATTTTATAAGCTTCAACTTGTAAGGAGGCTCCAACCCCCTAGATAACTCATCACTAACTTATCCACTTGAATGTTTTATCACATTCATAAACCTATTTTATTATAACATATATTATGATATTTCTTTTATCTCTTCACTTACTTTAGTCCCTCTCAAAGTAAACTTTAGCTCTCTTCACTCAATTATCCCTCTACTTGGCTTGGTTAGGTCTTCTAACCTTGATCCTCTCTCGTATAACCTATATTACATACTCATGATATTTCTTCTAATTTATATGACCTATTTATTATAAAAATGATATATATCATTTTATTATCCTCTTTTTATCTTTATCTTACAACATACCCACACTTAGCATCCTCTAAGCATACCAAAAAAGGCCTTATTGCCTTGCTTTTATACAAGTCATTTGATCATATCCTTTTAGGTTAGATCAACATTAAAATATCTTATGTTAGAAATGAATAGGTCAAATAATATTAAGATAACATGCCTTAGTCATGAATAAATAACTACAATAGGTTAGCCATTTATCAATTAGCCCTTACTCCTCTTTTAGGCATATGGAGATCTAATAGGCCTTTTCAACAACATGTTACCCTTTGATCCTTATTAAAGATTATCTAAACACATAAAATAGTATGAAAAAGTCATAAAAAAATCTAATATCCCTTATACAAATTTTATTTATGTCTATACCACCTTTTAATTCAAGCTAACACTTGAACCCTTACTCAAAATACTACTTATAAAGGGCCTACACATATATTAAAACTCTACTTTGAACAACTGAGGATAATACTCAATTTTGAAAGATAAACATGGAAAAAAATTGCATATTCATATTAATCATGACTTTATTTCCATCAAAAAATTAATATAATGTTTCAAATTAGGGTAAACATGCTCAAACACACCTCTACAAAATGTTCACTTAGAACTACCAACTGGCTCCAAAACATAGTCAAGGAAATATGAACATCTAACACATGATTTTATATATTAAATGGATTTAAATGCATTTAAAGGATATTAAAAATCCTCAAATTAAAATCAATCAATAAGATCATGAGGTCTAATGAGAACTATTGGCCTTATAGACCAATCTTTTAATCGTCTCTCTCACAGACTCTACTCAGTCAGATAAGCCATTTTGGATTCAATGATTCAACCTATTATTATAAATTATAAGATTATAAAAAGAATATATAGATAATTAAATACCCAAATAACATCACCATGTATTTAAATTCATCATTCTTTCATCAAAATACATCATGAATCATCTTCTCTCATCTGTTTGATTTCTTCACTATCTGCACCACAGGGCCTGTTTGTGACTGACCAACTTTGATAATTGAATTTGTGTACTTTAGATATGAAAAATGCATATAAAAATTTATGAAAACAAACTAAAAGTCTCGTACTTTTATATTTAGCCACTTAGCACTATTGAATTAATCAAATCTATCTACTACGATGAATCTTTAGAAGACAAACACTTTTTTGTATGGTCTACTCACTCACTTGAGAAACTAATCACACCTAGAGATTCTTGGGAGAATTAAATTCAACCTTAAATAATTTTTATAATAATATCATCCCATTATAAGATATTTAGAATAAGATCTTCAATATTGAGTCATTATCAAGGTTTTATGAGGGTTTAGACTAACTTCTAGTCTTAATGATCATTCATAAGACTTAGCTCCTCTTTCCAAAAACCAATGCTTATAACATTGAGATATAAACCTTCCTCATATACCATGAAAAAATTAGTTTCTCATGTAGCTTCTGAACATGCCAACAAGCACTAAAAAACCTTCTCGAGTAACTAATCTTCATTCTGTGCACTCAAGAAACCTTGAAATACTCTTTAAGCCTTTTCTTTATAAACCAAATACTAAAAATTCATGAAAATTACCTAAAACAAATTGAATCACCTCAGTCAATTTTCATCTACTAACCCATGTCATGGAAAGTGATCATATTACCTCATCTATCCACCAAATCTCTTTTTCCTTTCTAAGCCTTGACCTGCAAGTCTTATAAAGCCTTGAATCTGAACTTCTATCCACTTTGTTGACCTCACCTTAGAACTCACCTATGTTTTAATGCCTCTTTTGTATGATCAATCAAAATTATACACTCACTCTTCTTCAGATCTTCAATATAACTTATTCAAAGCTACTCATAGTTCTTTAGAGCTTGATTGGGATATCTTTGCAACAAATTCAGAGCTACACATATATATATTTAGAGCTAATATCTCAATTATTTTTGAGGTCCTCAACACCTCAATGAATATCTCTCATGCTTAAATACTATCAGATATTCTTCATAGCATTTTTTTTAGAGAATTCTCATCTTCATAACTTAATTAGAGCATCTTTGACACTACATGCACAAAACTTTGGAGTACATTACATCTTGTTTAGAGATCACTCATTGTATCATGACATCTACAAATACTATTTCACAAGGTCTAGACAAAGCATTAAAAGATACTTTAAATTTGATATACATACTATTACTCACTCATGCTAATTTTAATGACTAGAACATTTTGCAAACAATATTCTTTCATCATAGCTACAACAATCAATATGCTGATAATTAGATATCATCACATACATACCTCAACGATTACTTGAGAAATAATTTGCAAAAAAACCTTTATTATCAAATGGAATTAGATTGACATCAAATAAATAACCATGTATCTTCATAAGAACCTTTGACATCAATTATAACATTAACTATCAAATCTAAACACTCAAAGACAATGCTCAATAATCGCTCCCTTAATCAATGACAATGTTCAACAATCTCTTCCTTTGTCATTGATGATAAAACATACTCAAAAAACTCTGTCAACCACTTCTTGATTGCAATCATCTCTTCAAAATGGTTCTTTCCTTTTATTTCTCCCATTTTGTTCTTGTTCCCTTGCTTCCTTTCTCATCTTTTTTATCTCTCTAATATTTCTCCAATCTTATCATCCTTTTCTAATCTATCAAAACTTTTATGATCTTTCTCCTCCTTTGAAATTAGTGAAAAAGGTATTCCATAATTATCATCTTTTTTAGAATGAACTCAGATTACAAGACCAATTCAACATAAATCAAGTTTAGTCAACTTAATTGAATAGATCCCCCTCAAACCAAACATCTACCATGCTTCTATAAGTAGTAGACAATAAAGATCTTTTATAACTAATAAAATCACACTCTTCTCCTTATGAGATAATAATATCCCTCAAAGACACTAGATGACCCAAAATCTTCAAAAACTATGAAAACCATTCTCAGAAACAATCTCTCCTTAAATCTATACATATAAAAAACAATCACTCTCTTGACAAAGAACACAAAGCTAAAAATATCCACCTTAGACTAAGTATATCTTCTTTCAAATAACTATGAACTCAAGATCAAATACCTTTATTTGACATGGTTTAATAAGATACCAAACTCTTTGGCCATACACATGGCTATCCCATTCTAGATACCAACTACAAAAATAAGGACTTCCCCTTGGTATTCAAGGATCAAGATCAACTATACATATATATATCATAAGCTTACATCTTATATGCCAATTGATATACAATCTTGATTTAGAGCTATCAACATAGGAATGGATAATCTTCATCTCCTTTCCTACAACACAAACAACCTAGAATATTCTCAAAATAAACCTTCATCTTTTACTGCACCCTCATGCTTCTGATAATGGAAGAATATTTCCATGAAGATTAATGGAGCCACCCATTTTTCATAGGGCACTAGAAAAATATTAACTCAAGAGATTCCAGAATCTCTATATCCTTTTCAAAAGATTGAATATTTTTCAAAATTCTTATGTACTTGACTAGATCTTTAGGCTAGACCTTTGATTTTATCTTCTCATCATCCACTTTATCTTCCTTCTTATTTTATTTGATTATTTTTTCAACACATGTAGATAACAAGTGTTCTTGGCATTAATTACTTGATTTATGCTCCATAGTAGCAAACATCCCACCTTAGTTTATGAGCTAATCATGACTTACCTTGTATTTATTCATCTTCTTAGTCAACTTTACTACTTTTATCAATCTTATGAGAATCAATAATTATCTTATCTCCTAAAATATGGCTTGAGCATCCAATTTTTATACTCTAAGCTTTCATAGAATTTTATTCTTTAGTGTTTTGATCCACCCTTACTGCCTTTTTTTCCATACATTGATTTATCTTCTTTTTTGGACTCTAAGAGCTTCAAACTTACTACTTTGACTTGATGACTTCCTTACTCTGTTAGGATAGAATATTGAAATATGTCCTACATCATAACAACTATAATAGACCACCTTATACATACCATTTGACTGATGATGGCTATGATCTCCCTTTGAGAAATTACTTCTCCTTCCATAGTTCCAAAATTACTCATTCTTGGAGGGTATTTTACATTCTCTAGCTCTATGTCCAAACTAACTTCATGAAAAATAGTAACCATTAAAAGAGTTAGAATAACTTTTAGTATTGGTTTATCTAATAGGTCTTTTGAATTTATTATCTTCAATAGTCTTCTTATCAACTTAAGGTGCCTTCCTTTTGTCTTCTTTAAATCCAAGACTTGTCTTGTCACTTGAAAAATTCTAACTACTTAAAATATCATCAAGAGCCTTAGTTCTCTTTTCAAAATTCACAAAATTCTTCATATTTATAGAAGCTTAACCGAACTCAACTCTTAGAGATTCTACTTCAAATTCAATTTGCTACAATTTTCTTCTCTAACCTTTAGACTTGTTTCCATAATTTCATTATGGGTTTCAAAATGTTGGATGATATCTTCATACTCCTTGGAAGTATTACATAACCTTTCCTCAAACAATCCAATATGCTAATCATAGTAATAAACTAATGATTTCAGTTTCTTTTTCTACTTCTTCACAATCTTCAACTCTTCTATGGCACACATGAGATCTACTTCAAGATCTACCTCAACTTCTTCATTGTCATAGTATTCTTATTCATCTAATTCTACATCAATAATGAGACCTTTCCCATTTAAACAACCCTCATTATCTAATTCTATACCTATGACCAAAGTTTCATTGTTCTCATGTTCAAATTCATTCCTTTCATCTTCACCATCAGATGTGTCTAAATCACTTACATCTGATGAACTATCTTATTTAGTATAGAATCTCTTCTTATTATTGAATGATCTATTCCTTACTTCATTAGTATTGAGTTCTCTTTTTTTCTTGTCAGACTTATAGACATTTCTATCATCTCTATGACATTTATCATGTTCTTCATTATGCTTAAATATATCCTTGTTAGGACACTTGGTTGTAAAGTGACCAATCTTTCTACAACTGAAACATTTGAAGGGTAACTTACCCTTGTAGTTTCCTGAGCCAAATCTCATCTTGATAGAAAACATAGCTATGATTTCATCATCATCAATCTATGAACATACCTCATCTTTTCCCTTATTGGCCTTTGACTTCTTTTTAACCTTGAAAGCAACTTCCTTCTTGAGATATATTCCTCCATATGTTCTCATCTCATAAGAAGTCAAAATGCCATAAAGCCCATCCATATCGATCTTATCTAAATATTACATATCTTATATTGTAAAAACTTTAGAATCAAATTTAGAAATTAGTGATCTTAATACTTTTTAAATTATAGTAGACTCTTTTAATTTTTCTCCCAATCCTCTAATGATGTTGATAACTTCATCAACTCTCAAGAGGTAGGATGCAATAGATTCATCTTCATTCATCCTCATGCTTTGAAAATGTCTTCTATGGGTTTGTAACTTGGCCATCTTCACCTTGGTTTCTCCTTCATATATGGTCTTAAATTTTTCCAATATGTATTTGGTTGAAACATAATGCATTACCTTTACAAGTTTTGCCTCTAATAGGCCACACATAATGGAATTCGTTGCCTTTGAGTTATTTTCGTTAGCCTTCTTACCTACTACATCTGTTGGTGGAATTGGAGGTGAAATATAGATATCCATAACTAATTTCCAAATATCTTGTCCTTGTGACATTAGATATACCTTAATTATAAAATTATAGAAGTCATAGTTAGATCCATTGAATAATGGAGCCTTACTGGTAGAGAAACCTCCTTAAGCTTTCTAAATTGTCATCCTTGATTCTTAAAATCTCCTTTGGGATGTCAAGCCTATTCCAAAGGACTTGATATGATACTAATTATTGGAAACAAGATGATTGAGAGGGGGGTTGAATTGGTATTTAAAATTTTTCATTCAATTGCACTTAACTATGTATGAACCATCTTAACATGCATGCACATCTCAACAATCATTAACAACAAAACATAATAGCCTAAAATATATGAACATAACATATACATGAGAAACCCTCTTAGGGTAGAAAACTCATTGATGAATTAAATAGACTATAGTCCTATAAAATAAACATCAATATTTAGTTGATCACCCACTCAACTTGGAGTACCAACCCCAATCTATTAAGCACCAACTTAATAGTCTTTAGCTAGGCACTAACTCAACAAGGAACACCAACCCATAATTTACCAAGTACACACTTGGATTTAGAAAGAACCAAATTAAAAAAAGGAATCGACCCCATAATATATAAAGCACTAAATTAATATAAAATTTTATCAAAACACCAGCTCATCAAGGAACACCAATCCTTAATTTACCAAGCATCTACTTGGTTTTAGCAACTTCCAACTTGTAAGAAGGCTCCAACCCCCTAAATGACTCAACACCAACTCAACCTCTTGAATGTTTGATAAAATTTATAAACCTTTGTTACTTATAAAATATATGATGATATCTCTTTCATCTCTTCTCTCACTTTAGTCCCTCTCAAGCTAAACTTTAGCCCTCTTTGCTCAACTAGCCCTCTACTTAGCTTGATTAGGTCTTGTGACTTTGATCCTCTCTTGTAGAAACATTGTGTAATAATCATGACATATATACTAGTTTTCATGACCTCCTTATTCTAAAAAATTATCTATATCATTTTCTTATCCTTTTATCCTCTTGATCTTACAACATACCCACACTTAGTATCCTCTAAGCATACCAAAATAGGCCTCATTGCCTTGCTTTTATACAAGTCATTTGATCATATATTTTTAGGCCAATTCAAAATTAAAATATCTGAGGTTGGCCATGAATAGGTTAAATAATATTAAGATAACATGCCTTAGTCATGAATCAATCCAATAGTTTGACCATATATAAATTATTCCTTACTCCTCTTTTAGGCTTATGGAGACCTAATAGGCCTTCTCAACAACATGTTACCCTTTGATCCTTCTTCAATATTATCCAAACACTTAACATGGTATTAAAAATTCATAATCCACTCCAATGTCCATTATACAACTTTATTTTAGGTATATACCACCGTTTAGGTCAAGCTAACACTTGAACCCTTACTCAAAATACTTCTAAAGGGCCTGCATATATACAAAACTCTGTATTGAATAAATAAGGAAAATAATTAATTTTGATAAAAAAACATAGAAAAAATTACATATTAAAAATAATCATGACCTCAAGTTCATCACTAACTTCATATAATGCTTCATCTCATGGTAAACATGCTCAAACACACCTCTTCAAGATGTTCACTTAGAACTGCCAATTGGCTCCAAAACATAGTCAAGGAAACATGAAAATTTGAAACATTATTTAATATATTAAAGGGATTTTAATGAATGTAAAGGATATTAAAATATATTTAGTTAAAAATCAATCAATTATATCATGATATCTAATTATAATTATTTGACTTATAGACTAATCTTTCAACCTTCTCTCTCACAGACTCTACTCAGTCAGATAATCCATTTTGGATTCAATGAATCAACCTCTTATTATAAATTCTAAGATTTTTCAAAGCATGGATAGATCATTAAATACCTAAAAAAAAAACCATGCATTTAGATTCATTATTATTTCATGAAAATACATCACAAAACATGTCCTCTCATCTGTCTAATTTATTCACTATCTACACCATAGGGCGTATTAGCAATTGGCCAATTTTGATCACTAACTTTGTGCACTTGAGATATGGAACCTATATATAAAAATTTATTAACATAAAATAAAAGTCTCACTCTTTGATCTTCATCCACTTATCATCATTTAATCAATCAATTTTGTCTATTACAGTGAATTTTTGGAAGCCAAGCATTTTTTGGTATGGTCTGCTCACTCACCTAAGAAACTAATAAAGCGTGGAGATTATTGAGAGAGTTAAATTAAAACTTAAATAAATTTTATGATTATATTCAAATATTTTTATTTCTTTATAAAAATATCTTTAATATCAGGTCCTTATCAGGGTTTTATGAGGGTCTAGACTAACTTCCAATCTTAATGATTATTCATAAAACTTAGATCCTATTTCCATAAACCAATGCTTGAAAATTTGAGATAGAACCATTAATCATCTACCACGAACAACTTAGGTTCTCATGTAGTTTATACATGTGCCAATTAGCATTGAAAAACCTTCTCGAATAAATTAATCTTCATTCTATGCACTCGAAAAACCTTGAAATACTTTTCAAGCCTTTTCTTTACAAACTAAGTCTTAAAACTTCATCCATATTAACTGAAACAACTTGAATCACCTTATTCAATGTTCATCTACTCACCCATGCCATGTAAATTAATGTTATTACCTCATCTGACCACCATCTCTCTTACTTTCTAAGCCTTGACCTATAAGTCTTATAAAGCCTTGAATGTGACCTTCTAGCCACTCTGTTGACCTCACCTTAGAAATTACCTATGATTAAATGCCTCTTATTTATTCTCAATCAATATCATACACTCACTCTTATTTTGAGCTTCAAAAAAACTTATTCAGAGCTACTCATAGATCTTTAGAGCTTAATTGGGATATCTTAACAGTATATATATATATATATATATATATATCTTCAAAGCTAATCTCTAAATAATTTTTGAGGTCCTCAACACCTTAGATAATATCTTTCATGATCAAATACTATCAGATATTATTTAGAGCATTCTCATCTTTGTAGATCATTTAGAGCATCTTCAATGCTGCATACATAGAATTTGGGAGCACACTACATCTTCTTTAGAGCTCACTCATTACATCATGCCACCTATAAATATTATCTCACAAGGTCTAGACAAAGAATTATAAGATGCTTTAAATTTTCTATATTAACTTGTACTCACTCATGATGATTCTTAATGATCATAACATTCTACAAACAATATTCTTTCATTATATCTACAATACTCAATATGACTATAATCAGATCTCATCACATATATACCTCAACGCTTACTTGAGAAAACATTTACAAAAGAACCTTATTCATGAAATGACATTAGATTTACATCAAATAAATAACCATGCATCTTTATAAGAACCTTATACATCAATGACAACATTAAATATCAAAGATACACACTCAAAGATAATGCACAACAATCTCTCTCTTAATCAATGACAATGTTCAATAATCTCCACCTTTGCCATTGATGGTAAAACATACTCAGACAACTCTATCAGTAATTTTTTTTATGGAAATCATCTCTTAGACATGGTTCTTACCTTTTCTCTCTCCCTTTTTGATCTTTCTCCCTTTCTCCTTTTATCATATTTTCTAATCTTTTTGATCTATCTAATCTTTATCCCATCTTCTCATGGTTTTTTGATCTATCAAAACTTTTCTAATCTTTCTCCTCCTTTGACATTAATGACAAAGGTCTTCCATAACTATCATATTTTATAAAATGAACTCATATCACAAGATTAATTCAACATATATCAGACTCAGTTAACTTACTTGAATAGCTCCCCCTCAAACTAAGCATCCACCATGCTTTTATAAGTAGTAGACAAAAATGATATTTTACAACTACTAAAATCAAACTCTTCTCCATATAAGCTGATACTATCTCTCAAAGACACTAGAGGACCTGCAATCTTTAAAAATTATGGAAAACATTCTCAGAAATAGTCTCTCCTTAACTCTATGGATATAAAAATCAATCACTCTCTTGACAAAGAATACAGAGCTATAAATCTCCTCCTTAGATCAATCATATATTCTTTAAAATAACTATGAACTCAAGATAACATACCTTTATTTGACATGGATGAATAAGATACCAAAATCTTTGACCATACACATGGATATCACATTCTAAATACTAACTATATAAATAGGGACTACCCCTTAGTCTTCATAGATTAGGATCACCTATACATATAGATATCAAAAGCTTACTTCTTATATGCCAATTATTTTACACTCTTTATTCAAAGCATATTTGACTTTGGAGATATCAACACAAGAATGGATAATCTTCATCTCCTTGACTACAACATAGATAACTTGGAATCTTTTCAAAAGAAATATTCTTCTTTTTCTACACCCTCATGCTTCTACTAATGGAAGAATGTCTCCATGAAGATTAATGGAGCCACCCTTTTTCATAGGGAACTAGAATAATATGAAGTTAGTTGATTCCCAAATCTCCATAACCTTTTCAAAAGACTAAATTTTTATGTACTTGATTGGCTCTTTAGGCTAGACCTTTGATTTGATATTCTCATATCCACCTTGCCATTCTTCTTCTTTTGTTTCACTATTTTGTCAACACATGTAGATAATAAGTGTTCTTGACATTATTTACTTTAGTTCTACTCTATACTAATAAACATCCCACCTTGGTTTATAAGCTAATCATGACTTACCTTGTCATTCTCCTTATTCTTAGTCAATTCTTCATATTTATTTATTTAATCAATCATATGAGAATCAAGACTTCTCTTATCTCCTAACATGTGGCTTTAGCATCCACTGTCTATACTCTGAGCTTTCATAGAATCATTTTTTTAGTCTTTTTATCCACATGTACTACCTTTTATTTCCATAGATTCATTTGTCTTCTTTATTTCACTCTAGGTACTTCAAACTTCAATCTTTGACTTGATGATCTCCTAACTCTGTTAGGATATCTTGAAATATGTCCTATATCATGACAACTATAACATACCACCTTATACATACCATTTGATTGATGATGACTATGATCTCCCTTTGAGAAATTGATTCTCCTTTCATAGTTTTATAAGTACTCATTTTTGGAGGGTATTCTATGTTCTTTAGCTCTATGTCCAAACTAACTACATGAGAAACAATAACCTTTAAAATAATTAACATACCTTGTTGGGCTGTATGATAGGTCTTTTGACTTTCTTGTCTTCAATTATCTTCTTCTTAACTTAAGGTGCCTTCCTTTTGTCTTCTTTGAATCTAAGACCCATCTTGTCACTTGTATATTTTTGACTACTTAAAATATCATCAAGAGCCTTAGTGATCTTTTCAAACTTCACAAAATTGTTCATATTGCTAGAATCTTGACCCAAATCAACTCTTAGAGATTCTACTTTAGATTCATATCTACTACAATCTTCCTCTCTAACCTTTAGACTTACTCCCATAATTTCAATCTAGGTTTCAACTTATTTGATGATCTCTTCATACTCCTTGAAAGTGTTGTACAACCTTTCATCAAATAATCCAATCTTCTCCTCATAGTCCTAAATTGATGACTTTAGTTTCTTGTTCTTGTTCTTGTTCTTCACAATCTTCAACTTTTTTATGGCACCCATGAGCTCTTTTTCAAGATCTAATTCAACTTATTCATTGTCATAATATTCTTCTTCATCTAATTCTACATCAATCATGAGACCTTTCTTATTTTAACAACCCTAACTATCTGATTCTATGCCTATGGATACCATTTCATTGTTGTCATATTTATATTTATTCCTTTCATCTTCACTATTAGATGTGTCTAAAACACTTACATTTTGATGAATAACTTTTTTGGTATATAATATATTTTTTTTCTTGAATGATCATTTCCTTCCTTAATTCTTCTTGAAGTCTATTTTATTCTTTTCAGACTTATAGAATTTTCTATCATCTCTATGAGGTTTATCATGTTCTTCATTATGCTCAAATTTTTCCTTGTTAGGATACTTAGTTTCAAAGTGATAAATCTTTTCATAGATAAAACATTTGAAGGGTAACTTACCCTTGTATTTTCTTTAGGCAAATCTCATCTTCCTAGCAAACATAGTTATGAGTTCATCATCATTAATTTGTGAACATAACTCATCTTTGTCATTATTGTCCTTTGACATATTTTCAACTTTTAAATTTTCTTCCTTTTTGAGAGGTTTTCCTCCATCTATTCTCATGTCATAAGTAGTCAATATGCCATGAAGCCCATCCATCTCTAGCTTGTCTAAATCTTGCATCTCTTCTAATATAAACACTTTAGAATCAAATTTAGAAGTTAGTGATCTCAATACCTTTTGAACAATAGTATACTCTTTTAATTTTTCTCCCACTCCTCTATTGATGTTGACAACTTCATCAAATCTCAACATGTAGGATGCAATAGATTCATCTTAATTCATCCTTAGGCTTTCATACTATCTTCTATGGGTCATCAACTTGGCCATCTCCAACTTGATGTCTCATTCATAAATTTTCTTCAATTTATCCCATATGTATTTGGTTGAAACATAATGCATTACCTTTACAATTTTTACCTTTGATAGGCCACACAAAATGGCATTCATTACCTTGGAGTTATTCTCACTAGCCTTCTTACCTGCTACATCTATTGGTGGAATTTGAGGTGCAATATAGTGATCCACAATTGATTTCCAAATATCATGTCCTTGTGACATAAGATATATCTTAATTTCAAAATTATATAAGGTATAGTTAGATCCATTGAATAATGGAGCCTTATTGGTAGAGAAATGTCCTTGAGCTTGTTGAATGGTCATCTTTACTTCTTAGAATCTCTTTTAGACTATTAAGCCTATTCTAAAAGACCTATTCTGATACTAATTATTGAAAATAAAATTCATGAGAGGGGGGAGGGTGAATTAGTATTTAAAAATTTTCATTCAATTCCACTTAACTATGTATGAACCATCTTAACATGCATGTACATTTCAATAATCACAAATAACAAAACATAAGAGCCTAAAATATGTGAACACAACATATACATGGAAAACTCTCTTAGGAAAGAAAACCCACTAATGAAGGAAATTGAATATAGTATTATAAGATAAACATCAATATTTAGTTGATCACCCACTCAACTTGGAGTACCAACTCCAATTTATCAAACACCAATTTAATAGTCTTTAGCCAAACACCAACTCAACAAGGAACACCAACCCTTAATTTACCAAGCACCCACTTGGATTTAGCAAGCACCAAATATAAAGGAGGTACCAAAACTATAATATATAAATAAATAACTTAATATAAACTTTTATATTAGCACCAATTGAGCAAGGAGCATAAACCTCTAATTTACCAAGCATCTACTTGGCTTTAATAAGCTCTAACTTGTAAGAAGGTTCTAAACCCATAGATAAATCAACACTAACTTTGCCACCTAAATATTTGATAACCTTTAAAAACCCTTATTTATTATATAATAGATGATGATATCTATTTCATATCTTTACTTAGTTTAGTCCCTCTCAAAATGAACTTCATCCCTCTTCGCTCAACTAGCCCTCTACTTGGCTTGATTAGGTCTTCTGACCTTGATCCTCTTTTGTAAAACATCTATTAGATACAAATGGCATATATAATATTTGGAATGAAATAATTATGCTCACAAATGATCTATATCATTTTCTTATCCTCTTCTTTGATCACTCTTACATCATACCCACACTTAGCATCCTTTAAGCATACCAAAATAGGCCTCACTTCCTTGATTTTATACAAGTCATTTGATCATATCCTTTTAGGTAGGATCAAAATTAAAATATAATAGGTTATCCATGAATAAGTTAAATAATATTAATATAACATGCCTTAGTCATGAATCAATCACTAAAATAGGTTGGCCATATATCAATTAGCCCTTACTCCTCTTTTAGGCTTATGGAGAAATAATAGGCCTTCTCAACAACATGTTGCCCTTTGATGCTTCTTCAAGATTATAAAAACACTTCACACAAAATGAAAAAGTCATAAGACACTCTAATAGCCCTTATCCAACTTTAATTTATGTCTATACTACCTTTTAGGTCAACCTAACACTTGAACCCTTACTCAAAATACTGCTTATAAAGGGCTTGCACATATACAAAAACTTTTCTTTGAAAAACTAAGGAAAATACTCAATTTTTACAAACAACCATGGGAAAAATTACATATTCATAAAAATCATGACCTTAAGGTAATCACCAACTTCATTTGATGCTTTAACTTAGGGTAAACATGCTCAAACACACCTCTACAAGATGTTCACTTAGAATTGTCAATTGGCTCTAAAACATAGTCAAGGAGACCTAAACATATGACACATGATTTAGTATATTCAAAGGATTTAAATACATGTAAATGATCTTAAAACATCCTTAGAATAACTTTAATCAATCAGATCATGAGATCTAATGAGAACTATTATCCTTATAGACCAATCTTTTGACCTTCTCTTTCAAAGACTCTACTCAGTTAGATAAGCCATTTTGGCTTCAATGATTCAACCTCTTATTATAAATTTAAATCTTCTAAAAATCATGGATATATCATTAAAATTCCATAAAAAATAACCATGCATTTCAACATATCACTATTTCATGAAAATACATCATGAAACTTCTTCTCTCATCTATCTCATTTCTTCCCTATCTACACCATAGGGTCTATTAGCAATTAGACAAATTTGATCACCAAATTTGCAAACCTAAGATCCAGAACCTATCCATAAACCTTTATGAACATCAAATACAAGTCTCACACTTTGAACTTCATCCACTTGGCACTGTTGACTCAGTCAACTCTATCTACTACAATGAATATTTAGAAGACAAGCACTTTTATGTATGGTATTCTTACTCACTTGAGAAACAAATCATGCCTAGAGATGATGGGAGAGTTTAATTCAAACCCTAATCACTTGTATGATCATATCAGACCATTATGAGCTCTTTAGAATAAGATCTTCAATATTGAGTCCTTATCAGGGATTTATGAGGGTTTAGACTAAATTCCAATCTTAATTATCATTCATAAAACTAGATCCTCTTTCTAGTAACCAATGCCTATAACTTTGAGATATAACCTTTCCTCATCTACTATGAAAAACTTATGTTCTCATGCATCTACTACATGTGCCAATGAGCACTGAGAAACCTTCTCAAGTTGACTAATCTTCATTCTATGCATTTGAGAAACCTTAAAATACTTTTCAAGCCTTTTATTTATAAACCAAGTCTTAAAAATTCATGCACATTAATTGAAACAACTTGAATCACCTTAGTCTTGTTCATCTGGTCACCCATGTCATGGAAACTGATCCTATTACCTCATCTATCCACCATCTCTCTTCTTGATTTTCAAGCCTTGACTTACAAGTCTTATAAATCCTTGAATTTGACCTTCTAGCCACTCTATTGACCTCAATTTGGAATTCACCTATGTTCCAATACCTCTTATGTATGCTCAATCAACATCACATGCTCACTCTTCTTTGGATCTTCAACAAAACTTCTTTAGAGCTACTCATAGATCTTCATATCTCAACTAGGATATTTTTGCAATAACTTTAGAGATATATATATAAATATTCAAAGCTAATCTCTCAATTATTTTTGAGGTCCTCAAAACCTCAGAAAATATGTTTCATTCTCAAATACTATCAGATATTTTTTAGATCATTTTATTTGGAGCATTCTGATCTTTGTAGCTCATTTAGAGCATCTTCAATGTTGTTTACACAAAATTTTAGAGCACATTACATCTTCTTTGAATCTCACTCATTACATCATGCCACCTACAAATACTATCTCATAAGGTCTAGACAAAGCATTAAAAGATTCTTTACATTTTGTATACAAATTTGTACTCACTCATGCTACTTCTTAATGATCAAAACATTATGCAAATAATATTCTTTCATCATAGTTACAACACTTAATATGCTGATAATTAGAACTCATCACATATATAACTTAAGGCTTACTTGAGCAAAATTTGTACAATAACCTTTGTCATCAAATGACATTAGATTGACGTCAAAGAAATAACCATGCATCTTCATAAGAACCTTTGACATCAATGATAACATTAACTATCAAAGCTCAACACTAAAAGATAGTGCTTACCAATCTCTCCTTTAATCAATGATAATGTTCAACACTAAAAATAGTCTTCACATAACTATTCTTTCCACATTACCTAGCATCATGAAATAATCATTAATATTTTACTTGATACTCTTAACCCATTTATAAGATACATGGGCTGTTATTTCTTACCTACCATATCCACACAAGAGTATAATCTCTCATGGTGCCCTTATTACCACCCTTCATCTAACTCTATTGATTGAAACATGGTTCAAATTATCCAAAATGATAACTCAGATAGATCTAACCCATTTCAAACTTCTCACAATAATACCCTATCTAAAATTCCTTATTAAAAAATTTGATCAATATATACTAACATAAAAAATAATCCCATATGGAATCCTCCTATAAGAAACATTCCTATCCCTAACCTTTGAAATGTTCCTCCTTATAACACTAATAATCAAACCCAACCACCTTCAGGCAACCAAAATACACCCATCATTACTACTAAATTTATTTCTCAAATATTTCAACAAATGAATGTTATGGAAGCATCCAAAAATTCCCAAATGATGCAAATGTAACATCACATTTTACATATTACTAATCAACCTCCTCTCATCATGCCTCAAAATAACAAAAATCTTATTCCTCCCCCTCTTAGAGATGCCAATGGGTATATCATTTCTCAACCTCTTATGCATAACAAGATGCTTTAACATATTCAAAATGAACCATTAGATTAATTTATAATATCTATTGATATTAGAAATATATCTCCAACCATTAAATATGATAGAACTAAAGACCCTATCTCTTTCCTTAAACCATTTGGTAATATTTACAAGGAATGAGTCCAAACCAATACTTTTTTTACTACCAAAATTATAGTCAAAACATTCATAGGAGATGTTTTATAATGTTATAGTCAACTCCCTCAACATTCTATCTCATTAATAGAGGATTTAGTCAATTCTTTAGTTAAATAATTTCATTAAAATGATCTCTTGGAAAATTGTTAGTCACTTCATTAATGCTAGGCAATTACCCTCAAAATTAGCTCATAATTTCATCAAACAGTGGAAATAATTATCTCTTAAATTAGATCATAACATGAATGATGATAATATTTTTAAATTATTTATCACCACTTTCACACCTTATCTTTAATACAAGGTTCAAGCTTTTCCCCCACAAACTTTAAATGAAGCATTTGATCAAGATAAAAGACAAGAATTCCTTATGAAATAGCTTAAGCCAACACATAGTTCAATCAAGTAATATTTACAAACTTTAACTAATGCAATTATGAATGCCAATCCATAATCTCAATCTCCTCCAACAAAAATATGAGTAGATTAATAGATAATCAAACTCTTTCCCACTCACCATTAATGGTAACATAAATGAAAAAATTACTATCTCCATCTCAACCCTTAATAAATAAAAATAATACCCCCCATCATTGTATGATCCTAATAAATTATTTTGGTTTCTTTTTGATATTGGTCATTCTCAAAAAACATGTCACATGCTTATCAAAATTTCAATTTCCTTTATGTTAGGTGGCACATTTGACCATGATACTATGATCAAAATATGTCATCATGATTATCTCAAAGTTTCTCAATATAAACAAGTTACTAAACCCATACCATCAAAACCTACAAAATTCTCTTCTAATTCTAGCACAACATTCAAATGATAATATTGGTGTAATTGATGTCCATTATGATCAAAATTACACCAACTCTTAATATGTGAGCATAGCTAAAGTCCACTGTAGATGTAAACCTTCTCACAAGGATCCTGTCACTAAACCTAATAAATCCTCTACTAATGAACAATTTCTTAAAAATACTACAACTACTATAACATCTTTTGAACCAAACAATGAACCACTTCCATAATTAGAACCTCAACCTAGTTCTTTTATCCCTTTAAAAAATTTCATGTCTCATAAACCTCTTGCTAGTTATTCATACTATAATCATAATAGAATTTCTAAGAAGAACTTAATTCAATGCCTTGTAAAATCCCCGCTATGAAATTAGTGCAAAATTATTCATATCATCATAAATTATTTATGCAATAATTAGAAACATCAAATAACCATAATCTCATGATTTAGAACTTTGTTTTAATAGTCCTCCACTTACAGAAGTTCATATAATTATAATAGTCTCCACATCCATAAAAATCTCCATAGAATTTCTAGAATAAGATATGATTAATGATGATATCCTCTCTCTTTATCAAAATTAGGATAAAAAAATCCTCATTTGAAAAGTCCTATAGATGAAGGATTTAGCATTAATGTCACCTCTTTTTGGTTAATTCAACAAATCATATACACCAAATAAAATATCAAATAAACATACCTCACTTGTATAGGATTTGATAAAATCATTCAAAAACCACTTGGTTGCATTTGAATCCCACATACTATTAGATCTAAGATAATTTGCACTAATCTCATGGTTTTTGATCTTTCTTTATTTTACAACATGTTCTTGGGCTACCCATGGACACATCATATGTATACCATTACTTTTTAAGGTAGTCAATGTATCAAATTTGTACATAATAGTAAATGATACAAACATGAAGCTAATCCTAATCCTTGGAATATTCAATCCAATCCTAAATCTCAATACCACATTCTTAATATTTGTCACATCAAAAGTCCACTTCTCCTTGAGTTTGTCAACATGCATTTTGATTTACATGTTACTCTTATAGATTCAGATGATGAAGAACCAAATGAATTATAAAATACTTGTAGTACCACTCAATTACCTCCTTATATAGTAAAATGGATCCCTCCTTATTTACTCCCATATAATCATACCATTCCCGTAATTGATGGTACTACTGATACTCCTCCCCCATGTAATGCATATGAAGCCTCTTACATAGAGGATAATTTCACTTGTAATGAAGGGGTAGCTAAACTATTTCAATATCTTTTAACTATGTTTCATCATAAATTTGATAACATAGATGTGTTTACTACTAATTATCCCATGAAAACTGATGCATGTACTATATCTCACACCTATGATGATAATTATATCATGACCCAAGTTCAATAAAATTATTTATATGTGAAACATTGTAAAAAAATTAGAAAAAATACATGCTTTCAACTATGATGTTCACATCATTCATATATCATCTGATACTAAATGAGAACCTAAAGGTTATGTACCCCTACTAATCCACCATTATTAAACACTTCATGGGCCATCAATACTATTACATCTTATGAATGTCCTATGCAACTTAATCTAATACAATCCACTTTACCAACCATAAATATATTTCTCCTTCTTACAATTGTACTAATCAATCTAAATTAATGCCATCTAAATCTATCCAATGAAACTTTATTGAAATAAATATTCCAAATTTACCACCTAAAATCACATCTATCTAAAAAACAAATATAATTAATATATAACTTATTGACATAGCTCAACCTGATCTCACCAACACAAAATATTTATCCTCTACTCTACCTAAAATTATGTTAGATGCTAAAGCTACTAATATACAATGAATACATTTTTAATATGATAGTAAAGGTAATCAAATAATTTATATTGAATTATATGTTTAATATTGTGGACCTTTACCATTGAATCTAAATGATGAAGCTATACTATAATTCCTCCATGCTAGAGAACCTCAACTTCCATGCCAACATCATAAGTTTGGCAGCTTTTTTGAAAAGGTTATTTGCTTAAACAATTTAATTTCTAGTGTGGACCCTAAAACACACCCTATTTATTCCCTCCCTCTTGTTCAATATCAATTCTAAGATTGAACTATTATGCTTATCAAATAAACTACAAAAATTAAATATGGTACACCTACATGTCCTTGACCTATTACTGTCTCTAAAGAGCTCACCCCGAAAGAACACAATAAGTTTAATCTCTTATTTGACAAATATTTTGAAGATTTTTCTTGTTCATATTAATACATTCCTAGAATTTACCCTAACATAATTTTCCATAATATAGTTATCTATCTAGATGCCAAACCTCATGACAAAAGTAATGAAAATTCCCTTAGATTTATATTTTATGCCATAAATAAATCATAAAAATTTTGGATGCTAAATTCATTAAACCTATGAACTAATCATAATGAATTTCAAACATTATCATTATTCATAAAAAAACACCATGGTTATTCACATATGCATCAACTTTCCTAAACTAAAATTAGATTATCCAAAAGATATTTTCCCTTTACCATCAATTGATGCCATTGTTGATTTTACTACTGGATATAAAATGTTATCACTCATGGGTAATTTTTTGGGAAATAACAAAATTCACATAGATATAAAGGATCAACATAAAATAACATTTACCATAAAATTGGGCACCTATTTTTATATTAAAATACTTTTCAGTCTCTAAAATGTCAGAACTACCAATCAACATGCAATGGCCCATATTTTTCATGATCTCATTCTAAAATCATTGAAACCTATGTGGATGATCTTATTCATAAATATAAACATATTAAAACTCATATTAATTATTTAATTATAATATTTTATTGACTCATTAAATATAAAGTTAGACTTAACCCATTCAAATATGTGTTCAGTGTTACTTTTAGTGAAATATTAGGTTTTCTAGTCTCATGTTGGGGCATTACTGTTGATCTTTCAAAAAAAAAAGATATTATCAATATGCATATCCATCACTTTATTACACATTGATTTTGATCCAAAAAAAATCAAATATATTACCAATATGCCTATCCCTCACTCCATTCCAAACATATGAGCATACCTCAATAAACTTGGGGAAATTCACCTCTTTGTTCTAGAAATGGCTTACTATATATACTCTATTTAATCTATTATAAAAATGGTAATGATATAAAATGGATATATTCATGCCAAAATTCATTTGATATAATTAAATAATCTTTGATTCATCCTCCTACTCTCTGACCACCTTAAAATGACCATCCATTAATATTATATATGTTATCTACCCCCATATCAGTTGGGGAAATTCTTGTTTAACAAGACAATAATGGTAGAGAATATGTTATCTAATATATTATATAAGGCTTAAGTGATTACAAAAAATGTTATATAAAAGTAGAATGTGATTGTTTAGATATCTATTTCATATCTAAAAATTTCAATCATTATATGCTCTATCAAAATACTTATGCCATTTTCCATTCTAATCCACTTCATCATTTTTTATCCAAAGATTTCTTACCTATAAATATAATAAAAAAATGGATGGACATATTGATGTAATTTTA
Organism: Torreya grandis; assembly: GCA_037957365.1. Classification (NCBI taxonomy): domain Eukaryota; kingdom Viridiplantae; phylum Streptophyta; class Pinopsida; order Cupressales; family Taxaceae; genus Torreya; species Torreya grandis. Next base: position 4,868,483 of record JARHVA010000456.1, read on the forward strand.
TCTTTTAATTGTTACACAAATATCTTTCAAAGGACAAGTCATCATAGATCAACATGCAGTTGCCTCCTTACCAACTACTAATCACCATACTATTCCTGATGACGAAATTATTTATATTTAATGTATTAACCAAGAAATCTCATTCAAATATTATTTTTATAATTTCATTAATGATCTATAAAAAAATAATAATGAACCTGACGCTCCTCCCACTACTAATAAATCTAAAGCAATCATTGAAGAATTCCTAGAAGTTACAATTGATTTGAATTAAGAAACTTGGAAACTTCACTTCGATGGTAAAAAATGTCTTCAAGGAGTTAGGGAAAAATATGTTTTAACAAACCCCCATGGTAAAATCATACCTTTAGAATTTTAATTATCCTTTGATGTCACCAATACTATGGTTGAATATGAAGCTCTTATATTAGGCATGCAAGTTGTGATCAACTTAGATATATCATATTTACATGATTTAGGTGATTCTTAAATTATATGTTGTAAGTTAGTGGAAATTATCAATGTAAAAGTGAAAAGCTTATCACATATCATCAAATGGATGCCAATAAATTTACTTATTTTACCATTAAAACAATCCCACAAGAGCAAAATTCTATATATGATCCTCTCACATCATCAACATATTTATTTCATCCTCATCAAGTTCATGATTCCAAATTCCTTATCCAAATTAGGAGGTCACCTTATTCTATAAAAAATAAAAATGATTCTGTAATTTTTCACATATAAGCTTCCACTATTTGATAAAGCCTAGGTAAAAAGACATCATCCAATTCATCGAGCATCATACTTATCCTCTAGAAGTAAATTCTCATGAAAAGACCTAAATTAAAAAACAAACATTCAAATATATACTTAAATATAAAACCCTCTATTATCGTAATGCAAAAGACACCTTACTACATTTGTAATTCCATAAGAAGTTACTACTCTCCTTGAAAAACACATGGGGGCATCTATGATGGTCACTTTAGAGGCCATACCATAGCTCATAATGCCTACGTATGTGTTAATTTTGTCTTGTTCTTGAAAAAGGTGCCAATTAATTTTGCTAAAAAGTGTAATCTTTATCAACTTCATGATGATCTCATTCACTCTCCTTCAGTTGAACTCCAAACCTTGGAATCTCCTTGGCCATTATATATGTGGGAATTAGATCTCATTGATAAATTACCTAGATCACAAGATAGTCATCTATTCATTATCACCACCAGTGAATATTTTACAAAGTGGGTGGAAGTTATGCCTCTTATTAACATTATAAGAATTACTATTTCTAAATTCATTCTCAATCAAATCATCTAAATTTTTAAAGTTCCTCATACCATCATTTCTAAAAATGGTGGCAATTTCAAAAATCAATATATGAAACAACTATGTGAAAAATTCAAAATTACACATCAATTTTTAATGTGTTATCATAATTAATATAATGGACATGAAGAATCAGCTAAAAAAATATTAATAAAATCTTGCAAAAGAATATTAGAAAATATTGTACTGATTGACACTTATAACTCTATCTCACACTTAGGGCTTATTACACTAGCATATGTATTACTATCAGGGGAAGATCATTTTCATTAATATATGGGTCTAAATAAATTTTACCTTTAGAATTTGAGATACCATATTTATGCATTTCTCTTCATGGTATTATTCCTGATGAGGAATTATGTGAATCCCATATCATGCTCTAGATTCAAGGATGAGCGATGTATGGTTGACTTACAACATAATCACCAATACAAAGCTCACATTGCTAAACAACATAGAAAAAAAGTCAAAGTACATACTTTCAATATTGGTGACCTAATCCTAAAAGTATATTATACACATGAGAAAGATGGTAAGTACACCCAAAAATGGTGGGGTCCTTACCTTATCAAAGACATCCTTGGTCTTAGTACTTATAGACTAAAAACTAATTAAGGACACATTTTAAAATAACACACTAATTTTCATTTTTTAAATAAATATTTTTCTTAAATTTTTACTATTTTTCTCGCATATTTCCATATACTATAGATACTAACACTTTTTTCAAGTTTTCTACAAGATCCCCAATGGTAGCATTACATTAATCTTAATAGCCTTAGTTACTATCATTGGTCCTTTGGTTTATCTATGTTTCTTCATTTAATTCATGAGTTATAGCATGAGACCATGGTTAGAACTTGGCCATACTCATCAACATATTTTATTTTCTCTTTAAATCTTGATATCTCTTTTTGATCATGTATTTGTCATTTTACAAGCTTATTTTCACCTATTCAATTTATCCTTTGTGAGTTATATTTAAGACCTTGGATAGAACTAGGCATTCCTCACAAAAAATTCTCATATTAGTCTTTATTTTTACAACTATTTGTTTTCTCTTTTATGAGTTTCAGTGTAAGACCTCAAATAGGACTAGGTCTTCCTCACAAAAAATTAAATGTCTTTCTAGCTAAGTGATTTCCCTTAAAAATAAGGTAGTATTTCAAGATTGTGACTTCATACTCTCAAAATTAGTTATATTATTTTGTGGTAACAATTTTAATAAACTATTCATCATATCTCCCTACACTCACATTATATCTAAAGATATAGAGTCATGCTAACCTATCATTTTAACAACTTCACATTTCACATTTTTTTGGGACTTTAGATCACTCAATCATTCCATGTTAGTTTTCATCCTCTTCCCTATTTTCATTCCACTTTAGGCACACTAAGGTTGGTTTGAAAATAATAACCTTGTCTCACATTTAAGAATAAGAGTCTTAAATACCATGATCTCTAAATTTGTTTTTTTATGTTTCAAGTCTAATTTTTATAGTGATAGTCATTTTTAACACCCATGTTTAGTTTTTTGAATCTATATGGAGGAGGAATAGAAAAGCCATAAAAAAATTAAAATCTAAAACATTTAAAAAAAGGTAATGATGAAAAGGCATATTTAAAATCAAAAGTCAAAATCACACCAAAAGTCACTATTATCAAACATCTCTCCTATTTTAGTTGAAGCTCAAACTCCATAGTTGACCTCATGATAGACTAGAGATCCATTGGGGTGTGGTATGCTAGGAGACTGAGATAGGAGGTCTAAAATTCCTCTATAGTGATACCTACTTTATCATACAAGTACCTAATCTTCATAGTAGACTAACAACTCTATAAGAGGTCATGAAGAATAAGGAACATGTTATGGGAAGATAGTTCCATTATACTTTTCATGCATATAGCCTTGATGGGATGATATATATACTTCACTAGATAGCCCAAATTTATGTGACTAAGGCAAGTGTTTTAGGGTATTTAATGTCAAAAGTCTTCTTGTTTTACCAACATGATTTGAGTGTCTTATTTTTTATAAATATTATTTACCTTGGTACCTCCTTTGTTCCCCCACCACCCATTTCATATTCCCCCTTGATAGGCAAGTGTGTTTCTTAACCTTTTTCCCAACTTATCTATTCTTTATTTTTCATTCCTTGTTAGACATACTCAAAATAGGTTTGTATCTTTTAACAACTATGCATTACTTCTTTAAACATTGTATTATTCTTCTCAGTTTTCTTTGGTTATAATTAATATTTTGAAATTAATTTTCACCCTTTTTATGAATCAATTCATTATATTTTCTATTCAATTTTTCCATTGTTGAGTGAGTTTAGATTGTTACTTCTCTTTCTTCAATATTTTTTACATTTATATACTTTTTCAATCTTTGTTTATGTATGGTTTGTTAATTATTTTACATCGATGTTGGATCCATTATTTTAGGTTCATGTGTCCTTAGTTTGATCTAATTTATTACTTTTATTACTTAAGGTACATTTATTGGGTTTGTAAGTCATTTAGTAACCTTTTATTTTTGGTTACTTGATTTACTCTCTTTTTATCTATTTTTCTTGGTCTTTTGGTTCTAACTTAGAATTTATCATCCCTACTTACCAATTTTCTAAGTTACTTATTCAGTTATGTAAATTTCATTAATTTTGATTTCATTATGATTGTTTGTTCCTTCTTTTAGCCTTGTATCTTTAGGTTTTTTCCAAAGCAACTTATGTGCCCTCCATGTACAAATAACCATTCAATGATAAAGGTAAATCAAGGTATGTATATGATATTTTAAACTATTTCAAAAAAAATCTATTATCATTGTCAATTATTTAATTTTATTTTCCACTATTTATTATAATTTATTAGCTCAACATTGTGTATTTATATTTTATTTCTCAAATAACCATCCCATGTTATAGTTATGTGACATGTGATGATATTTGAGTGAGGAATATGTATACACGCAATATTTTTAAACTATATCATTTATTGGGATTTTATCTCTTATAAGAACCTATTGAATTTCAATATCTATGAGTGCATGATTTGAAATATGCACTCGAAAAGGAGTGAGAAAAAATTTGGCGCTTCACAAGATTGTTGGTCCATATACCATTATATAAAACCACTACAAGTTACTTTTATTCAAATCAATAAGTAATTAAAACCATTTATCCACTTTAAATAATTAAACCTCTTAAACATATCTTGACTAAGCAGACACCCCTTTTCTTCATTTTCATACTATGTCATCCATGTCGATCTTGTGAGGAATTGAGTGCACATTATGAAAATATGTCTACCTGATTGATATAGTTTGAGACCTAATAACTATCTTTCATGCCTAAAAAGATTGACAAGATTGATCTTGTTAGCTAAATTCATAGGAGGTTTAGGGTTAATCCCTAGCTATAAATACCCACTTCACTTCAATCTAATATGGGTAAAACATTCATTTTCACATTATTAGAGCTCATAATTTTTCTATTTCTATACTTGAGGAGTCATTACTTAGGGTTTTACCTTGGAAGGAAAGAAGCTTTTCTTGTGGGAAAGTATTAGATGTAGAGTAGGGGTCTTTTATCCTATATTTTATTTCTATAGTGTGATATTTACAAATCCAAAAGAACCTCCTATAAATCACCATTGGCCAAGGGAGAGATTGAGGCATGACAGGTTCAATTCAAGGCAAGTATTCCTAACTTTTACTCTTTCATTTACTAGATAGTTATTACACAAGGTAATTGGATGAATGTTTTAATATTTGATTATTTTACCTCTACATTTAATTTATTAGATTTATATTTTCATGTTTCATTTTTTAATTTAACTATTAACATTTTTGCCATAAGCTTTAATGAGCACTAGATTATATTTATTTTATGTATTTTAGGCTTAGCTAGGGTTATTGCATAATATCATTTGCCTAGAGGTTTTAGAACCATCTCTTTTGGTGATGTGTATTAATATATACCTATTGGAAATATGGCCTATCAAGGCCAAATGCCACCCCTGATGACTCAAAACTTTTTTAGGGTACTATTTCAAGCCTATTTGGTGATTAATTTCCTTGAGAAACCATGTATTTTTACCTAAAAAGGAGATTTTTGGTCTTTAAGTGTCAAAAATGGTGTTAAAAGGCCATAAAATTATTCATAATACTTTTTAACCCATTCATATTCATGTAATTTCCTTAGTCATAAAGTGTCATGCTTTGAAAATAGCTTTTCATGCAACTAAAAGGCATATTTTGGCCTCAAAACACTCCCAAATGCCAATTTTGGCCACATAAAGGTGTAAAAATGTTTAATTATTATTATAAAATGATAATTATTTGTGGTCATATTATTCATGCCATAAAATTGGTGGTTAAAGTTTTAGTTGTGAATAAATCTGCAAGAAAGAGTCTATTTCATGCATTTTCCATGCAAAGTACGGACTTGTATAACCCATTACATACAACAGAGATTATAAAAATGAATATGAGGACATATCAAATGTTAGAAAATAATTTCAAGGTAATAATATTTTGAATAGGCCTAAAACTGGTTCACATGCTTTATCTAGCTTGTTTGCACATAGTGAGAGCCCTTAATTTTTGTAGGTGGTACGACCATGAGAGAGAAAATCAAGGTCTAAAATTTTGTTCACAGAAATTAGACTCAAAGATATTCCATATATGTAAAGTGTTTATAAATTTGGTCATCTTTCCTTCATTAACCATCCCTTTGAATTCAAGGCACTCATTATGGCTCCTTCATCCAAATACATAGTTTTTTGTGTTTTCTCTTCATCAAGGCATCATGGCATAAAATTTCAAGTTTTTAGAGATTTTTAGGAATATAATTCACCTTTACATGATATTAATCAGTCATTTTCCACATTTTTGAGGTTTAAATAGAGCTCAATAAGATGAAATAATGTAATTCTATAGTCTACAAGCATATGAAGAAGAATTGTACAGTCTAGGAGAGAGAAAGAGCATCAAATATTTCTTAGATTTTTGGAAGGTGTCTCATTCATGTTCATATGTTCCTCATGAAAATATTCTAAACTATTCTTCAAGGATATAAATAATTAAGCCATTAATGGCTCTCAAGAGTTCTCAAATAGTCACTATTTAACAAACTTTAAGGTTTCTTAGCCTTGTTTAAGGATCTTAGTAGACTCCTAGGTTTTAATTTGACCCTATTATGATCCTTTAAAGGCCTAAAAATTGAGACGTGTGTTATAAGTTATTCTCATGCTTGCAAATCACCCTCAAAATGGTCTTAACATAATAGTCATTTCTATTTTCACCTCCATCTTGGTTCATCTCCATCCTCATTGGCTTTCACTGCCATTTCTCACTGTAATAAAGCTTCATTTTCACCTCCATTCATGGTTTCCCATATTCCATTCATACCAATTTCATTCATATCCATCCCATAATACCATTTTCATAAGGATTCAAAGGGGAAGAGGATATTATGGTCATTCAAGGATTGTATGCAAACCATAGAAAATAAAAAAATTGAGGTTAGAATGATCATCTACAACCATCAAGAAATATAGTCAATAGATTCTAATGGAAGTGCAAAGAAAAGAGGGGCTAGAAGATAGCTTATTTTAAGGTCTTTTCCAAAATTATCTTATTAATTTGACATGGATCAATGAAAATTTCATAGAGACTATTTTTTAGCCTTATTAAGGTCCAAAACTTGCACATAGTCCATAAAAAATGGAGCATATATAGTCATTTCTAGAAATGCTAAAGAGAATATTGAAACCTTGGATTTGATAATTCATTGAGCTCATATTTTACACTAGGAACTCTTTCAAAGACTTATCGAAATATCATCAAGTTGATTTAATGGGAAATATTATCAAAGGAATGAGACCTACAATCAACTTTCAAGAATACAGTCATAAGCTCAAGGAGTGGGCAAAGCTATTAAGAGTTTTTTCAAGAAAGATGACTTTCGATAGGGGTGGTGGAACTATTTTTCATTAAAATAAATTATGTTGAAATAATGTTAGTTCATAGCATATATCTTTAACCATCTCTAGCATCCTAATACCTTGTCATAGTCCATACAAGGACTTGAACATCATGCATAGTCAAGTATATAGTGAGACAAGTTTGTTTTCAAGAAGATGAAATGAGGTGTAAGAAGGAGATAGTGTTTTAGAGTGATGCATATTAATTTTTACTCAAAGATAAACCTTTAAAAGAGCCAAATTAAGTTTATTCCATTTTTACATGTAAATATATACCTATAATAAGGTTTACAAGGTTTCTTGAAATATGTAACTTGAGTTACCAAGTTAAAAACTCTGAGAAGGATCTTGTTGTGGCTTAAAGATCAATAAGGTTGTTGTCTAGTTTTGGATAATCATATTAAAGTTTAAGATTTATACCAAAACATAAGGTTCCAATGACACATAAACAGAGTCATTTACCTCATGATAGTTATCTACAATCATATAAAATAGAGGGTATACCTCCAAGTATGAAGGGAGTGAGATCATAGTGGTCTATGATAGAGTCATATGATCAAATTAAGGTTTCATAAGATAATGGAAGTGTGAGATAGATCAAGATCATGAATAAGTGGTTGTACCAAGCATGACATAATCACAATCACACCCTAATCATCACTTACATCTGACTATATGAAATACTTCAAGACAGTCTCAAGGAGTTTCTTAGATGTCAAGATAATCAAGTAGACAAGATTTGGATGATGAATAAGATGGGGTTCAAGTATCCAATATGCATCGTGAACCCCCTCCAAATAATATACTTCACATGAGATGTTTGGATTGTTATAGTCCATACAAGACATATTAATACTCACCTATAGCCTTAAAAGAATAGTGATATAGGTAGGTTCAAATGGTTTTATGATTAACACATGATTCAAGGATCATCACCAAGTAGTGATAGTAAAGGTATATTTTTTTATATTATCACCAATGTCAAGGGTTATGTGTGTTATTAAGATGGATTGTATTACCAAAAAGTGACCTATAGGCCCTAACCTGTAGGTCTTCCTTTTGACTAAGCTATTATCAAGCTAATAAAGTTAACAAGAACATATGGTAAAGTGTGAGATATGTAAAGTGTTATAGAGATTGATAAAAATTTAAATTTTTTTAGAAAGGTGTATAAGTTGTTACTCAATGGACAAGTCTCAAAACTCATAGGAGTAGTCAAGACACTCCAATGCATACATAGGTTGACAAACACAAGATAGCCATGTTAGGCCTAAAAGGAAAGCTATAAATGAGGTGATGAACATTGTTTTATTTATAAAATACAACATGTAAAAATTGAACCATGTTAAAGCCAATTATATGGTGTAAAGAAGGTTAAATAGGATATTCATGTGAAATCATACCTATATACAATTTATGCACAGTCAACACCTATGAGCCTATTTTATAAAAAATGGTCATTTTGAGGTATATAATGATGGTATAAATACTTAATTTTTGGTAAAAATCGTAATTATGACCATGTAAATCTTCTAATTCCATTGTAAATTTCAAATGATAAGTGCAAATGGTCACTATTTTGACACAATCAACCCCATGTCTATTGACAGCCAAAAACCAAGCAAGCAAACTTCTTGAGTGTTTGTAAGTATAAAAAATGGTTTCAACCTTATAAAAGGTTTTATTAGGAATAAAAAAATAATTTTAAATATTCAAACACCTATTTTTAGGTGATCACACTCAAAAATCTATATAAACACAGAGGCAACTAATAAACCCTACGATAATATTAAGAGACCATGGAGACCAACTAAAGATTAGATAGTAAAATTAGGTAACAAGGGGTGAAATTGTATGGTAAATAATGGTTTTGAATCCCTCATATAATTTTATATGTGCCTCAAACCTTGAAACTCAATATTTGTCTTTTAGGCCTAAAAGACAATTTTAGGCTTATAAGGCCTACACTACATCAAGGCACTTTAAAACACTACAATGCAATATGATACATTGAAAATAGTATTATGAGATTTTTTTTATGTATAATAAGTATTATTTAAATAATTTATAAGTAATGTAACAACAATTTTTGGTCTTAAGGAGAAATTTAAACTATGAAGTCTAAGACACCCATTTGAACCACCTGATCAAGTGCTCTTATATTTCACCACATGAAGAGTTAGGAAAAACTATATTAGCATTTTTTGAGGATACATATTAAATTATAATACATGATGTACTGATTTTGGTTGAGGGGATGAGGTTTATGAACAATTTCTAAGAGTATACGCATGTTTAAAATGTAAGTAAAACCCTACACGTAAACTTCTTTATGTATGTATATTTTCACACATTTTTCATGGGAACCTAATATTATAAAATAAGTAGAGGGAGTATATTAAATAAATATTCATGGAAAGAAGTTTTGGTTTGGAGGTTTGTACTTTATGAACCATTGTTAAGAAGGTTCACCTTCAAAACCCTCCAAAACCCTCCTAAAGACCAATTTTGAGAAAAGTCAAATTTATTGTAATCAAAACCAAATGAATTTAAAACATGAATTAGAATCAAATAAGGTAATATCAATGGTACTTTTTGGTATGGAACTATATGAACATGGTAGGAAATAAGGTTTTTTGAATAAAAAGTGCTAAAAATAGAGTGACAAGGTATTTTAATGGATTTCAATCCATGGAGAGTGAATTTTGCCACTTTTTATTCCTCATAAAACCATAAAATTCTAAAATACATTCTTGGAAGTGCCCTTGTGATCCTCTTCAAAACATCTAGTTTGTAGAAATTCAAGACAAGTTGACCTAGTCAACTGGTTAGACTAAGTTGCAAGTGTTTCTTCATCAAAATTACCTATTTCATGATATGAGAAGTTGTTCCAGGACTAAATATCATTATATTTTTAGGTTTTATTAGTTTCATGTAGGTTTTAATATATATCAAGTACAATATGTTAGGCTACTAGGCCTATTTGGCCTAGTAGGCCTATTTGATCAATCAAGTGGAGATGAAATTGGCATTGAAAGGATATAAAATAAGTTTATGTGGAGTTATCCTAACACATATATAGTATTAAATTGGAAATTACATTCATATCTAATCATCAAGTTCTAATTCATGCAAAGGAGGGCTAAAGGAGTTAACTAGTCTTAAGTGTTAATCACTCTGAGTTAACTAATCATTGACTAGCAATACATGCTCCATGGTTTTCATGCAAGGAGGACATTCACATATCTTGATCTCATACTAAGTGGAGTTATTTTCTGAGTTATGGTGTAACATGCTAGAGAAGGATCTTCCACAATCAAAACAACTTAGGGTACAATAGGGTACAACTTAGGTTGCTAATAGTTTTGACATGTTTGGTGGGACACAGATCTAGCCATTAGAGTATACATTTGTAGCATCTTGATCTTTAAAAGTGGTTTCAAGTAATCATATGGTCATCATCTTAGAAGTAAAGAGTATCTCTTATTCATAAATTTAGTTATTTTCATTTGTCTTTTGGTAGGCAATGACAGTCTATGGAGAAAATTTTGGTCATTTATCTTCTTATCAATAACCCTATCCACCATCCCATTTCCAACATGATCCATACCCACCTCATCATCACCCCTATTATGCCTACCATGATCCATATCAGAAGTATGGTAGCTAATATCAACCCTATAATGCCCTTCATGAGCCTTTTTACCCTCAATATGAGCCATATAAATTCCAAGATCAACCACCCTTCCAAAACTCATTAAATTTTCATGATGAGATTGAGTAGATAAAGAGGGTGAACCAAATGATTGTTGAATAAATATTAACCTATAGACAAGAATAATTAACTAAACAATTTCAAACACACTACCTCCTACTTCCCCATACCACTATCCATGGATTCCAATTCCACCTTAGCAAGAAGTTTTCTCAATCATTCCTTAAGCTGAAATTTCTTTAATACAAGAGGTTCTTGAACCCAAGTTTCCAACTTGGAATCAAATGTAGTATTCAAGCATGAGCCCAAATTTTATTTTAGAAATCAAGTAGGAATCCCACATCCCTCCCTCTTCAAGATCCCAAGGTCTTCCCTTCATGGAAATCCATTTAAGGAAATATGTAGTAGAGAGAGGAGGTGACCATTATCCAAGTTGAGTGTCCCCATGAATAGAATCAAGAATCTATGACATCACCATTAGATTTATCTCATCTTATTGAGTATTTTTAGGGGTCTATCATGACACTCTTTAAGAAATAACCTCTCCTTTTATGAGGTAAGTAAAGAAGATTTATCTAAAGTGATAGAAAATGAGAGTGACTTGAGTGATCAAGAAGAATAAATCATTATTGGGACACCACTTGGCAAGGATAGACATGATTTAATCTTATAAAATGAAAAAGAGGATGAGTTACAAGAGGTTTCACTTAATCAAGAGGAAGATGTTCTTAAGAACTTATAGTAGCTAATAAAGATGAAGTATAAACAACTCTTTCTCTATGAGGTAGCCATGAAGATAACTCACATGGAACCATAGTTGAGATTGAGAACATTCCTGAAGTTATTTATCATTGGAAGTAGTTGTACCATGAATTATTTAGTGAGATTGAAGAGTTTAAGATGGTATATTTTGATGATGAAATAGGACATCAAGTTGGATCTTCACATGAATATTCCACCAATGTTTTGGAGCTTCAATAAGGCAATAATATTCTATAGACACTAAGGCAAGATGAGTTAGAGCTTGATTGTATAGATGAGATGCCATTATCTATTGAAGATGAAACAATTGAAGTAGATCAAGAACCTTCATATGACCCCATAAAAATGTTGGAAATTTGTGGTCAACATGATTTATCATAAGTAAATGGTAAGGATGCTAATGAACTCCATGTATTTTCAAGTGATCATGAAGAGATGGAATTTTGGGATCATTTCAATCATTTTTATTCAAAGTTTCATAGTCCATATCCACTCCATATGGAGATTGAGGAATGTATTGTAAAGAATACTATTGTAGTTTCTCATCCTAAGTCTTATAGGTAGAATTAATAAGAGAATAATGACATGTTGTATCCATGCTTTCAAGAAGTTTAAGACCTTGACAAACCACTACCTCAAATAGATCATAATGAAGACACCAATCGAAGTATATCAACTGATTTGCCAATAAAATAATTGAATGAGAATGTGATTAATCATCATCAACCCATGAATGAGGTAGAATTAGCACTATTTATGAAAGAAAGAAGAATTTGGGAAGAGTTTGAATGGGTCTTAGACTCACATGATTAATTGATGCACCTAAGAATGGAAGTAGATGGCCAAAATACTTTTCTGAGTAGCCATGAATATGTAAATGCTCCTATTTGCAAGAAGAAGCTATCAAGAGGTAGCAATCATGCTTCAAGGTTCTATGGTAGACAATATAACTTTCCATTTAACCTTGAAGGAAATATTTGATTTTAGGTTAGTTATTTTAGGTTGTTTATCATGTTTTAATAAGTGAATAGAATACGTAGTAGTATACTACCTTGTTGTTGTCTTGTCTTGCTATTGTTACAGTCAAAAGAGGTGTCAAAAATTTCAAAGGTTTGTTTGGTAGTCCAAGAGAGTCATTAAACCATATTCTTAAGTTTTAGATTGTCATTGTCATTTCAAGATTTAATGACTTATTTTGACCAATATACTGGCCAACCCCTTTGATTCACCAAAATTATTGGCAATTTGGCATATTAAGGCTAAATTCCACCCCCTATGACTCAAAACTTTTTTAGGGTACTATTTCAAGCTTCTTCAGGGATTAATTTACTTGAGAAACCATGTATTTTTGCCTAAAATGGAGATTTTTTAATTTAAATTTTATAAAATGGTGTTAAAAATCCATAAAGATATTCATAATAGCTTTAAATCCATTCATATTAATGTAATTACCTTAGTCATAAAGTGTCTTACTTTGAAAATAAATTTTCATGCAACTAAAAGGAATATTTTGGCCTTAAAAGACTCCCACATGCTAATTTTGGCCACATCAAGGTGTAAAAATGTTTAATTTTTGTTATAACATGCTAGTCACTTGCGGTCATCTTCTTCATGACCTAAAAGTGGTGGTTTAAGCTTTAGCTATGAATAAATATGAAAAAAAGAGTCTATTTCATGAATTTTCCATGAAAATTATGGACTTATATGACCCATTTTGTATAATAGAGCTTAGGATCATGAATATGAGGACATAGTAGGTGTTCCAAGAAAATTTCAAAGCAAGAAGATTCAAAACAAGCCCAAAACTAGTTCACATGCTTCATCTAGCTTATTTGCACATAGTGAGAGCCCTTCATGTTTTTAGGTGGTATGTTCATGAGAGAAAAAATCAAGGTTTAAAATTTTGGTTAGAGAAATTATTCTTAGAGATATTCCATCTTAAAACACCTATTGTGAGGTGATCACACTCAAAACTCCATACAAACACAAAGATATTCTTAATAGACTATGGAGACCAGTTGAATCTTGGACAATAAAATGAGGTCACAAGGGGTGAAATTGGATGGGAAAAATGGTTTTGAAGACTTCATATATTTTTATAATTGCCTCAAACCTTGAAACTTTGTATTTAGTCTTTTAGGCCTAAAATCCAGTTTTAGGCCTATAAGGCCTACACCACATCAAGGAACTTTCAAACACCATAATGCAATATTAAACCTTGAGGATAGTATGATGATATGTTTTATGTCTAAGGAGGATGATTTAAAGTATAGATAAACAATGGAATAGCCATTTTTGGTCTTAAGGATAAATTTGAACTATGTAGTCTAAGATGCCCATTCAAACCACCTAATCAAGAGCTCATATCTTTCACCACATTAAGAGTTAGGCAAAATTATCTTATCATGTTTTGAAGACCCATATTAAATTATAATCCATGATGGATTGAGGTTGGTTGAGGGGCTAAAGTTTATGAATAATTGTTAAGAGTATAAGCATGTCAAGAATGCAATCAAAACCCTATAGGAAAACTTCTTTATGTACGTATATTTGCACACCTTTTGCATAGTAACCCAATATTATAATGATATTTAAGGGGGACTATGTAATAATTATTCATGGAAATAAGTTTTTGTTTGGAGGTATATACTTTATGAACCATCATTAAGAAAGTTTACCTCAAAAACCCTCCTAAAGACCAATTTTGAGAAAATTCAAATTTATTGCAATCAAAACCCCATGAATAATCTTAAAACCTATTCGAACATAAATTAAAATTATAGAAGGTCATATCAATGATACTTTTTTATATGGAACTATACAAAAATGAAAGGAAACAAAAGTTTTTAAAGAAAAAGTGATGAAAATAGAGGTACAAGGTAATTTAATGGATTCCAATCCATGGAGAGTGAAATTTGGCACTTTTTTTCCTCTTCAAACCATCATATGCCAAAATCCATGATTTTAAGTTCCCTTTTGAGCTTATTCAAAATAGCCAGTTTGCAGAAATTTAGGACAAGTTGACCTAGTCAATTGGTTGGACTAAATTATAGGTGTTTCTTCATCAAAAAGACCTATTTCATGATATGAGGAGTTGTTACAAGCCTAAATATCACTATATTTTTAGGTTCTAATTGTTTCATGTATGTTTTAATAGCTATCAAGTATAGGAGGTTAGGTTACTAGGCCTATTTGATCAATCAAGTGAAGATGAAATTGGTGTTGAAAGGTTATCAAATAAGTTTATGTGGAGATATCACACCACATATCTAGTATTAAAATATAAATTACATGCATATCTAGTTTTCATGTGTTAATTCATGTAAAGGAGGGATAAATAAGGAGTTAACTAGTCTTAAGTGCTAATCACTCTAAGTGAACTACTTATTGACTAACAATACATATTCCATGGTTTTTATGTAAGGAGGACATTCACATATATTTATCTCATATTAACTTGAATTATTTTCCAAGTTATGGCATAACATGCTATAGAAGGAGCTTCCATAAGTCAAGAAGGGTCTACCACCTTATTTTCAATGTCAAGGATCTCATGTAAAGCTCATGCAAGGCATCAAACATAAAGAGATGTGATGAAGGACTATTGATAAATATTTTAACTAAAATTGTACTTGATTTAAGGATTATATATCCTATTCTCATATCCTCTACACCACATTGGTTATTTTCTTCTCATATTTTATATATTCAGGCCTTTAGGCCATTTTTTAGGATCCTCTTTGGGGCATGTTGAAACTATGCCAAGATTAAGATTTGTAACCTTTTAAAGTGAATAAAATGACTATTTTAGTTTCTTTTATATAGTTTTAGTGTGATATATTGGTTTGATTTACACATTTGGTAGTATTTTTTCCCTTGTTAGGTCCTAATCTCACCTAGTTACTAGTATGCCATCTTATGCAGGTCATATACAATGTTTGATGTTGATTAATTGAGATAATAGTGGAAATATTGATTGGTTAGTGCATTAAATTAGGCATTCCATCATTTCACTCATGATTTTATCACTTGATGAAACTTTTATATGAAATACTATTGCATAGGAGTCCTTTAGAGTTATAAATTCAGTGGTTTGCATTGTTCATTAGTGTTTTATGAGTTTGAATTGAGTAGATGAACCACCAATACAAGTTTATCACTATTAGTAGAATAGGATTTTACTTTAAATAATATTTATAACCATTTTCACCCCAAAAATCATAGTAGGTTTTTATTAAATTAAGTAAAGTGATATATTCAGAGGAGCTAGCCTCACAATCTAGAGGTCTGGTCCAAGTACACATATCCCACACCTATATACCATTCTCATATTGGTCTAGGTTTGAAGGAGATCTAAGAAAATTTACTTCAATAAGGTACAACTTGGGGTTTTAATAGTCTTTTATGATTAATAGATCTGAATTGATCATGTTTTGATATAAATAGTTATACAATGAATTGTATGGTAAGATTACATTCTTTAAGCTTAGAATCCACTAATTAGGAAAAGTTATGGAGATATATAATTTTTATTTGGTATAATATCCCTATCAAAAAATTCTCATAATATTGAGAATTTTCAAAGATAATAGTGGGGAATACTAATGGACTTTCATCCTCCATTTTAGAACTAATTTGAAATCAACCTAGGGCATGATTGTAGATATTTGGCTTCACAATGGAACCTACATGGAATAATCTCTAAGAGATAATAAATCACCACCAATGGTTTAATACTAATGATCAAGAGTGAATGAGTGAATTATTTAAATCTATTAAAGGTATTTATTCACTTTTCTCCAATACTTCCTAAATGAAAAGGAAAGGGTAAGTTAATTTCTAAAACAAACACAAAAGGAGGGAAGGGTAAAGTAGTAAAGAAAATATCTAGATCCAAGTGAAATTAATGCTTTGACAATTTAGATAAGCACATACCCCAAAATTATATCACTATGTGTTGGGTCTTACCTAAGGATTTAACTCTAATGTTACATAATGGGAAGAATCTAGGGAAGTAGATAATAACACTTAATTTATAATTCATCACTATTTAGCAATACTAGAAGTCTACAATAAATCATACATAAAATTCCAAAATAAATTATAGGCTATCAAAATAGTTATCAATATTATGAATAAAATGAGAGGAATTCACAAAGAGTTTATGATAGGTAGGCACATCATAACCATTGCATTCATAAATTAACAGAGTCTTAGAACAATTATCTAGGCACTAATATTCACTTAGAACTAAATTGAAAGATGATTTGATAAATAAAACATGTGTCATTTGAAAGAGATGAAATATAATTCATTAATGACACTAATTATATTAAAAAGATCAATCTTAGACAACTCTTTAAAATTTATAAGGAGGTGAAGCAAACCATAGGTGAAATGCTAGCTTGATTCTAATAACACTTTTTAGCTAAAAATTACCAACCTTCAAATTAAAACATGGTTGCACTTTTATAGATAAGGATTGGATTCAAACCCAAGTAGCATGAGATTCACATCTTGGGTCATGATGGCCACTCATAGTGGTTATAACTATATTATCCAAAAAATGGATAAAATCCCCTTAAGCCCACTCCTAAAAATATGCATGGGGGATCAATCAACTAATATGTGGAGGTGGTATGGAAGAGTTACATCCCAACTACTTTTATTTCACCTCCCTAAATTCCAACATGGATGTCATGAGGTCAAACTCCTAATCCATCTTGGTAAGGTTCATCAGGGGCTCTCTTAAGATCATCTCAGCCTAGGTTGCCATTATTTGGTACATCTAGAGGGGAGTCTCCATCAACACCTAAATGTTTGACACTTATATGATGCTCATTTTAGATTTTGTTGAAAGATAGAGAACCCCTTGACCTCCCTCTTTGATCTCCTTATGCAAATTTTTAGTCATGACCTAGTTGAAGTGAACTAGGTGGATTCTAAATTTTTATTTGTCTAGTAGAGTGTCATCTAGGTGGAATAACACTGAGATATTGACTTATTTGAAACAATCTAATATCTTATTTTTTTCATCTTTTAGGGGTCCCATCACCATTTAGGATAAGGCAAGCAACTCCTTTATTGTTGTCTTTGTGGTCCTTATGTAGGTCTAATATAAGCCCAAATATGAGATGGACATCAATTTGAGCATTGGTAACATGCCTATATTATCCACAATATTCAAATTTTGTCACTTCCCATGAATTATGGTGACCCTCTTTAGATAGCCCTACATTCATTGGATGAGTACCTAGGTATCCTATATAATACCTACCACTTTCCCTTGAGATGAGAAAAGTTGTTAGATGGCATCCTTGATGTGCCTAATTAGTCTAAGAGGGAAATAACTACTAAACTACACCTTAAGGGTTCTAACATAAATCTACTTGTCTTTGATAAGATTCCCTGAAATATCATGTATCTCTCAAAGAACTAAGAGTGCATCTTTTATCATGTCATCTTCTCCTCTGAGAGTCCTCACCTTGGTGAGAGAGAATAAGTCTTGTTGGGTCTATTAGACCACAAAGTTTCCCTATTACATGAACTTATAGGTGAGGATCCATAGTCCCTACCACCTTCCCCAGAGTTGAGAAAAGTTGTTAAAGGGCATCCTTGATGTCCCCAATTAGTTTGGGAGGGAAGGATCTCTTGAATTACACCTTGAGGGTTATAATCTAGCTCTACACTCAAATAATTAAGTGTTTATTCTACCATATTATCTTCTCTTTCAGGACATCTCACCTTGGTGAGAAAGAATAAGTCTTGTTGGGTCTGTCAGACCATAGGTTTTCCATATTGCATGAAATTATGGGTGAGGATCCTTTGAATGTTCTTTGTGGTTTGATAAAAAACCCATTATACTTATGAGGTGCCTCACATCATCATTTCTAAAACCTATAATATTGGGACCATCCATTGGGGCTTGGGAGGTATTGGTAGGGTGGTGGAAATGGTAGTGGTAGGTAGAAGATGAGGTGGAGGAGGAGTGGAATAAATGGAGGGAATGAATGATGAAACTAATGAAAGAGGAAGCAACATGGGGGTGAAATGGGTAAAATTAATGGTGATTCCTAAAGGAACACATGTTCCCACCATTGACTTTGGGTCATGACCACTTTAGGGGTATTGATGCCTAAGAGGGTGGAATTTAGCATAAGGGATGAGATTGGTTGATTAAAGTTGAATCCTTAGGTATCTAAGGTGATGGAAAAAGGGGGTAAAAGAGCTATGAGAGGATACAATGGGAAAAGTTATAGATTATTAAAATATATTGGTGTGGAAGGTCAAATTATAACAACTAGTATATGCATAAAAAATTAGGCATGAACTACCATTCACTTCTTCCTTATATTTTTACCTAGGTCAACTCTAAATGCTACTATAAAAGGGTATTATATAGAAATGGATGTAAGGGTAAAATATGAGAGTTTTTGTGTTATTCGATGGATTATAGGGATGACCCCATTCACTAGAGACATGCATATAGGTACACTTACTCTTGGAACAAATGAGGTGGATGGTAGAGAAGGGGAAATTACAAGCATTTGTATTTGAGGAATAATCGATGGGGGTATCAAGAAAGTTCCAAGTTGGGAATGGAAGGGGTGAAATTAAATGAAGAAGGAAGGAATCTAGGAATGGTGGAGTCCATGGATGTTTAGGTGATGGTGTAATTGGGAAAAGGGGTGGTGCTACAGGGGGAAAATGGAAAGAGGAGGGAGTGAGGGGAGGAACTTATAGCAATGCCTACTATTTATCCCACTTTGAGATCATTTTTGGGCTGCTACTAATGTTGAACCTTAGATCCTAGGTAGCCTAGGGTCAATGCATTTACTATGGAGTTTCCTATGCTTAGGTTGCTTATCATTAGATCACCCAAGTTTTACTTGGATGGGACTAAGGTGCTTGAGTTGATAGAGGTGGAGGAGGTGGATTCATGGTAGGGGAAGTCATTGGTCATGAGGGAGAATTCAATGATATCCACTATAATATTCTTCTATAAATTGCATGGAGAATTAGAATGACATACCCTAAGGATTAATCAAATGGAGAGGGGGTCCAAGAGGGAACATAGAACTAGACCTTCTTACCCTTCTCCTTCTTATAAGGTTCAGTCCTTGTGAGCACCTCTTGGTTATCCATGGTGTTTATATAAAACTCATCATCATCTATGATCTAGTGGACATAATTAAGGTTGAGGAAAACTAAGTACCTCTCAATATGGGCTTGGATCATTCCATTTAGGTCTTAGGCCTGTGGCTCAGCTTTACCCAATGCTAAAGAGTCCTGACCAACAACCATATTTTGTAAGGGAAGGAAAGAGTAGTACACATGATGCTTGATGATGATTAGGAAAAGTAGGCATGCCTTCTATTAGTGCTTGATACAACATCTAAAAACACATTCCTCTAATTAGTAAGTGATTTCAACATCTATAAGGTGATATAGGATGTGATATGGTAAGTGGAGGAACTCCTTAAGGATGCCTATGATTGGGATGACTATGTCCTATTGAATATATCAATGGTATCTAATGGGAGATAGCAAATCTATAATTTATTAAGATAGATGAGGCATAGGGGACTAATTGATAATGTTGTATACATCTTTGTAGAAAAACTTGAAAATGTCTCATATGTTATTTATGTATTGGTGGCCATATCATTTATATAAAACTAAATGGACCATGGGGCCACTAGGAACCCATGCAGGAAAGGTAGAGGGATTGAAATTAATTGTCTCATAGGTTAAATCTAAGATAAATCATCATGTAAAAATGTCCCCCTACCTATAAATCAATTATGGATCCAACCATGTTGAAATTAACCACTCCTCTTAGGTCAAGGACTTGGGAGGCATCGAAGATAATATGAATTAGGGGAACACATTGTTCATTGATGTGAAGCCAATATAGGGCCTTAAATAACTAGTTCAATAGGATCACACCAATCCTGACCCTTCCTTGTAAGTGAAAACTATGTATGCATTGACATCCTCTTTATTTACCCATTTAACATCTAGGTTATCTACCCACTCTTTATGGACATAATAAATTTGGAAGGTTTCAATCTAGATCTTAACCACTACCAAGTCATATGAAAAAGTGGGGTTTGATAAATTATAGTAAGATTTATAGGCCATGCCCAAGATGTTGGCAATTTGGTGTTGGGAGCTAGTTGAGCAGACCTAATCATGATTTTAATCATACACCTATATGGTAATAAGGAGTAGTTTTCCAAAAAAATTGGTATAGGGGAGGAATTTAATCTTGGCTATGATTTAGTGTAGGCTAGACTTTTGGTATGCTCATAGGGCATCTTCAAAATTAACCTCATCATCATTGTCAATAATTGACTCTTTGGGCATAATGTTGATGGCATTACATATTTAGTTATAGTGCTTAAATTGAGTCAAACCATTTGGGAATAGAGTGTCCTTATACTCAAGCTCAACTTTAGGGTTTGAAGAGGAGGCAACCATTACTGTAGGATGAAAGTTGGTGAAAATCTCAAGATAAAAGAGAAGGTGATGAAAAAACAAGTCAAAGTAGAAAATAAAGAGGCCTAATTTGGGAGCTCAAAGATATAACAACTAATGAGCTTTATTTAGAACACTTATACAATCTCACATTCATCCCCCTAAATTAATGGAATTTGGTAGCTCATTTTTTATGAATTTAAATTTGAGTGGGTGGCTCAATCTTTGACTTTATTTACCAATCTAGATTTAAATTTGGGGTATATGATTACATTCCATTTCATATATCCAGTAAAGGTGATGTGACATTTAAATTTTACAATCAATCTCTAGTTCCCCTCTTCATTAATGTCTGAATTGGGGTAGGTACATGGACACCTCATCTTTAAAACCTCCTGATAAGTCTAATTTCATACCATTTATCACATCCTACTTGATCTTCAAATTAATGGTCAAGACTTGAGCATAATTCAACATTTCATTATTATATCAGTAAGGGGAAGGTGAGATGTTAGTTAGGGACATGTGATATCCTCTGATTAAATCCCTATGGTTTAACTTATACTTAGGTTTGGCCATCTTGGAGCCTTTAGGGGGGCCACCTACTGATTTTTTTAATTACACCATGTGTCATGATATGATACATCATTATCTCCTAGATTATGACATCCTTGTCAAACTAGGTGACTAACAAGTCTGATCGTAAGCCACATGATGCAACCTTACTACACTAGGATCTCCTAGGTTTTGACACCCTTTCTAAATCAAGAGATTGACAAGTCTAATAATTGAGAGAGATTCATTATTTGAATTTAGGTACTACTATCCTTCAAGGCACATGGTGTTTCTTGATTTGGTTGGGTTCTCCAAGGTTCTAACATCTCTATCACAACTAGGAGACTGACCACTCTATCACTATTTGACATGGTATTTGTATATACATAATATTTTCAACATTTTATCACTTACTGATGCTCTTTATCTTATAAGAAGCCATCGAGTCTCAATATCTCTGAGTGCATGCCTTAAAGGGTGCACCAAGAAATGGATGGTTAAACCATTGGTTCTTTATAGGATTGTTGTCCCTTTTTCCACTTTTTATCTACACACTCATCTCTTAAAAACCATTCCCCTAAGCTTATTTTTCTCTCTTCTACATCCTCTAATATTTTACCATATTTCATACCCCTCTTGATATTTTATACTACTAGGTCAACTAGTTTGACCTTGTACTCTTATTGGTGAAACTCATTTAGGGTTTAGGTCATCTCTTGGCTGACCTAGCCCATGACCTAGTGAGTTTTTTTCAATATCAGTACTAGGTCGACTAGGTTGACCTTATCTATTGAAATTTGTGAAAGGGATTAGGGTTAACTTTGAATATCTATACAACATCATTTTTACACTATTTAAATAAAAAACTAAGAAGTAAGAGCTATTTCACATATGCTTATCCACCATTCTAATTGAAGATAAAGCTTAGGGTTTCATAATTTTTATGGAGATATGAATCTTGTCTTATGGATAAGTATTTTAGTTGCATTGATAGGTTATGTAGCCTAGATCTGATTTATCCTTATCATCCTTACATACCATAAAAAACTCTTTCAAAACACCTTGGCCAAGGGAGAGATTGAGGTTTGATGGGTTCATCTTCAAAGGTAAGTATTCTTAACTTTCTTCCTCATTTTAAAGATTAGATAGATATTAATTTTTACTTCTCTTCCATACATTAGGATTATGTATACATTGATGTAAGTATATGTCTTCTATGCATATTTAATTTTGTTTTTTTATTAACTCCACTTTATGCAACAAGATTTAGTGAGCACTAGATAAGGTTTATTTACTTTACTTGTTATTATTATATTAAATATGAAAACATAGGGATTAGTTAGGGTTATTTCATGATTTTGCTTAATTAGAGGATTTGAAACCCTCTCTAGTATTATTATTTTGGTAACAAATCACCTAATTGAATCTAGTAGATCCCCATATTAGTCATGTTTATGATTATCTAATGTATTCCCATTCAAAAGTGTAAGTACGATCTATCTTCTCTGAGTTAGGATTGATTTATAGATGTGATGTATTTTTGATTGCATATAGTATTCAATAGTTAGACTAGGCTCTCCCATGATTTGAATTCTTTGTTAGGTCAAGGATACTGGTCATTTAACCCAACTAGCTTAGTACAACAAGCGGATTCTTGCTTAGTTAGGGGATATTTGAAAAGAGAACTGCTTCAAGAAACATATAGATAAGGTTCATTTTCTTGGGGAGTTGGATAAATAGGATTTATAATGGGTTTAGGTAATTATAAAGTTGGACAACAATTTTACTAAGCACCAATGGTCTACCCAACCCTTTCCCAATGTACCTTTTAAGGTGTGCACTCAAAGAGATTAAAACTTGATAGGTTACTACAAGAGATAAAGTGTTAGTAAATGATAAAGTTTAAAAATATTTATTGTATAAACATTGTATTTGAGACTTATTGGTTAAATCTTGGTAAGTAAATTGTCATTGTAAACATAGTCCAAACATGTTACATAGAAGGAATGAATATGTATTTAGGATCGCCTTTACCCTCATAAATTAATATTTTAGGTCTACAAATCTTATTAGTAGTGGGTAAGAGGATATTTTAGGTGTCAATGGATTATACAATAAAGTATGAGAATCCATTGAGTGAGTAACTTTAGATACACCTTACTCTAATTTTAATATATTAGCATGTAAGGTTAAAATAATTTTCTCAAGAGAAGATACATTATATGGAGTTGGTGATGGACCTTGTGTATTAATAAAAGGAGGTGTAGATAATGCCATTT
This sequence comes from Torreya grandis, assembly GCA_037957365.1. Classification (NCBI taxonomy): domain Eukaryota; kingdom Viridiplantae; phylum Streptophyta; class Pinopsida; order Cupressales; family Taxaceae; genus Torreya; species Torreya grandis. Next base: position 4,892,603 of record JARHVA010000456.1, read on the forward strand.
TAAAAATAAGCATGTTAATCTATTGTAAACAAAGTGATGACCCCATAGCCAAGGATGTTGCCATTATGTAACTATATGGGTTGATGTAGTAATAGTAGTAATTGGAGTATATTATGTAGAAGGTTTAAGAAATTTGAAAGGCATATATTGAGATGAAACAATCTTTATTTGATGCATAGTATTAGATGTTAAGAGTAATTGGACACTTTTATCCACTTGTTGGGGACATTATCAAAGTCCTTGGTGGAAATTATATAATTATTTGACTTACTTGAGATCTACTTTATTGTGTTCATTGGGATCAATTGTATTAGAACTTATTGGATTATCTTAATTAGCATGCATATTTCATTATCTTGATTATCATTTTATAACTAAAATCATCTTCAATGTGCATATAATTTTTAAGGGTTGCATCAACATAATAATAAAAAAATATCTATATCATTCATTTGATAAGATATTAGAGGAAATTTAATATACCTCATATGCTATTTACTCAATCTAACATTACATCTTAGAAGAAAATAAGAAGTAACATAATTAGGTGACATGCAAAGATATAAAAGAAAAATGAAAATGAATGCAACTAGGTAAGGGTGTGTTTTATTTTTAGGATATTAGATATACTGATCCTAGTCATAAATAGTGAATACAACCATGAATACAATAACTAAAAATTATATCTTAGGAGTTTAAAGAGTAAATAAAATGTATATTAGTGCCTTGTTAGTCCAAATGATTATTGAGAAGTGTTATAATTAATGTCAAGGTTGATGTCATTTGATGTCAAGGCCAATGTCATTGATGTGAAGGTGCATCTAGTGAAGATGCATGGTGAATGGTATGCGAGATGTGAGATTGTGTGATTGATGTGACAAGGAAGTGATGTGATAAGAAGGTAACCTAATGTCTTTCTATTGAGAGAGAATTTGAAGGCAACCTAATGATTCTTATATTGGTTTTTATAAAAAAAAATTTAGTTGTGTAAGAGTGTTGTATAATGAATGTTCTTTTTTGATATGATCATTGAGGTAAGCATGTTTGAGTACTAGTCCTTAAGTACAAGGTGTTTTTAGAATCTTAGTCATAATAAGCATAGTCATATCATGATCATGTGCATGGTGACATGAAAAAGGTATGTATAATTGTATTACATTATTTGAGGAGAATGTAATGCATGTGATCAAGGTGTAGAATCATAAAAGAGTCTTATAAGATTTATTGTAAAGATTCAACTACTTGAAAAGCCTAATCATGACACTAGTCGTAACATGAAGAGACCCTGTGAGAAGGTATGAGATTGGTGACTTGGTGAGATGGATGTATACAAGAATAAGATGTTGTATGAGGTTTATTTAATGTGTATGTGACCCATTATATCACTCATGTGAGTCTCAATGTGGCCCTATAGGGGTAGGGCCTATAGACCTAGTATGAAAATAGACCACTTCTAGACCTTGCTTAGCCTAATGAGGTATATTATACATTATCAAGGCATATGAAGGAATGTTTTAAATTTTTTTAGAATGAGAGATGTTATTTGATCATGTAATTGAGGTGGAAAAAACATGAAAAGAGGCATGAACGCTAGTTTCAAGGCCTAATGTGAATTATATGTCAAAGTCTAAACAAAAAAGAGAGATGGTATCCAAATGAGGTATGAGATTAATATTTCAAGATAAAAATGAGCATTTGATAATTTTTAGTGGTGTGATAGACTATCATAGGTGTGTTGACCAATTATAAGGTCAAATTTATAAGGTTTAGGCTTGAAAAAGTGTTTTAAGGTCTCTCGAGTGTACATAATGAAGGGTTCTCAACCTGAGAAGGAATTTCAAGTGTTCATTGACATGTTTAACCTCTAAATGGGAACCTAAGATATTAATGGTCTATGGGTAAGGGTCATAGATAAAATTTATAATAATTATTTTTTGGATTGAGGGTTTAATATTTATGATTGATTGTTAACAGTGGAAGATGGTTTAAACCCTCAAAGAAGTCTAATAGTGACCCAATATGAAATAATTTGTTCTAAAGTGATAAAAATGGATTGGTATGGATATTTTAGTTATTTGAGGTTATATTAAACTTTCCCAAGCATCTCTATGTGTGATTAAGTCTTTAGGTGAGTGAGTGGACTCTATAAGAAAGGCCTTATTTCTTAAAGATTTATAGTAAAATTTAGAGTTAACCAAGTTAAACTTGATAAATGGATTGAGGAAATTTTTGAAGAATTTTATTTTGTGTCTATGGTAGTTTTTTGATAGGTGATAGTCCTTAGGTGTGCTAAATCAGTTATCCAAGTTGACCAGTTACTAACAAGCCTAATGGTGGAAATAGTGAGAAATCTAGGCAACAATGAGAAGTTGATTAGGGATGTATTATCATGAAATAGGGATGAAAAAAAATGAATGGAGTAAATTTTAAATATTTTTAATACATTATCATGTTTTTTTAATTTTTTAAGGTTATTGTTTATAGTGAAAAAGTTGCTCCAATGTTGACCTGTATGGTTCAAATGAGACAATAAGATATAAAGGCTCTTAGATTGGTATGCAAGACCAATTTTTATATTTGACCATATTGTAATTATATTTGAAAATGGTATAAATATATCATAATTATAATCCATATACATCAGGATTCTATGTAAATGGTAATACAAGTGATTGAAGGTCATTGCCACCATGACTGTGTTTTAAGGCAAACTAGCAGTTTTAGGAAAGTAAGTTACAATAATGAGTTTGAGACCTTATACCTTGGGTTGAAGCATAAAATGTACATTTTTTTTAATATTTTTTACTTTTATATCCTATAAATTATTTTTTTAAGGTTTTATACTTAGTGAAATAAGTAAAAATGTTGAAGCCCAAATGGTTTGAATGGCTGAGTGAGGTCTATGAGAGAAAAGGTCAACAAATTGGTCTGTAAGATCAATAATTACCATTAGATATTTTAATATTTTTATTTTAGGTTGTTATAAGGATTTTTTTATATAATTTTAATTTATTTATTATGTTATTTAAAGTATCATAATTTCAAGATTTGATTATTGTGTTTTGAGGCTAGTTGGCAGTTTAGAGTGAGCTTTTTGCAAAGAAGAGTTTGAGCCTGTATACCCTGAGTTGAAGTATATAATAATTTTTTTGATGAAAATAAGGACATGAGGTTTATGAATATATATATATATATATATATATATATATATATTATAGTTGTTTAGCTAATTAGTTTTTTATCTTCAGTAGTTCAAGATAGACTTTATGGGGATGCAAGGAATAATTGTGAATAGTGTTAATGGTGTGCTTCAAGTGGTGGTTGAAACTAAATGGTGTTATGGAGCCTAGATGAAATTATAATGTGTATATTTGAGTGAAATACTATATTTTACTTCTATTTGAGGTATTTTAACATGTTACAAGGAAGGAAAAGTGTGACGTGTCCTAAAGTAGACCTAATGGGATTAGGTCTTCATGAGACCTAAAGATGAAATAAGGCCTAATTGAGGTATGCCAACAATAAATGGAATAAAATAACACTTTATTAATGATTATTATATGTAATAATTTATATTACATGGTAAAACTAATAAGTTAATGGTGTTTGGCCAACCAAAAAAGATATGAACATGAGACTTGTATATATACAAGACAATTTTAGGCCTATTGTGTGAGTAGAGTGCAAGTGAATAAAATAATAGATTATAGAGTATAATGAGGTCTTGTATACCATAATATTAGTGTATTTTATTTGTGATGAATATTTAATAGAGTTTATGTGTATGATTTTTAAGGTCAAATGACCTAATCTATCTTAAAGAGACCTAGTTGAGTAAAGGAGCCTAGAAGGCAATTTGAGAGGGATAAAAGTGTGAAAAAAGATTATGAAGGATATCATCATATTTTATATGATAAATAAGGTGTTATAAATGTGATAAAATGTTTCAATTGGATTATTTTTTGTTGATTAATCTAGGGGTTGGTTCTTCCTTGTAGGTTGGTGCTTGCTAAAGCCTAGTTGAGTTGGTGCTTAGCTAGTTGGGGTTGGTGCTCCATGTGAAGTTGGTGCTTCAATAAATTTGATGTTTGTATTATATTAATATATTAAATTTTTATATATCATTGGGTTTTCTCCCCCTTGATGTTTTCCCACATACTTGATGTGTTCTTGTGTTTCATGCTTATGTGGATAGGTATTTATGCTTACAATATCTATATGCTAGCTTGAATGTTTCATGATTGATTAATTGAGATTATTAAGAAAGTTTTTGAAGATTTATTCACCCCCATATTATTAATTTTTATTCCAACATTTGGTATTAGACATTGCTCTTTCGAAGCAGGTTTAAAATCCTAAAAGAGATCCTAGAAGCAAGGATGGCTAGTCAGTAAGCTCAAGGTGGTTTCTCTATCAGTAAGACTTCATTATTAAATAGATATAATTATTACTTTTGGAACATTAGGATGAAGATATATTTGATGTATCAAGGTCATGATATGTGGCAGTTAGTTGTGTATGGATATAATTCTCCTCTTATTCCACCAACTAATGTAGTAAGTAAGAAGGCTAGTGAAAACAACTCAAAAGAAATGAATGCCATTATTTGTAGCCTATTAGAAATAGAGATTGTGAAGGTGATTCGATTTGTATTAGATAAAGAGATATGGGAAAAATTAAATTATATTTATGAAGGAGAAACAAAGATGAAGATGGATAAGTTATAGACCCACCAAAGATAATTTAAAAGTCTAAAGATGAGTGAAGATGAAACAATTACATCTTACCTATTGAAGGTTAATGAAGTTTTGAATGCCATTAGGAGAAGAAGTGAAATAATCCATAATTGTTTAAAAGGTATTGAGATTATTAACTCCTAGGTTTTATTCTAAGGTATTTATAGTAGAAAATATGCAATATTTGGACAAGTTAGAGATGGATGGGCGTCATGATACAAGAACAAATAATGGAAGACCTCACAAGAAAGATGTAACATTCAAAGTTGAGAAGAAGTCAAAATCAAATAAGGTCAAGGATGAGGTATGTTTAGATGTTGATGATGATGAAATAATAGCCATGTTTGCTATGAAATTGAGGTTTGGATCTGGTAAGTACAAGGGTAATTTTCAATTCAAATGTTTCAATTTTAGTAAGATTGGTCACTTTGCATCCACGTGTCCTAATAAGGATAAGAATGATCATGATGAAGAACATGATGAACATCATAGAGATGATAGGAAGGTCTATAAGCCAACCAAGAACAAGAGAGATTTCAAGAAGTGTGAAGGTAGGAAAGGGTCATTCAAAAACAATAAAAGTTTATATACTAAAGAAGATAAATTATCTAATGTAAGTGATACAAGTACATCTGATAGTGATGATGGTAGTAATGAACCTAAACATGACAATAATGAAACCTTATTCATATCCATAGAATCAGACAATGAGGGTTCCTCAAATGGGAAAGGCTTTATGGTTGATGTATAATCAGATGAAGAAGAAGTTGAAGTGAACCTTGAGGAAGAATTGGTGAGTGATCTAGAGGAGTTAAAATTCCAAAGAAGAAAGAATAAAAAACTAAGATCATTAGTTAGACAATATGAGTAATAGATTGGCTTGTTTGAATAAATACTGAGTAACACTTCCAAGGAATATGATGAGATCATTAATAAAATTGAAGCATAGATGTATATATCCACTAAAATCCTAAAGGCTAAAGTGGAATAATGCACTAGGTATGGAACTAAAATGGAATATTTAAGAGGTGAGTTGGATCAATCATATAGCAAGGTGAATAAATTTTTAAAGTTTGAAAAGAGCACTATGGCTCTAGATGACATCTTGCATAGTTAAAATTCTACAAGTGATAAGATAGGTTTTGGTTTCAAATAATACCAAAAGGAGGCAACTCAAGTCAATGAGAAGGATATTGAAGACAAGAAGGTCAACATAAAAAGACATATCAAATAGCCTAATTTTATGATAGTTCATTTAATGGTTAATATTTTGTATGCAGATAGTTTGGTAATAGAGCAAGAGAGTGTAGAAGACCCTCCAAGAATGAGTACTCATGGGACTATGGAAGGAGTCATAGTTCACATCAGTCAAGTGGTATGTATGAGGTTATTTTATAAATTTATCATAATATGGGACACATCATAGTATTCTACCCTAATAGAGTTATAAGGTCATCAAGTCAAAACAAGAGGTTTGAAGCCCCTAGAGTGAAAGAGAGAAGGAAAATTAATGTGTAAACCAAAGATAGTAAAGGTTAGTCATGATTAGTATAGAATCTCAAATGAAATGTTTTATATGCTAGAGCATACTTCATATGAGAAATCAAGTTGGGAATGTCTATTGTCAGCTCATATTAATGATTAAATGGTTGATGAAGAGGTCAAGCCTATAATTAAAATCAAGCCTAAAGGGATACTGAAGGATATTCAGTCTTGTGAGAGAATGGAGATCTATGAATCTCATGAAGTTGTGTTGTTTTAGTGATCTATGGAAAAAGGTGACTCTATTAGCCTTCATGGAAACACTATTGAATCAACTAAAGCATGATGGATGCTTGGTTTGAGGGGGAGCTATTTAGGTTGTTCATAATATCTAATTAAAGTTGATGACAAGAACATGATGGCCTATTGTGTGATCAAATATTTTTATCATACCAGTTATGTCAAGGACAAGGTAAGTAGTCTTGAGATCTAAATTCTTTTAAATGAAGTATGCATGGAGTAAGGGGGAACATGTTCCTTTAATACTCCAAATTCTATGTGTTGAACCTTTGTTACAAGAAGGTGTGATTTAGATGGTAGTTTTTGGAAGACCTTTGTAATTACTTTCAAATGGGGGAAATTTCAAGAAGGGAGATTGACCAGATTAGGGGAGATGAGAGTGATCATATTAAAGAACGTTTTTCCATAAATGACAAAGGGGGTGTTTATTGAGAATTTTTATCATTGATGTCAAGGGTGATGTCATTTGATGTCAAGGTTATTGTCATTGATGTCAAGGTTCATCTAGTGAATATGCATGGTTAATGGTATATGAGAAATGAGCTTGTGTGCTTGCAGTGACAAAGAATCCATGTGATAAGAAGGCAACCTAATGTCTTTGTGTTGATAGAGAATTTGAAGGAAACATAATGATTATTCTATTGGTTATTTTCAAGTTTGTTTTAGTGGCATAATATTATTTTTTGATGATTTTTTTTTTGATAACATCATTGAGGTAGGCATGTTTGAGTACTAGTCCTTGAGTATAAGGTGTTTTGAGAAGCTTAGTCATAAAAAGGATAGTCATATCATGAGCATGTGCATGGTGAGCATGAAAAATGTATGTATAATTGTATTAAATCATTTCAGGATCATGTAAGGAATGTTTTTAAGGTGTATAATAATCAAAGAGTGTTTTAAGATCAATTGTCAAGCTTTAAGTGCTTGAGAAGGCTAGTCATGACACTGGTCATAACATGAAGAGACTTTTTTAGAAGGTATGAGCTTAGTGTCTTGGTGAGATGGATGCACATATGCATAAGAGGTTCTATGTGGTTTCCTAAACATGAATGTGAGACATTATATCACTCATGCGAGTCTTCGAGTGAGCTTACAGGGGTAGGACCTATATACCTAGTATGAAAATAAACTACTTCTAGACCCTACTTAGACTAATGAGGTATCATGATCTATTTTCAAGTAATATGAAGGATTTTGGACATTATTTAAGTATGAGAAATGTTATGTGAGCATGTAAGTGAGGTGGATATTATATGGAAAGAGTCATGAAGGTTAGTTTCAAGGCCTAATGTGAGTTATAGGTCAAGGTCTAGAGAGCAAAGTGAGAGATGGTGGCCAAATGAGATATGAGATTAAAATTTCAAGTAATAAGGAACATGTGATCATTTTTTGTGGTGTAATAAATTATCCAAGGTGTGTTGATCAAGTTTGAGGTCAAATTTTGAAGGTTTAGGCTTGAAAAAGTGTTTTAAGGTCTCTCAAGTGCACATAATGAAGGGTTCTCAACCCAAAAAGGAATTTTAAGTGTTCATTGGAATGTGTAATATTTTAATAGGAATGTAAGATATTCATGGTAGATGGGGAAGGGTCCTAGCTCAAATTTATAGGCATTAGTTTCTATAATGAGGGGCTAAGATTTATGAACAATTATTAAAAGTAGAAGATGGTTTAAACCCTCAAAGAACCCTAATAGTGATGCAATATCAAATAGGTTATTATAAAGTTCTCATAATGGATTAGTATGGATATTTTAGTGATTTTAGGTTATATTAAACTCTCCAAGGCATCTCTAGGTGTGATTGAACTTCAGGTGATTGAGTGGACTCTATATGAAAGGCTTTGTTTCTTATAGATTTAGAGTACCAATCAGAGTTGACAAGGTAAAAGTTTATAAATAGATGGAGGATAATGTTTGAGACTTTTATTTTGTGTCCATTTTGATTTATAGATAGGTTATATCCCTCAATTGTGCTTAACCAGTCATCCAAGTTGACCAGTCGCAAATAGGCTAATGGTGGAAATAGTGAGAAACCTAGGCATTAGTGAGAAGGTGATTAAGAATTTATTATCATGGAATAGGGATAGAATAAAATTCATGGAGGATTTTTTCATGAATTTTAAGACATGTTCATGTTTAGTTTAATTTTTGGAGGTCAATGGTGATAGTGAAAAAGTTACTCACATGTTGACCCGTCTGGTTTAGATGAGACAGTGAGATATAAAAGCTCTGAGATTGGTATGCAAGACCAATATTTATATTTGAACATATTATCATTGTATATAAAAATGATCTAATTATATAATAATAATCATATATATTCATTAATATTCTCTATAAATGGTCATATAGGTGATTGAAGGTCATTGCCACCATGACTATGATTCAAGGCAAATTGGTAGTTCTAGGTAAGCAAGTTGCAATGATGAGATTGAGACCATATGAATTGAGTTGAATAATATAATGTAAATGGTGTTGGTGTTTTTGAATTTTATTTCCCATACATAATTTTTATAAGGTTTGGTATGTAGTGAAATAAGTGAAGATGTCGAAGCCAAAATGGTTTAACTGGCTGAGTGAGGTCTATGAGAGAGAAGGTCAATAATTTGGTCTACAAGACCAATAATTACCATTATATATTTTGATATTTGTATTTTATGTTGTTTTTATGATTTTTTAGTATCATTTATATGAATTTTAATTCATTGAGTGTGTTCTTTTAGGTATCATAAGTTCAAGTTTCCATGACTATGTTTTGAGGCTAGTTGGTAATTCAAAGTGAGCTTTTTGGAGAGAAGAGTTTGAGCCTATATACCTTGATTTGAAGTATATAAAAAAGTTTATGATGACCTTGAGGTCATGAGGTTTATAAATATGTGATTTTTTCCCATGGTTTTTTAGATAATTGGTGTTTTATCTTCAGTAGTTCAAGATAGACTTTATGGGTATGCACATGCCTAATTGTGAACAATGCTAATGGTGTGCTTGAAGTGGTGATTGAAGACAAAAGGTGTTATGGAGAATATATGAGATTATAATGGGTATATTTTATTGGAATATGATATATTAATTTTGTGTGAGTTATTTTAATGTGTTCTAAAAAAAGGCAAAGTGTAACATGTCCTAAAGTAGACCTAATGAGATTAGGTCTTCATGAGACCTAAGGATGAAAAAAGGCCTAATTGAGGTATGTAAGACCTAAAGGGACTCAAATAATATTTTATTAATGTTTATGAGATGTCATAATATCTATTACATGGATTAAATAAGAAGGTATGGGTGTTTGGATGACCAATAACGATATGAACAAGAGACTTGTATATATATAAGGTAATTTTAGGCCTATTTATGTGAGTATAGTGCAAGAAAATAAATTAATAGATTAAAAATAAAAATTAGGTATTGTAGATCATTACATGAGTGTAGAGTATTTGTGATGAATATTTAATAGGGTTATGTGTATGAGATTCAAGGTCAAATGACCTAATTTGTCTTGAAGAGACCTAGTTGAGCAAAGGAGCCTAGAAGGCAATTTGAGAGGGATAGAAGTGTGTGAATAGATGAAGATAGAGATCATAATATATTGTATGATAAATAATTTTATATAAAGGTAATAAAAGGGTTTATGAGTCTAAGTTGGTGCTGAGTCATCTAGGGGTTGGTACCACCTTGCAAGTTGGTGTTTGCTAAAGCCTAGCTAAGTTGGTGTTCCATGTGAAGTTGGTGATTCAGTAAATTTGGTGTTTATATTATAAGAATATAGTAAATTTGAATATATTAATGGGTTTTATTCCCCCTAAGGTTTTTATACATACTTGATGTGTTCTTATGTTTCATGCTAATGTGGATAGGTGTTTATGATTACAAGATCTATATGCTTGTTTCAATGTTTCATGATTACTTAAGTGAGATTGTTAAGAAAGTTTTTGAAGACTGATTCACCCCCCCTCTTAGTAATTTTAATTTCAACATTTGGTATCAGACCCTGTTCCTTTGAATCAGGTCTAAAATCCTAAAGGAGATCCTAGAAGCAAGGATCGTTAGTCAACAAACTCAAGGTGGTTTCTCTACCAGTAAGGTTATGTTATTTAATGGATTTAATTATGACTTTTAGAGCATCAAGATGAAGATATATTTTATGTATCAAGTTCATGATATTTATTAGTCAGTTGTGGATAGCTATAGTGTTCCTCTTATTCCACCAACTGATGCATTAGGTAAGAAGGCTAGTGAAAACAACTCCAAATCAATGAATGCCATTCTTTGTGGCCTATCAAAGGTAGAACTTGTGAAGGTGATGAACTATGTATCAACCAAATATATATGGGAAATATTAAAGACCATCTATGAACAAGATACCTATTTCAATTAATTTCCACTCATTTCCTAATTTTGAAAGTAAATAATGAAACAAGTAATAGGGTGTGTAGAAGAATACCTAGTAAAGTGCATGTATGAATCTAGAAGATGATGGGAACTCCTCTTTGGCTACAAAGGAATAACCTACAAATAAGAAAGACAATAGAAAAGGGGGTTGTTATATGGATGGTTGAGTGGACTGCCTAACATGAGCTAGATCCAAGAAGCATATTACTTGCTAGGAGTTTGTCAATCCAGTGTTATAAAAATTAAGTTTGAAATGATAAAGTAAAGATCTACTTGAATAAGATAAATTAAATTCAATACAAATAAATTAAAATTCTAGTTAATAGAAAAATGACCAAAATTAGAAAAGATGGTTAATACTTATGCTAAAATGGTTAGGGTTTGGTCTAAAAAATAAAAAAGGTACTATAATTAGGTAAAAATAAATAAAGTTGGGTTTGACTAGGGTTAGAGGGATAAAAATAGATTGTTGTATTTGTATGCCATAGTGACCATCAGTGATTAGGTGAAATATCAATAGTTTAGGGTGACCATCAATGTTTGGGTAACCATTGAAGGTTGAAGTGACCATCGGTGGTTGTGATAACCATAAGTGGTTACCTATATAAATCTAGAAATGATAAAAAAAGGTGTAAACTGGGTGTTTGGGCAAACAAAGGTTTATTACAAAAATGAGGGGTGGAAAATAAGATATTGATGGGTGTGATAGAATAAGGAGGTTAGAAATAAGATAAACCAACAAAACAAGTGAAATATACCTAAAACTTGATGGTGGAAAGTTGAAGTAATCTGGCCAGAGTGACCATAATTTATCTTTCAAAAGTGATTTTGATAGAGCTTTGGGTCTCTGATGATGTTGTTTGCTTGCTAAAATGATGATGGATACTTATATACAAGAGATCCTAGGTGAAATATTGTGGATTATGGATCCATTTCAATTCCTCTTCTTCTCCTTTTATAGGATTAAGTTGCTAATTGGGATGGAGGAATTTACTAATTTCATAGGGGATAAATTTTCCAATTCATGACATTTTAAAGATAGTTTTAAAATCAAGTTGCCATTTAAGGAGATACTTATCTTGCATAAAAGATATCAATGCTCTAAAACTTTAAAGTAGGCTTGGATATCTAATCATTAATGGTCAAGCCAATCATCAATGGTTAGGCTGACCATCAATGGTCAAAGGGCTAGAAGAAATCAAGTTAAAAAAAGGGGTGAATTAAATGGTTCAACTAAATGTGTTAAGTTAGGGGTTTGATAAGGTTAAGAGGTCATTTGACATAAAAATATATCATGTGTAGTTTTTAAGTATCTACATTTTGATCTTTTTTGTTATGTGGTTTTGAAATATCAAGCTAAAAAACAAAAATAGATCATTGGTCAAGGTTTAGTTGCCTCAAGCATGGGAGGAGGTGTTCCACCTCAAACTAGGAGTTGATGAGGTGAAAGCAAAATTAGGTCAGGGTTTGATAAATGGGAAATGGATAGTCATAAGGTTGGTGACATAGAAAGGGTTAGGCATTTGATATGCAAGCATGCACACAAAATTTGACTATGGGTGATAGTCAAGATCATGCAAAGACTAAAGTTACTAATGATAGTAAAAACAAGATAAAATGTGGCTGAGGTGTTGTTGATTGATTGGTGGGTTGTGGGTGAGGGGTTGGATCAAGTAGTGATATGATGGAGGGTGGATGAGGATATGTCTAGGTGGTATTATGAGGGCTCTAACCATGCCAAAGATCATGAAATGAGGTAGGCATTATCTTGAAATTGACAACGTAGTGTAATTAGTTATTTTGTAGTTGGATGTTAGTTAGTGGTGAATGATTTGGGCAGGTTATATAAGGGGTTTAGAAGAGATGAATTCATAGTTTTCAGGTTTTATTTAATGAGGCTAAGGAATAGATAAGTTAGATAAGGGAAGGTTTTGTTGAGTAGAAAATTAGGTGAAAAGAGGTTTAGGTAGAGAAACTGGGGGGTTTAGGTGAATTTGTAGAGGTTATGGGGGGTCTAAGGTTCAAGTTACATTATCGATGGTCACACATAGTGACCATTGGTGGTTAAACTCAAATATTTATAGTTGAGAGTTAGGGGAAAAGGGCCCACAAAGTGACTATCAATTGTTCAAGGAACTATCAGTGGTTAAACAAATATGAGGAAAGGTATGATAAAGAGGGGGGTGTGTGGATTATGGAAACTCAACGTGTGTAAGATGTGTTAACTTGGTGTTATTTTAAGTTATTTAACAAGTGTTATGGTTTGAGAGTGTTGAATAGTCATTTTATGACAAAAATTTTAGATAGGAGAAGGGATTTAGCAAATTATTAGGTTATGAGCCATTATCAGTGGTTTAGGTTGAGAGGTTGAGATAAAGATGGTGGGTAGGTTGTTAGGAAAAAAGAATTAATTAACATTTGTGTTGGTGGCATTTGTGAGTGGTATAGGTTAGTTTGCGTGGTTTTATAGAGGCAAGTCAAGTAGATGTAATGGTTTATATTAAAATAGGATGAAAAAGATAAGGGTAGATTGATATTTAGTGTGAGGTTGAAAACTTTGACAACTAAATAGGCATGCTAATGTTGTTTTATTATAGGCTCACAATGAGATCAAAATGAGGGATGGAGTCCCTATGATCTTTTCTAAGGTTTGATATGGGATGACAAATGCGAAGTAGAGGCATATGGAAGAGGTGGGCCTAGGGGCCATGAGACACTACCAACACCTATCACATGATGTGGCTATGATAGTGGTGCTCATCAAAAGATGGGACCCAACCATGAACATGTTCATACTATCAATGGGGGAGATGATGATCCTCTTGGAGGATATTCAACACATCATATGGCTACCCATTCAGGGGGAGATGATTTATCATGTGGAGAGAAATGAAAGAGATTATTTTATAGATGTAATATATGAAGTAGATTAGGTTTAAGCTAGATATCATACCGATAGGGTTTGTTATGGCCCCTATACTAGAGGTCCCCAAGGGACATATGCTTATTAACTATGATGATGATGGGGGTTTCATGCGTCACATTGATATATTTGAGTAGTGGTTGATTCCCATGTCTACTATTAGGAGTACTAGTGGAGATGCTACTAGGTAGGATCATGTTTGATTGGGCCCCTGTGTTATTAGTGAAGTTCTATAGGGAGCTCTAGGCCTTTCAATAATATTAGTGATATGGGATTAGTGTTGGATTCATTATTTATTACTAGGCATATGAGCACATATGAGTGTTGATACCATTATGGATTCCTTGGGATGGGTATGTGCTAACTAACTATAAGGTTGGTTTTATGAGATGGAGAGGTGATTATGCATTGATAAGGTCTAGTAGTGGTGTTAGAGACATAGAGTGGTTTAGAGATAATTTATAGGGTTTGGTCATAGATGACATAGTGTGGAATCACTATGTGAGCTATCCAATTTGGGTAGGGTACATCTACCATACATTATCACTATAGAGTTGGTGTTAGATCTATGGGAGGTCAGATGGTGAGATGGAGCTTATCCTATTTGAATGAGTACAAAGATAGTTTGGGTTGGTGTAAGGGATCCCACTAGATTTCCCTTGATATAAGAAGGAGGATTCCAAGTTATTACTCCTAGAGAAATAGTCACAAGATGTCATTTTGGACCAAGAAGAGTTGCTAGTGAGAGCTCCCATAGATGATGTTGGTGTTGCAAATGGATATGTGGCTTGGTACCAATCCTGATATGTAGCAGCTAACTTCAAATGGGGTGATGATGGTCATCAACCTATGGATGTGGATGGGGCACTAGTATAAGGTGGTGGACTAGATGGATAGGCACAGGTAGCATTGGTAGCAACATAGGCCTAAATCATAGGATTATAGGGATAGGTGGCTACCTTATATGGGCAAGTTACTAATTTTATTGGTGAGTGAGATTAGGTGAAGATCTCTCTTTAGATAATGACTCAAAAGAGAGATTCATTGAGATAGAGGGTAGGGGTAGCTATTGTAGTGGTAGGAGGACCACCTAATATAGTTTTATAGACACAATATTTGGCCACCATAGAGGAACTAAGATATGATGAGGTGATAGTGATAGCATAGTTACCATTGGAGATGAGATACAAAGAGTACAAAGCATGTTTAGTAGGGGGTCCTTTGATAGGTACTCTAGGATAGTGGGATTTGATAGTGGGGTGGGTAGGGATATTAGGGGGACCACCTCCAAATGGTAGTGTAGGTGCAGGTGTAAATGGATCCAATGGTAGTGGTGTACCAAGGGCTTGATATATGAGATTATGTATCTGATTTTGATTTTGATACCAGATTGCATGTCGATGATGTGAGATGTATATGAGAGAGAGAGACATGGATACATTATTTCATGTATTTCCTTATTGATATATATGATGATTATATGTTGATTATATTTTTAACATTTGATTATATTTATGATATGTTGACATATGACATGATGATTATGTTTTGATGTTTATGATGTTTAGTTGATTATGTATTGATGTATTATGATGATAGTATGTAGATTATGATCATGATGTGGTTATGGTTATGCATTATGGATGATATATATGATGTTGTATGCTTATGTTTATGTGGACTCTTTAGTTTAGGTATTTGATGATGTTGAGGTTGTGTTTAGCTAATATGTTGATGAATATGATGGATGATTGTGACTATTTATCTATATGATGATATGATTGGAAACATAATATTGATTATATGCTTGAATTATTTAGGTGATGCTTGGGTTATTATAGAGTTGAGGATGTTTTTATTCATGATCATGAATATATGATAGATGTGTTTGGATGTTGTTTTTTATGAGATGATTATGACTATGTGGTTTATAGATAGGATGAGGATGTATGCATGTTCATTGATAAATATTGCTTATAGATAGAGAAGGTGATAATGTGATGATGTTGTGAATTGTTGTAAGGATGATGTTGATGATGTTTAATGATGGTAACATGATGTCATAATTTTATGATGGCATTGATGAGAATGATGTTTTGATTTGATATAGGAATATAATGGAAGGACATAAAGTAGGTGTAGATAACAAACTAAATGCGAGAAAGAGCTAAGAATCATGAGATATATGTCCACATGTTTATTGAATAGAGGGTAAGGGAAAATGGTATGATCTTTTTAGTTGCCAAGGACCTAACAACAAGAACACATAGTTGGATTGACTTAGTGAACATAAGCCTATCAAATGATTCATAAGAGCATGATTTGAGTGAGAAAGAGGGTGTTTTGATCAGTTTGCATCAAGTAAGCTCATAGTCCCTTGATTTTAGAAAAGGTGTGAAGGGAAATTAGGTGATAAGTAGATGGTTGAATGGGAAATGGGTGAAATGGGAACCTAGTGTAGGTTAGCTTGCCATTTTTATAGGTGACTAAAGAATTATAATAGACAAGCCCATGCCTTAAAGTGATATGTAGAATGATTAGTGAAATAAGTCTACCAATGTCATAGATAGGAACTGATTGTAGTGTACTAGGATAATAAATAGATTTATCAATGTGGGGAGTCTACAATTGGTACTTATAAGAGCTGATTGTGGCTTAATTACTTTTATTTTGACATAGGGTATTTGTTTCTTGTGCTATTTTGATAAGTGTTAGAATCTAATCAATGTGAGAAGCTTCATATGATTATTTATTAGCCATCCTTCAAGGGAGTCATCTAAAATTGGATTTTTATATATATCCTTCAAGGGAGTAGTCTATTTTTAAACAACTTTTAGGTGTTGGGCAGCTATCCTTCAAGGAAGCAATCTAAAATCCTAGAGATATGGACCCAAGTGATATTTTGGTATCCCAATTTTTCAATTTTGAATGTTGTTTTTAGACATGGATAAGTCTATTTGGGTTTAAAGGTATACTATTATGGAGATAAGACTTTTAGTACAAAAGG
The DNA here is from genome assembly GCA_037957365.1 of Torreya grandis. Taxonomy (NCBI): domain Eukaryota; kingdom Viridiplantae; phylum Streptophyta; class Pinopsida; order Cupressales; family Taxaceae; genus Torreya; species Torreya grandis. Next base: position 4,909,435 of record JARHVA010000456.1, read on the forward strand.
TTGATGATAGATGAGGGAAAGGTGGTTTGAGAGATAATTGACCATGGGATTATATCTGATTAGAGATTAAAATTATACATGAAAACCATGCCATGGGTAGAGTTGTGGTATCCATGCTTAAAATTAGGCTATAAGTATGATGGATAATCACACGATTCTATATTGTAATCAATTTTTCCCCAAAAGGAATTGGGAGAAGTAGGTGAAAGGAAGTGAAAATCTCATAAACTAAAAGATGAGCTTAAGTTAGACACAAAAGTGAGTTTGATCCTTGTTTTAATAATAGAAAGGATTTAGATGCGAAGCATTGAGAGGCTTAGGTTCTAGTTTGCCTTTGAGAGAGGACAAATGATAAGCTCCTAATCTATACTTATGGGTTATGATATAGGGTCCAGGCTAATTGAAAGCAAACTTGCCCTTTTTTATTTTCTCCATATTAGTTACATGTTGGTTTTCCTTAAGGATTAGGTATTCCATTTTAAACTCTCATTATTTCAAGTGTTTGTTTTATGCACACTTGATTCATTCCTAATAGACAAAAAGATGATTAAGGGCTGTGAGGTGATGTTCATCTAATAGTTCAAGACGTTCTTGATGATAGTTTCTCTTAAAAAGGATTTCATGTAATGATATGTAAAGAGAGGGAATTTGGACTTCGAGAGGCAAGACCACCTTGGTTCCAAAGATAAGAGAAAAAGGGGTAACACCTGTATAAGTTCAAATACTAGTGCAAAAGGCCCATAAAGTGAAAGGGATGTGTGAGTTCCAATCCTGACCTAAAGAACATACTACTTTGGTGAGTAATTTGATGAGATTTTTTTTAGAGGCTTTCATCTATCCATTGGCTTGTGGATGGTGAGGTGAGGAAAAGCTAAACTTGATGCCAAAAACATTGTAGAGAGCTTGGACTTTCTAATTTTTAAGATATTTTCCATTATCAATGATGATCTTATGGGGAACACCAAAGTGATAGATGATATGGTGATTGATAAAGTTGATAATCACTTTGGATTTGTTTGAGATAAGAGGGATGGCCTCCACCCATTTGGTGAAATATTTAGTAGCAATAATGATATATTGGTGTCATTATGAAGAATGGGGATTGATTTTGATAATAAAGTCAAGACCCCATTACGAGAAGGGCCAAAATATATAGATACTTGAAGGCTATGTGGAGGTTCATGATGTAAGTTATCATGTTGTTGATATTTGACATAATTATTTACATTGTCATAACAATCTTGACTGAGGGTGGGCCAATAGTAGCCAAGGCAAAGGATATACTTAGCAACAACTAGGCCACTAAAGTGTCCCCCATAGATCTCATCATGTGTTTCCTTGATAGTATGGGAAGCTTCATGGATATGAAGATAATGGAGAAGGATGCCATCAAAACCACATTTGTAAAGGATTCCCCTTAGTATAGTGTAACGAGAGGTACCCTAAACACAAGATCTTTGAGCATTCTTTGAAAGGTTGGGAGGAATAATGCCAAGGTTAAGGTAGTCAAAAGTTTGGTCATACAAAATGTTAGAAAGAGATGTTTCCATACTAAAAATGATAGGAAGATCAGAACTAATATATGAGGGTGTGATAAAATGATGGATGGTGATAAATAGTTTTGATTTAGTAGGCTGATATGGGATTTGGGAAGCAAGGAAAGCCATCATATTTGTGAATTTTTTATAAAATTGAGGAACTAATTAGATAAGGTAATGATCAAATGATGATAAAATTACATCTATGAATTGCTTGTACTTTAAGAGGACATCATTTTTACATTAATAAAATCCATTGAACTAGTTGATGACTAGTTGGGAGTCATCAAAACACTATTTTTTTAACTCTTAAGGCTAGGGTGGTTTGGAAACCTATGACTAGGGCTTCATATTTGGATATGTTTTTGGTGCATTCAAATTTAATTTTAAAATAAAGGGGAAGATGTTTAAAATTAAAGGGAATGAGAATAACTCCAACACCCCCACCATGTTTGCATTTGGAGCCATAAAAAAAACATGATCATTTGTTAGGTGGGTTCTTCCCAAGAAAGAGTTGAAATAGACTCATTTGGAAAGGAAAGAGGAGGTTGATTATCTGGTAGAGGAGTTTCAACCAATTGATCAATGATGAATTTTCCTTTAATGGAATTTTATGAAAGGAACTCAATATCAAAATTAGCTAGGAGCATGAACCACTTAGCCATACGCTAGTTTTGGTATGGATTAGAGTGCATATACTTAAGAGGGTTAGTATTGGTGATGGCATATGTTTTATGATTAAGAAGATAATGATGGATTTTGAAGGCCATAAAGACTAAGGTGAGGCAATTTTTTTTTGAGATGGGTATACGAAGATTCATATTCGATAAGGGTGTGGCTAATGTAATAGACAAATTACTCTTTGTTGTTTTCATCCCAATGAATGAGCATTACCCTTAGGGAATGGTTTGTGGTAGATATATAAAGGTAGAAGGGGTGATACTATTTATGAGGAATGAGGATAGGTGGAGAGAGAATATATTCTTTGATTAAATCAAAGGCTTGTTGACAATCTATGGTCCACTTAAAATAGGTGTCTTTCTTTAAGAAATGGTGAAAGGGTTGACATCTATCTGATAACTAGGAGATGAAGCGATGGATGGATTAAAGTTTCCCTTATAGGCTATAGAGTTGCTTAAGGTTAATAAGAGGAGGCATCTCCAAGATTTCTCTGATTTTGGTAGGGTCTATTTCAATTCCATGAAGAGAGATGTTGAAACCAAGAAGATTTCTTGATAAGACTCTAAAAATACATTTCTTGGGGTTGAGCCTACCATGATAATGGATGAGTCAGTCAAAAAATGATGGTGAGAACAACTAGGTGATCCTTGTGATGTTTGGATTTTCTAAAGAGATCATCCACATAGCCTTCTATGATTTTATGGATGAGATCATGAAATACATAGGTCATTGCCCACTGATAGGTTTCCCTAGTGTTCTTCAAACCAAAAGGCATGACCCTATAGTAGAGGTCCCCCATGGGGTGATAAAGGAATTTTTATGCTAATATTTTAGGGCAATCAAGATCTGATTATATCTTAAGAAAACATCCATGAAAGATAACATTTCATGGCAAGCTTAAGATCAACAATTTGGTTGATGTTCGGTAAAGGAAAATTATCCTTTGGGCAAGAAAGATTAAGGTCATAAAAATTGATGTAGAGGTGAAGTTACCCTATGGGTTTGGTGATGGGAAGGATGTTGGAAACCCATTGTGGATAGTTGATGGACTGGATGAAGTTGATAGATAAGAGATGTTGAATCTCTTCTTTGAAAAGGAGGATTATGCAAGGATGCATTCAACAAAGATTTTGTTGACCTAGTTTAACCTTAAGATGGGTAAAAATTTTGTGGAAGGAAATATAAGGGTCAATTCCATGTACATCTTGATAGGACCAAGAAAACACTATGCTATGGTCTCGAAGGAAAGAAGGGTAATCTTGTTTCTCCATGGGATTTAAGGATTAGCTAATTTTTATGATATGGGGGTTATCCTAAGTACCCAAGTTGACATCAATGGTAGATTAATTTAGAATGGTTTGGTTCTTAAGAGGAAGAGATTTATGAATTAAATAATCCCTTGTACTAAGGTGTTCGATAATGGAATCATCATCCTGATGTTGGATGGTGTTGATGGTAAGAGAATCATGTTCAATCATTTTAGGATGGATGAGAGAAAGGGTTTTAGTTTGGCCATCCTTTTGATAGGTAAAGGGGCCTAAATTAAGAATATTGATAAAAAAAGTTATATGGGATGATATTGGAGCCCTCAGATTTGGAGGGAGATGAGGTTGGTAAGGATAGAGGTTCTTCGTCGATGTTGGCAATGGGTTTTGATGAGGTGGGTTCTTCTAGTGGTATAAACCCAAGCCCAAAGAACTCATGTGGTTTTTGAGTTTTGATTATGGGTAAATCATGAGGTCCTTGTTCATAGAGGCTAAGACCAAACCCCTTCTAAGTACACCAATAAATATAAACTTTGGTAAAGGATGGTTTGTCTAGGTAGGAAAAATTAGTGGTGAATGGTCAGATGAATGGGGTAGTGGTGGGAGAAAAAAGTGGTTGATCAAGTCCCCCATAGATGTAATTTATTTGATTCTTGGAAAACCCAAAAAGGATGATGGTTTTGATGTTGGGATCATAGGAAGGGTCATATTTGAGATTCCCATATTCTTTCAGAGTAGGGAAAGCATCCAAGGCTAAAAGATGATATTCCCCTAAGGAGAGATGTCAAAATATAGATTATAAGGGGTCCCCTATAGGAATATGGGAAGAAGGGATAGATGATTTAGTTGAGGCTTCAACACTATTATGGGTGGGAGTGTTGTGGGATTTATCTAGTGATGAGGTAGTGTTGTTAATAGTTTATTGTGAGGTGAATGAGGGAGGAATAATAACATCATTAGGCTGATATGTCATATTGCAAGAGGAAAAAGGACTAGGGTCATCTTTGATGATAATAACTTGACCTTTGTGTTCAAATTTAACATAATAATGTAAGGTAGAAGGGACACAAATCATAGCACAATTATAAGGGCATCTAAGTAACACATTATATTATAAATCTCCCTATATAACATAAAATAGTTTGGGAATGGTATGAGGCCCTAAGTGGATATGAAGGACAATAGTCCCTAAGGTAATGGCCATGGTATCATTAAATGAGCAAAGGACCACTTTAATTTTTGACATGATATTTTTGAAAAGTTAAATCTTTTCATATGTATGAGAGGAGATAATGTTGATGCTATCTCATCCATCAATCATAACCCTCTTGATGTGGTTTTGATTGATGTATGTTGTGATGAAAAGGGGAGGGTCAGGATCTTTAGTATAAACAATAGTATTTTGGAATCCTAAAAAGTGATGAGGGTAGAAAGTTATAGGGATATAATAAAGGGTGAAAGAGGTTGAGGATTATCTAGTTTAACCTCTATGGATTACAGAGCCTTGATCAATGCCTGACAATGGTGAGGTAATGTGTTGACTAGTTCATAAAGGCTCATTTTCACTAATGTCTAATGAAGTTTTTTTTTAACATAATACGTTGGATGGATTTAAATGGGTTGGAGGGAGAGGGTCCAAAAATGGATACTTTGGGCTTTGGTGGTGGGATAGGTGAAGGTGTAGGTGTTTGGTTTTGGCTGGAAGGTTGAGCTATTAAAGGGTAAGTCCATGGAATGGATGCTTTGGATTTTCCCTTATCTTTTTTTTAGGCTTGGGATCAAGTAACCACATGAATAGTGTGGATAAGGGGGTTTTTTAGGTTTGATGATTGGTTTGGTTCCTCCTCTTCACTCTTAAGTGGGAGTGGGGGAGTAGGTGATTGTTGGATAGGTTGAATTGATGGTAGGATTGATAATGGAGGTAAAAGAGGTTTGTCAAATAACAGATCATCCTTTTCATATAGGCTATGAACAAGTGCTTGGAAAGATTTTTAGTTATTTGTGTCATGTCCTAAACTCCTCTAGTAAAGGAAAATCAAATTGTCATTGAACCACGTTGGTTTAGGACATGAAGGGTCAAAAGGTTTGATTGGAGGTAAGCTAATGGAAGAGGTTTACAATAACCTTTGTAAAATGGTTGAGTAGGATTAAAAAAAAGGTGTTAGAGGTGATAGGTTTTTTATTTTAGGAGTAAGAACCTACTTGGGAGTAGGATTTACCATGGAAGTTATCATTGGAGGAATGGTTTTATTAGTGGTTGGGACTGCTTAGTTATGGTTGGTTTAGAGGTTGAAGATTTGGATATGGAAGACTTGGATGATGAAGGTTTAGCTATAGGTGGGAAAGTAGAGGTAGATAGTGTAGTTAAAAATAATGGAAAACTAGAGGGTTTTATGGTTATAGGTGGAGAAAATGGGGATGGTTTCTTAGAGGAAGAATATGTAATTTGGATCGTAGAAGAATGGGGTCATAAGATGGAAGGTAAGTGGGAAGGAGGTGGTATGGGTCTAGTTTGAGGTGGAGGTTTGGGTAACTATACTTTTTTATTTGGTTTAGTTAGAGGTTGAATTGGTGGACTAGATGGGGTTAAGTAAAACTTCAAAGAGGGGTGAGTACGGATAGGTGTGAGAAGGATTCCAAGATTCTTGACTATTTTGGTAAGACAAACTTAAGGTGATTTAGCAATGTTAGAAGGAGGTTATTGGGATGATTCACTTATGGTTTTAGAAGAGGTATTTGGTGAAGAGGTAATAATGGGTATAAGGGTAGATTCAAGTGAATTTGAGGACTTATATTTATTTTGGTAAGGGATTACAAGAAGATTCCAAAAGGTGGATCTATCAAAATTGGGTTGGGAAGTGAACTCTAAATTATGGACTAACCTAGAAAAGGGCTTGTAGATGGGTTTAGTTCATTGGTCATTGGTTTCAAGCTTAAAATATTAGGTGGAGAAGAGGTAATGGTATTTTTATTATTGTCTTTGAGGGAAGGTTCTAAAATTGGTAGTTGGGTGGATGAGGTAATCTCCTCTTGTGAGATGGTTTCTAAAGAGGAAATTGATGGTTCTATGATAGAAGAGGTGGGTATGGTGTCCTAAAGAATGGACATGGTTGTTTCCTTTATTTGGGTGTCTAAAGGAATGGAGGGTGGTTTTACCACTTCAATGGGTGGAGTGGAAGAAGAAGAAATGGTTAATATAAAGGTTGTCTCCTTTGGTGTTTCCATCAAATGAGAGGTAGATGGAACTAAGGTTTCATCAAGTAAAAAGAGAGGGGTAGTTGATTCCGTAGTTTGGGTATCAAAAGGAATAGAAGGTGAGTCCACTTATTTTGTGGATGAAATGGTGGGTGAGGTAGTTGTTTCCTCAACAATGGGATTACTAATAATAACGTTTATTGTATGTGCCTCATGAGAGTGTAATGATTTTGGTTGGTTATCATGGTGATGGGTAGAAAGAGCATGATTAGGAAAGGGTTTCTAGAATATATCAAGGGATTGATTAGGAGGTGGATTAGGATTATAAAATGCAATTTCTCTAGTGTAAATTAAGGTTTAGACCAGAATTTTAAAGGTATTGCATCTATTAATGTCATGTCTTATGACTCGGTGAAAAGCACAATGGTCATTCTCTTGTACTAACCAGGCATGGGGTGAGAAGCATCAAATTATTAGGGTGGTTTGATAGGTAGAAATTGGATGAAGTTGTATTTGAGAAATTTATCCAAAATAATGCATAATATTCCCCTATGGGAGTATATTATTTTGGATGAGCTCAGTTTTGGTTTCAATTTTGTTGATAGAGAGGGTTGGAAGAATTGGTTCATGGTGGTTGGTTGACATTTGGAGGTGGGGTGGTTTTTAGAAAAATTGAGTTTGTAGATTATTTTGCTTTGGTATTGTATTGGTTAGTGGTTTTGGTGGAGGAAGGGTCATTGAATTTAAAACTAGAATTCTTGTTATTCAGTTTCAATTTCCCTTCATCAATGGCTCAGTTTTCAAGTTTACGTGCCACAGTGAATGCCTCATCAAAAGTTCTAAAATTTTTAACTTGAAGAGTGAGGGAAATATATTTGGCACAACCCTAAGAGAAGAGATCAATCAACTTAGGTTAGGGTAATATAAAATAAATTTGGTTGATGAGACCTCTCCATCTAGCTACGAAGTTGACAATTGATTCATCCTCAAATTACTTAATGGAATAGAGGTCAGTAATTGAAACCTTTTTAGATATGTTGATGGAAAAGTGTTCTAAAAATATTTGGGCTAGTTGGGTGAATGAAAAGATGGATTACTTGGTGAGAGTGCTATACCAATCAAGGGCTGGTCCAAATAAAGACATGGGAAAGGTATAAAGGATGAGAGCATCATCATAAGAAATCAAGTAGTAATAATGATGGAATGCTCTCAAATGTTATCGAGGGTCTTCCTTACCTTGGAATTTAAAAAACTTAGGTAATTACCATTGAGGAGGATGAGAATTGATGGGAATAGATGGATAAATGGGTTCATTATAGATTTGATCATAGGATAAAAGGTTACGAGACCTAGAGATAGATGAATCCAAGTTGGTCATTTTATTAATTAACATCTTGACCAAATCTAACTGAGGTTGGGAAGCTACATAATTGGGTGGTAAATTTTGTTGAGGTTGGGTGGCATTAATGTATAGATAAGTGATAGAGGGTGCTGAGGAATCCACATATTGGTATATGGTCACAAGAGGTTAGAATGGTGCAATATAAGGGTTAATTGGCATAAATGGTTGGGTGGAAGGTGCTATATATCCTTGTGGGTTATAAATATATGGGTAAGATGTCATGGGAACTTGTTGTGGGGGGGGGTTGTTATGGGTTTGGGTAGAGGTATGTTTTAGATAGTGGGTTGAGGTTGAGTGGTGACTCTATTTCTAATGGGTGGAAGTGCTTGTGTTTCTAATTGTTTTTCACTTTTCTACATTCAAAAGAAGTAAGAAAATAAGATAAAGGGTTAGGGGTTTGTACGTACCCAGATGAAGTTTGCACACCGTATCCAAACGACTGAAGGAGCTCCTCTTTGGCTGTGGAGGATGACACCTGTAGATAAGAGAGACTTAAACAAAAGAACTATTAGATGGATAGGTGGTGGACTGCCAAGCAAAAGCTTGATCCCAGAAGTGCAAAGACTTCTTGGAGGGGTGACAGTCCACTAGCTGATAAAGAGAAATTTGCTAAAAGAGAAATGGTGAAAGACTGAACAAAAGAAATAAAGATAATGTGTACCTATATTTAGCAATCTATCTTCCATAGTCATCGATATCGGTATGTCTACCAGCGTCGGTTGGTCAAGGTTGCTGATGTCAGTTAGTCTACCGACATCGGTAGGGGAAATGGTCGATGTCAGTCAGGGCAATGGCCTTGGATGGGTTCTGGATGAGTATCTGGTCGATGGAATGGTCTGTGGTAGTCTGAGAGTTTGTGTAGGGTGGTAAGATAGTAAACAGGGTCTTTAGGAGGGACAAAGGTAGGGAATAGGTTGTCAAAAGGGGTAAGAGCATGAAGAAGGCTTCTCAGCCTTACCAAGAAGAAGTCAGGTCTAGTTTGGTTGATCGCTGAGTCTGATTGATAATATTTAGAAGTAATGAAAAGAAACTCATTGCTTATACATTTTAAATTACTGAAATAATAAAAAGGGAAAAATAATACTTATCTCTTACTTGGAGCAGAGCCAGAGGTGTCTGAAATGTTTGTACCTATTGTGTCTGTAGCCAGAAGAGCGTTTAGTTGAAGTCTGATGATTGATCTCAGAGAGTTCTTATTAATGTCCAGGTCTGAGAGCTGAAAGAAGAAGAGAGTCTGAGGTAGAATTCACGTTCGCAGTCTATGATTGATTGATTCAGCATCCCAGGGGGAAGAGAATTTGCCTTTGGTTTGTTTTAAGCGATCGACGTCGGCGATCCCATCGGCGTCAACCGACCAGTAACCGATGTCAGTGGATAGAAGATGGGAAAAAGGCTATTTTTAGCCTTTCACCCATTCCTCCAATTGCCAAGGCTAATTGTCATTGGAAAATGGTCAAAGGTGGATTAAATAAGGGTGAGAGGGTTGAAATAGGTCATAAATTGGTCATAGGGTGATGGGAGGCATCCAAGGAGAGGTATCCAAGGTGGGGTGAGGTGTCATGGGTGATGTGTCAAAGGGGAGTGTTATTAATTTAAAATAAGTTATTATTTTAAATTAATAAGTGTGTGGGTTAGGAATGTGTTAGAAGTGGACCAAGGGGACCAAGGGGGAGTCGACCAAGGAGTAGACACAATTTTAGTGTCTACATTTGCCCCTTTTTGTCTTGTTGGTTGATCTGACGAACTGCAAGACAAAAATAGGAGTAAGTTACCCCAGGTATGGGATGAGGTGGAGGTTGCCCCAATTATGATGATGAGGTATCCCCCCTCAAAGCGGGATTCGAGGGAAGGAAACTTGATATCGGGTGCCGATTTGATAGAGAGTGGATGGATATGGTGAAGTTGGAGTGTGAACACCACAATAGTTGAGATTGTGCATATACCACTTCACATGATGGTCAGGTCAAATTGTCATAGTCAAAGGTCAAGGAGTGCCAAAATTGAAATAACTGGGACCCAACATTTAGTCATAGCTGATTGGGTTATTTGATCCAAGCTGTAGCTCTAATGGTCACCATGTTCCAAGTATCCTGGGCTCAGGAAGTGCTCCTGGAAAACATGAAAATGTCATAAGTAGTGGGGATCAACTTGCTCATGATCCAATACTTGTGAGGGTCAAAATATGGTGTGAAAACAATTTTGCTAACCATTCATGAGGTATCATACATGTAATCAAAATAAATAATGCAAAGTTGTCTCGAAAGTGGTCATGGTCAGAGGAGATAGTTGCGATCTCCATGGTCATTGGTCGAGTTGAGTCGAGATAGATAGTTGGTCCATTAGATGGATAGATGAAGGAATGGCTGAGCTAACCTCAAAAGACCCCATGTCAACTGAGTGCTGCCTATATAGCTCTTGTGTGAAGGGCCTCAGGCCAATGTAGTTGTCCCTAAAAGGGAGGAAGAGGGTCGGTTATGGACGTGGGTTAGATGAGGTTAAATCATGGCTGAAAGGTAATATGGTTTGTCCATCAGATAGATGAACAAATGGATGTGGCTGAGCTAACCCCAAAAGATGTCATGTCATCTAAGTGCTACCTACATAGCCCCTATTGGAAGGGCCTCAGACCAATGTAGTTCAGGATGGTTGATAGGTTGGTTTGGTCATGGTTAAAGGTAAAATGGTTTGTCCATCAAGTAAACGAACAAATGGATGTGGTTGAGCTAACCCCAGAAGATGTCATGTCATTTGAGTGCTACCTACATAGCCCTTATTTGAAGGACCTTAGACCAATGTAGTTCAGATGAAGGGTCAAAGTGGTTGATGATTGGTTTTGGTCATGGTGATGTTACAACCTTTTCCATATTGTGTGATGGTGTATTTTGTAACATTGGTTGAGTGGTCTTTCATCCCTAGCAAGTTTCCATATTAGTAATGGTGTATGCTAAAAATGAATTGAGATTATTTATGTTTTAGCAAGTAATGGTTTATGCTTGACATAAATTGTGTCTGGTCAATAGTTTCCATGTGTATTGTTTTTCATAGAAACTATGTGAAATGGACTGTCATGTCAGTGGTCTAAAAATGTTTGGTTTAGTTTGGTTGGGTTTAGAAAATGATTTGGTTGAATTTTTTGTGACCAAGATGTGAAAGAAGTGAAAGACGCATCGCTCTTTCATTGACAAGGACCATAATGATTACATAGATAAGGGTTGTTGTACACAAAATCCCCGTTCATGCATTACGTCGTTGACCATTGGTTGTGTTAGAGAAGTAATCTAATCACTTTGACATTAAGTGAGCTTGAAATCCCTTGAGTATGTTGGGGTAATAGGCATGATTATGTGATATGGATGGGATAGGGTAACCCTTTTAGCAGGGATAACTTTACCCCTTTTATAGGTGACCCTGAGAATGACTATAGACAAGTCCATGACTTAATAGTTTTGTTAGTCAGTTTTTTTTTTTTGGGCAGACTGATCGATGCGGGAAGTCTGTGTGGGGATGTTGTTTTGTTTTGTGGTCATATGTGAAGCTGATCGATGTGGGAAACTTCTAAGAGAGTGTTGTTTGTAGAAAGATTTAGGCATAGCCATCCTTCGAGTGAGTGGTCTATATTTTGCTTTGTATATTTAAATGTCTTTGAATAGCTATCCTTTAAGGGAGTAGTCTATCAATTACAGCAATTATGCTGCTGTCCTTTGAGGGAGCAATCTACATTTATAGTTTGTTATGACCTTGGAATAAGCATCCCAGTTTCATATGTTTTTGTTGACTGAAATTTTGGTCATGGACTTGACTATAGAGGTTTAGAGGGTTTCCCTTTTATTAGGACAAAGCATTCATTCTTGACAGAAGGGTTAAATGATGTTTTTAGGGTTGAGGGTTGAAAGGAATAGGTATGAAGATGATGGAGATTGCTCAAGGGATGAGCTCAAACTAAATGTCAAGTGAATAAGTACTTGACTAACAGTAGACTAGTCAAAGATGCAAGGCATTAAGGGGCTTAGGTTCTAGTCGGCCTTCGAGAGAGGACAGACGAGAAGTCCCTGATCTATGCTTGTGCATCATGATGTAAGGTCTGAGTCAATTAGGAGAAAACTTGCCCCATTTTCTTCTTTCCAAATTGGTCACATGTTGGTTGATGTTGGACATGAAGTTGGTTGATATTTGGTCGATGTTGGGTGGTTGATGTTTGGTCAATGCTTGGTTGAGGTCGATGTTTGGTCGAGTCTTGGTCAGTCAATGTTTGGTCAATGCTTGGTTGAGGTCGATGTTTGTTCGAGGCTTGGTTGATGTTGGATGTGAAGTTGGTCATGATGTTGTTGGCATTAGATAAGGAGGCCATCGAGACCTCACTTGTAAAGAAGTCCCCCTACCATGGTGTAGCGAGCAGTGTTCTTGATAAAAGCTCACCGTCTATTGCTGGAGAGTTTGGGAGGGATGATAGAATATGTCAAGTAATCCATGAGTCACTTATACCAAGCATCATGTGGACTAGTGAGGTTAGGAGGAATTTCCCCCAGTGATAATGGTCGAGACATGTCCAAGATAGAAATCTTGGGTTGTGTTGGTTGAGAGGTCTTGACGAATAATGGATATGTCAAAGGTGTAGATGTTTGGTCTGTTCTTTTATCCTTCATGTTTCGGGGCTTGGTGGCCACATTAACTATGTTGATTTTGAATAAAGGTGGTGGAGGGACCATAGTCTTGTGTGGGGATCCCAATTTAGGTGAAGAGGTTTGAGAGGTATGAGATGGTGTCAGTAGTTGGTCAAAAATGTGGTCAGAAGAAGTGTTAGGTATGTGGAGCTAAAAGCTTCACCAAGGAGCATAGACAAACAGGTTCGGGTCTACACAGATGCCGGCGTCGGTCAGGAGTGACCGAAGTCGGTCAGTTGCAGTTCAGAGGCGCTGACATCGGTAGTATGGTCAGCCGGCGACGGTCACAGGCGAACAGGCAGGAACCGACGTCGGTTACCTGCGTGTCCAGAAAGCGATTTCCGAGGACAGCAACAAGTGTTTGCATGATGAGTTTGAGTTGTAGACTCATGCTCGCATCTCTATTGTTAGCAATATTATTTTTAGAGCCCTTGTTGAAGAGGCTTAACTGTTTGTTGTAAGAGCATGCTCAAGTTTCCTATTTCTATATGTAGGAGAGATCTTCTAAGCTATTGGATGATGATGAGAGAGTGTAATTGAGTACGAGTAGAACATTGTGAATGTTTGAAGGACTATACTTGAGAGAGAGCTCTTAAGGAATAGAGATCTAGTGAGAGATCTTGTGTGCATCTGAGAGAGGTGTGGAAGAACAAAGTTCTTCATTTGTATTCCTATTGTAAAGAGTTTTAATACAAGTTTTCAGGGTGTTTTCTTGTATATCTTGTTCTGTGCTATTTATCATTTCAGTTACTTATCTATCTGATTATTTCCGCATTCATTGCTTTCATAAGTGTAATCCATTGTTGGTTGATCCCCAACAAGTGGTATCAGAGCTCAGGTTCACTAACAGGTGGTTCAGATCTGTGTAGTGTGTTCGGATTACAGGTTGCTCACAGGGATTTCTATTTGAGTGGGAGAAGCAATGGTAGAGGAAAGTAAGTTGAGAATGGAAAAGTTTAATGGCAAGAACTATCAGCACTGGAGAATGCAGATAGAGGACTATCTGTATTAGAAGGATCTTTACTTACCATTAGGTGGGATAGCAAAGAAGCCCAAGGACATGGAGGATGAAGAATGGGAAGTTCTTGACAGAAAGGCTCTTGGGTCTATAAGACTGAGTCTGGCCTCCACTGTGATATCTAATTTGTCACAGGCAAAAACTACGGTAGAGTTAATGACCATGTTAGCAAATTTGTATGAAAAACCCTCCGCTTCAAATAAGGTATATTTGATGAAGCAATTATTTAATTTGCATATGCAAGAAGGTGGATCTGTTTCTAATCACCTGAATGATTTCCATGGTATTGTTAATCAGTTAAGTTCTGTTAATATTGTATTTGAAGATGAAATAAAGGCTCTTTTAATTTTATGTTCTTTGCCTGAAAGCTGGCATGGCTTGGTAATGGCAGTTTCTAATACTGCTTCTGCTTCGAATATTTTAAAAGTAGAGGATGTGGTTAGTGTTATTTTGAATGAGGAAATTCGCAGGAAAAGCACAGAAGAGACTTCTGGGACATCCGGGAACACTTTAAATTTTGAGAGTAGAGGAAGGCAAAAAGAAAGGAGCAAGAGGAGATCAAGATCTAAATCTAAGGGAAGAGGCAGATCCAAATCCAGGAATGGCAGAAGGCCACAATGCTGGAACTGTGGAAAGTTGGGGCACATAAGCAGAGATTGCTGGTCAAAGCCTAAGGAGGATAATCAACACGAAGGAAAGGAAGAGACAAAGGTTGCAGGTATTGCACAGGATGCTCTTATTTTCTCTTTGCATAATAACATAGAATCTTGGGTATTAGATTCTGGTGCATCTTTCCATGCTACCCCTAACAGAGAATATTTCAGTGACTATGTCCATGGAGATTTTGGAATAGTGTACTTAGGGGATGATGAGCCTTGTAAGATTATTGGCAAAGGTAAAGTGCAGCTAAAGATGCAGAATGGAAACACATGGGTGTTGAGGGATGTGATGCATGTTCCTAGTTTGAAGAGAAATCTGATTTCTGCAGGTAAGCTAGGTGATGAGGGTTGTACAGTAACTCTCACAGTAGATTCTTGGAAAGTGACCAAGGGTGCACTTGTTATGGCCAGAGGTAAGAGAGAAGGTACTCTCTATTTGTGTAATTGTATTACTAACAAATCTCCTTCAGTTTTATCTACTTCAGATGTGGATGCTAAATTGTGGCACTCAAGGCTTGGCCACATGAGTGAGAAGGGGATGTCAATCCTTAAGTCTAAAGGTATGCTTTCAGATTTGAAAAGTATGGATCTAGAATTTTGTGAGCATTGTGTGTTTGGAAAATAGAAAAGGGTTAGTTTTCTAAAGACTGGGTCTACTAAGAAAAGGCAGAAGTTGCAGCTTGTTCACACAGACGTGTGGGGACCGGCTCATGTAGCCTCTATTGGCGGATCACAGTACTATGTTACATTCATAGATGACGCCACAAGAAAGGTATGGATCTACTGTATTAAAAAGAAATCTGATGTTTTTGAGACTTTTAAGATATGGAAGGCCATGGTTGAGAATGAAATAGGCAAAAGATTAAAGTGCTTGAGATCTGATAATGGTGGTGAGTTCTGCAGTCTTAAGTTCAAATTGTATTGTTACATAAATGGAATCCGAAGGCAAAGGACGGTTCCAAGGACACCTCAGCAGAATGGTATTGCTGAAAGGATGAACAGGACTATTATGGAGCGTGCAAGATGTATGAGATTGCATGCAGGGTTGCCCTTAGAGTTTTGGGCAGAAGCAGTTGACACCGCAGTGTACCTGATCAACAGAGGACCCTCTACAGCTCTGGATGGTGGAATTCCAGAAGAGGCATGGACAGGTAAAAAGGTTGATCTCTCATATCTCAAAGTTTTTGGTTGTGAAGCCTTTGTGCACATAGATAAGGAAAATAGAAAGAAGCTTGATGCTAAGTCTATGAGGTGCACGTTTATAGGCTATGGCTCAGATGATTTTGGTTTCAGATTTTGGAATCTAGGAACTAACAAGGTAATCAGGAGCCGTGATGTTGTTTTCAATGAAAGAGTGATGTACAGTGATCAGATAAGGAAGCTAGATCAAGCTGGGCAGAGCAATAATGAGTTGGACGAAGTTATGGTCCAAAATGAGCTCGCGGGAAAAAGAAATAATCACTTACAGGAAAACACAGAGACCGACGTCGGTAGGTTTGGAACCGGCGTCGGCAGTACAGAAACCGATGTCGGTCATACAGAGACCGACATCGGTAGACCAGGCACCGGCGTCGGCCAGGAAGAACCGGCGTCGGCCAGTAACAGGTCTACAGGTGGCCGAGGTCGGTCACTGTCAGAAAATTTGGATGGACAGATTGTTGAAAACGAGTCCAAAACACCAATCAGGAGGTCTGAAAGGGTAAGTAAGCCTCCAATTAGATATTCTCCTTCTTTATATTATTTATTGCTAACCGATGGTGGAGAACCATAAAGTTTTGAAGAAGCTTTACAGGTGGAGTCCAAGAGTAAGTGGGAGCGTGGCATGGTTGAGGAGATGGAGTCCTTAAGAGAGAACCAAACATGGGATTTGGTTGAATTGCCAGCTGGTAAGAGAACACTGAAGAACATGTGGACTTACAGGTTGAAGGAAGGTGAGGATGGTCAGATGAGATACAAGGCCAGATTGGTTGTAAAAGGATTTGCACAAAAGCCAGGTATTGACTTTGGCGAGATTTTTTCTCCAGTTGTTAAGATGACTTCTATAAGGGTTGTATTATCTTTGGTTGCTTTTGAGGATTTGCATCTCGAGCAGCTAGATGTTAAAACAGCATTTCTTCATGGAGATTTAGATGAGGAAATTTACATGGAATAGCCAGAAGGTTTCGAGGTCAAGGGTAAGGAGAAACTAGTGTGCAGGTTAAAGAAAAGTTTGTATGGCCTCAAGCAAGCTCCAAGGCAATGGTACTTGAAATTTGACAGGTTTATGACTGAGCATGGCTTCAGTAGGTGTCAATCAGACCATTGTGTATATTTTAAGAGATTTGATAACGGTAGATACATTATTCTATTGTTGTATGTAGATGACATGCTGGTTGCAGGGTCTCACATGCAGGATATCTCAGAGCTTAAAGTAAAGTTAGCTCAAACGTTTGCTATGAAGGATTTGGGAGCAGCGAAAAAAATCCTTGGCATGAGCATTAAGAGAGACAGAGAAAATCACAGGTTGATATTGTCTCAAGAAGACTATGTGGACAGGGTGTTGAAACGGTTCAACATGCAGGATGCGAAACCGGTAAGCACACCTTTGGCAGGACATTTTAAGTTAAGTAAAGAACAATGTCCCAATTCACATGATGAGGTAGAGTACATGAATAAGGTTCCATATTCTTCCGCAGTAGGAAGTTTGATGTATGCAATGGTGTGTACTAGACCAGATATTGCCCAAGCAGTGGGAGTAGTAAGCAGGTATATGGCCAATCCAGGAAAGGAACATTGGAAAGAAGTACAATGGATCCTTAGATATCTGAGAGGAACCAGCAGTAGACACTTATGCTATGGAGGTTCAGATACATCTCTACATGGCTATGTAGATTCAGATATGGCAGGGGATTTGGATGGCAGGAGGAGCACTACAGGTTATGTTTTTACTGTAGGTGGAACGGCAGTTAGTTGGATTTCTAAGTTGTAGAAGGTTGTAGCCTTGTCAACTACAGAAGCAGAATATATTGCAACTACAGAAGCTAGCAAGGAGATGATATGGATGACACGGTTCATGGAAGAGCTTGGAAGGGAGCATGGGAGTTGCAGATTGCATAGTGACAGTTAGAGTGCAATCCATTTGGCTAAGAACTCAGCTTTTCATTCTAGAACCAAGCACATACAGCTAAGGTACCACTTCATATGGCAGGTATTGGAAGATGGTGAGTTGAAGCTGGAGAAAATCCATACAGACAAGAATCCTGCTGATATGCTAACAAAGCCAGTTACTAAGGAGAAGTTGAATCTTCATTCAACTTCTGTTGGTCTTCATGATTGAGTTGAAGATGGAGGAGCTAGAAGATCTTGCTGTACAGGTATTGGTGCAGCTGGTTTATCTCCAAGTGGGAGATTGTTAGGTATGTGGAGCTAAAAGCTTCACCAAGGAGCATAGACAAACAGGTTCGGGTCTACACAGACGCCAGCGTCAATCAGGAGCGACCGACGTCGGTCAGTTGCAGTTCAGAGGCGCCGACGTCGGTAGTATGGTCGGCCGGCGACGGTCACAGGCGAACAGGCAGGAACCGACGTCGGTTACCTGCATGTCCAGAAAGCGATTTCCGAGGACAGCAGCGAGTGTTTGCATGATGAGTTTGAGTTGTAGACTCATGCTCCCGTCTCTATTGTTAGCAATATTATTTTTAGAGCCCTTGTTGAAGAGGCTTAACTGTTTGTTGTAAGAGCATGCTCAAGTTTCCTATTTCTATATGTAGGAGAGATCTTCTAAGCTATTGGATGATGATGAGAGAGTGTAATTGAGTACGAGTAGAACATTGTGAATGTTTGAAGGACTGTACTTGAGAGAGAGCTCTTAAGGAATAGAGATCTAGTGAGAGATCTTGTGTGCATCTGAGAGAGGTGTGGAAGAACAAAGTTCTTCATTTGTATTCCTATTGTAAAGAGTTTTAATACAAGTTTTCAGGGTGTTTTCTTGTATATCTTGTTCTGTGCTATTTATCATTTCAGTTACTTATCTATCTGATTATTTCCGCATTCATTGCTTTCATAAGTGTAATCCATTGTTGGTTGATCCCCAACAAGAAGCCTCAACATGAGGGGTGTCCTTTGCCAGATGTTGACGAATGACAACCTTAAGGGCGCAACAACACTCAGTGTCATGCCTCAGTGTGTGATGATACCAAAATATTTTAGTGTCATCGAACCAAGGTTATTTTGGTTTGAGAGGTTGATAAGGCTCGATAGGTGGGAGGACGATGCTAGATGATTGCAACAATCAACATAACATCAAAGCATAAGAACCCTTTAATGGGTCTACACTCTTCGTTGCAGTAGAGGTTGACAATTTTTGTTTACGAGTTGTTTGGAGGGTTTTCTGTGTCACCTTTTTAGTTGGCGGTATGGCCACATGTGGGGATGGCACATTCTTGTTGAGAGGTGTTGGATGTGGGAGCAATCCTGTTAAAGTATAAGGATGTGGACCAAGGATAGATGGCAATGGTGATGGTGGGAGAAAAGTTCTCCAATGGGGTTTAGTAGCCTTTTGTAGCTTGGTTTGAGGACTACTATTATGGGGGGTAAGGTTCAAGTCTACCAAGGTTGGATGTTGGGTGCACACCAAGGGATTTAACCTATTTCAACATGGTAGATGACTGCAAGGGTTTAAATGAGGTTGCGTGAGGTTTTATAGTTGGCCATTTAAAAGATTGAGGTGATTGTGAGAGAATCATCACCGGATCTTCTTTGGTCAAAGTTGGTGAAGTGATAAGTTATTATCTCGATGGAGAAGGAATTGGATAATGTGGCTCTTTAGTCAGAAAGAGTGTAGGGATGATCATGGCTTCCTCATATGTTCGAGGAGTGGAAGAAGTATGATCCCCCATTGATGATAAGAAGGATGAGGGTGAGGCCGTTGGTGTTGGTGTCATAAAAGCATCCTCCAATATGGGAGAGGTCAAAGTAGGCTCTCCCACATGTGAAAGAGGGGTGGATGGAGGGTTATCCTCGATTGGTGGAGGCAAAATAGGAGAAGTCTTTTCTACCCATTGTGGACAAATAGGAGAAGAAGGCTCTTCTACCTGTAAAGGACCAATAGATTGACTAACCTCTTTAGACTGTGGGAGAGGTTGGTTAGAAATGACAGGAGAGACCATGTTAATTGTGTGTATATTACGCTCTTAGGGGTCATCGGCCATGGTCTAAATGTTGTTTTGGCTAGGGGGATGGTTAGGAAAAGGTTGTCTAAAGATGTCGATGTTTTGATTTGGTGGCGCATTTGGGTTATCCAAGACAAGGTCACCTTTATCTAGCATGTCTTGAATGATGTTCTTGAGAGTCTTACAGTTGTCTGTGTCATGGCCTTGGACACGGTGATAATGACAAAAGTCATTTTCCCTGTACCATGCAGGGATAGGTTTTGAGGGGTCAAATTGAGGTGGTCGAAATTGAGGGAGTTTGAGGACCCCCTGCTTGACAAGTTTATCCAAAATGGAAGCGTATGATTCTCCTATAGGAGTATACTAATGATGTATATACTGTTGTTGGAATTGTTTGGTGATGCTTTGTGATGTGGAAGGTTCAGATTGGTTAGTTTTTGTTGAAGATGATGGTCTAAAGACCATAGCATTTGCTGACCCCTTATATTTGGAGTGGGAAGAAGTAGATTTAGATGAAGAAGGGTCATTGGATTTTGCATTGTTATTTCACAATCTGACCTTGTCCTCTTCGACTGCACAGAGTTCAAGCTTTCAGGCCATGGTGAAAGCTTCATCAAATGTGCAGAATGTTTGGACCCACAAGGTAGATGAGATGTGCTTGGAACATGCTCTAGAGAAGAGCTCGATGAGCTCAGGTTGAGGTAAAGAGAAGGAGAGTTGGTTGATTAAGCCTCTCCATCGAGCAACAAAATTAGTTATGGATTCATCATCAAATTGTCTGATAGAATATAGGTCCGTGATGGAGACAATTTTAGTTATGTTAATTGAAAAATGGTCGAGAAATAGTTGCGCTAGTTGAGTGAAAGAAAAGATAGAATGGCTGGTAAGAGAGCTATACCAATCGAGGGCAGCACCAAAAAGTGACATGGGGAACATGCGTAGAAATAATACATCGTCATGTGCTATAAGGTAACAAGCGTGTCTAAATGCTCGTAGATATTGTTGTGGGTCCTCCTTACTCTAAAAGCGAGTAAACTTAGGAAGTTCCCACTGACTAGGATATGGTCAGATTGGGACTGAAGGATGAATGGGTTCACTATAGATTTGTTCATATGAAAGAACATTTCTTGAATTGGAAATGGATGTCTCAAGATTAAACATCTTATCCATCAACATCTTGATTAGATCAGTTGATGGGTTTGCAAGTGGGGCACCCCCTAGGTTGTAAGGTACCTGGAAGGTGCTAGGAGGGGCATATGACATAGTTGGTTGCGCTTGTATAGGCACAACATATTGATAACTAGTCACAGGCACTGATGTTGAAGTCAAGGGGGCTTGTGTCATGAAGTTGGAAGGCATGAGTTGACTAGATACTACCAAAGGTGGTTGAATGGTGGCATTGGTAAAAACATGGGTAATTTCTCCCACGTTTATAGGCACAAGAATGTGTGGAGTCGAGACAATAAAGTTTTGCAAATGTGATGAACTTGGTTGAATTGAAGAGTCTCACATTTGGCCCTTAGCGAGATAGTGTTGGAGAGCCTTGATGTTATGGTCAAGGAATCTCTCAAAATTTTGATCCCCTTCGGGAACAATTAGAGATTGATCAGGGGTTAACTGGATAGGAGAATATTCAATTTTTGAAGTACTCTCCATTAGGGGACTTATTATGGAGGGTGAAGGTGGAAGTGGTCGTTGCCTTGCGTGGTCAATAAGAGTTTTGGTTTAACTACGTGTCAAAGTCATCCAAGGCAAAAAAAAGGGTCAGGTTCTAGAAACTATGTTTTTTTAGTTTCAAAAACTTAGAATGTGTGTCTAACAGCAAGAAAGTTAGGTTTTAAGCCTGCTATTTTGGAATAAATTTTTGACAGTGACCGACATCAGTTGAAAAACTAATGTCAGTGAAGAAATATGCCGATGTCAGTCAAATAACCGATGTTGGTGAGTAAGAGTTGCCGACGTCAGTGGAAAAACTGATGTCGATATCTGTGTTGTTTTTGGGAAAAAAGAAAAAAAGGTTATGAGTTGTTCTTGAAGCTCAAAATGCGACCTCACCAGCTCAAAAAAATAGATAGAGACAGAAAAATAGATGAAGACAAGAAGACCCTAATGTTAATTCCTAAGAATAAGTTTTAGAGTCTTATTGGCTTATGCCTTAGAAGAGTGTGTTTGGGAAGTTGGCTTTTAGAACAGGTCTTAGAAAAAGCAGTCTAAGGTTGGTTTCAGGATAGTTTCAGTGCTTAAAGTCTATATTAGGTTTTGTACATGGCCTGGTGCTAAGGAGCAAGCTCCCCTCACTTCACGATCCCAGGGATAAGCTAGGTCACTTAGCTAGTATATACTTCCCCTAGAGTTTATACTCTATCAGAGAACAGAGTGGGCTCTCCCCTTGGTGATGACGTCCAAGTGGGATTACCAGGAAGGGTAAGGTATCCGCTAGGTGATGAAATCCTAGTCGGACCTTGTCTCGGGTATGTTTAGATGTTTAGTTTGTGAATGTGGTCTGGTTGTGTAACATAAGTGCACTACACTTTATTCATAATGTGGTTTTAAGTTACTAGATGTGAGAGCTAAGTATGCATTCAGGCAGAAATGAGATGCAATAGATTTTAAGCCCAAATTGAAATGTATGTTCAGATGCAGACAAGTGGAGAAAAGGTTAAAGAGTATGAATTTCACTACTCTAAGATGTAGGAAAGAAATAAAAAGAAGGATTCTTTTTAACTTGCTTATGATGTCTTTTCAAGATAAAGAGATAGAAGAAAAGGATGCAAGAAGAGATCTAATGCACCTATATGAATGTTTGATTTTAGAAGAAAAATAATGAACCCAAGGAAAACTCCTAGGGTCCCACCGGGCGTATCAGAATGTTTCTAACTATTTTTTACTTTTTTACATTCAAAAGAAGTAAGAAACTAAGATAAAGGGTCAGGGGTTTGTATGTACCTGGATGAAGTTTGCGCACCGTATCCAGACGACTGAAGGAGCTCCTCTTTGGCTATGGAGGATGACACCTATAGATAAGAGAGACTTAAACAAAATAACTGTTAGATGGATAGGTGGTGGATTGCCAAGCAAAATCTTGATCCCAGAAGTGCAAAGATTTCCTAGAGGGGCAATAGTCCACTAACTAATAAAGAGAAATTTGCTAAAAGAGAAATGGTGAAAGATTGAACAAAAGAAATAAAGATAATGCATACCTATATTTAGCAATCTGTCTTCCACAGTCGCCGACGTCGGTATGTCTGCCGGTGTCAGTTGGTCAAGGTTGCCGATGTCGATTAGTCTACTGATGTCGGTATGGGAAATGGTCGATGTCGGTCAGGGCAATGGCCTTGGATGGGTTCTAGACGAGTCTCTGGTCGATGGAATGGTTTGTGGTAGTCTGAGAGTCTGTGTATGGTGGTAAGACAGTAAATAGGGTCTTTAGGAGGGACAAAGGCAGGGAATAGGTTGTCAAAAGGGGTAAGAGCATGAAGAAGGCTTCTCAGCCTTACCAAGAAGAAGTCAGGTCTGGTTTGGTTGATCGCTGAGTCTGATTGATAATATTTAGAAGTAATGAAAAGAAACTCATTGCTTATACATTCTAAATTACTAAAATAATAAAAAGGGTAGAAGAATACTTATCTCTTGCTTGGAGTAGAGCCAGAGGTGTTTGAAATGTTTGTACCTGTTGTGTCTATAGCTAGAAGAGCATTTAGTTGAAGTTTGATGATTGATCTCAGAGAGTTCCTGTTGATGTCTAGGTCTGAGAGCTGAGAGAGGAAGAGAGTCTAAGATAGAATTTGCGTTCGCGGTCTGTGATTGATTGATTCAACATCCTAGGGGGAAGAAAATTTGCCTTTGGGTTGTTTTAAGCGATCGATGTCAGTGATCCCGCCGGTGTCGACCGACCAGTAACCAACGTCGATGGATAGAAGATGGGAAAAAGGCTATTTTTAGCCTTTCACCCATTCCTCCAACTACCAGGGCTAATTGTCATTGGAAAATGGTCGAAGGTGGATTAAATAAGTGTGAGAGGGTTGAAATAGGTCATAAATTGGTCATAGGGTGATGGGAGGCATCCAAGGAGAGGTATCCAAGGTGGGGTGAGGTGTCATGGGTGATGTGTCAAAGGGGGGTGTTATTAATTTAAAATAAGTTATTATTTTAAATTAATAAGTGTGTGGGTTAGGAATGTGTTAGAAGTGGACCAAGGGGACCAAGGGGGAGTTAACCAAGGAGTAGACACAATTTTAGTGTCTACAGATTGAGGTATAAAAAGCACTAAGTTCTAAAATGGGGTAGAAGTTAGTAGATTTGTTATAATAAGGGGAAAGCTAGAAATAAGGGTAGAAGATAACCCCATGCTAGGGGAAGTATAGGTAACTAAAGGAAAAATTGAACCTATATGGGAAGTGTGGGGTGTGGTAGGAGGTGTTTGGTTAGAGGTTGGGATGTTGGATTGGGTTTGGGTAGTGGTAGTAGATGGGATGTTCGAAGAAGAAGAGGCTTGGGTCAGCAAGGGTTGGGTTGAGGTAACACCTAACATAAGATGGGGAGGCATACCATAAGAGTGATTTGTAGGAAGAAACAAAGAAATAGAGGTATGGTGAGGTAAGTTTTTAAGATAATGTTAAAGGGATATGGGATTATTATCAAGGAAGGTAGTGAAATATACATCACCCTTAGTAATAATTATAATTTTTGTAAAAGGGGGAGAAAATGAGGTGAACCCTCATCATTAGAATTATATTCCATGGAGGAAGAAGAAGGTGGTGGTTAATTGGTTTGGTTTATTAGCTAATATCTAGTAAATATCATGTGAGAAAATAATAAATATTATGATGAAACTCACACCTCAAACAAAGAGCAATTAAAATAAAATGATTCAAGGTAAACAATACATACACTAAAAATACATTAAATCCTAGGATTCTTGTTAGATCACTTTTGGCTTATGCCTTAGAAAGTGTGAAGAGGGAATTTGGCTTGTAGATTGGGTACTAAAGAGGAAATCTAAGGTTAGTTTTAGGTTGAGTTTAGGTATTCAAGAGAGAAATTTGTATTGAAATTTAGTACATGGCTTGGTATTGGGGCCTACCCCCTCACTTCACACATCGTAGTGATAGGGGTGTCAGGTTCTTAGCTAAAATATACCAAAATTTAGAGTTTATACTTACCCAAAGAGCTGAGTTAGTTCTCTCCTTGGTGGTAAAATTCAAGTAGAATAGTTGGGAAGGGGTAAGGTTACCACTAGGTGATGAAATCCTAGTCGGGCCTTGTCTCAGGTATGTTTTGATGTGTTAATTGTTTTATGTTTTGGCTTAAGTGTGTGATAACAAGTGTGAAAGATATGATTAATTACTTTGCCTCCTAAGTTACTAGATGAATTAAGACAAATAGGCAATCAATGTATGTAAGAGGTCTATTTTAAGCCCAAAAATATATTTTTAGATTTCATTTGATGAGCAAAAAACAAAGGAAGAAAAAGGGAACTAGGCCCCACCAAGTGTGTCAAAATGTTTCAGTTAATTTCCATTCATTTATTAATTTTGAAAGTAAATAATAAAACCAATAATAGCGTGTGTAGAAGAATACCTGGTAAAGTGTGCATGTGAATCTAGATGATGATGGGAACTCCTCTTTGGCTAGGAAGGAATAACATGTAGATAAAAAAGACACTAGAAAAGGGGGCTATTAGATGGATGGTTGAGTGGACTGCCTAGTGTGAGCTAGATCAAAGAAGTATATTGATTGTTAGGATGCCATCAATCCACTATTATAAAAATTAAGTTCGAAATGATAAAGTAAAGATATACTTGCATAAGATAAATAAAATGCAATACAAAGAAAGTAAAATGCTAGTTAATAGAAAAATGACCAAAATTAGTAAATCTAGTCAATACTTATGCTAAAATGGTTGGGGTTTGGTCTAAAAAATAAAAAGGTACTATAATCAAGCAAAAGCAAATAAAGTT
Source organism: Torreya grandis (assembly GCA_037957365.1). Taxonomy (NCBI): domain Eukaryota; kingdom Viridiplantae; phylum Streptophyta; class Pinopsida; order Cupressales; family Taxaceae; genus Torreya; species Torreya grandis. Next base: position 4,934,964 of record JARHVA010000456.1, read on the forward strand.
AGGTTTGACTGAGGTTAGGGGCTTGAATATAGATTGTTGTATTTTTATGCCACAGTGACCATCGGCAATCAAGTGAACTGTCAGTGGTTTATGTTGACCAATGTTTCAATTAATGACTATCAATGGTTGAAGTGACCATTGATGGTTGTGCTAACCATCAATAGCTACCTATATAATTCTATAAATGATTAAAAAAAAGGGTGTAGATTGGGTATTTGGGCAAATAGAGGTTTGTTATAGGGCTGAGGGGTGGAAAATAATACACTAATGGGTGTGATAGGGTAAGAAGGTTAGAAACATGATAAACCAATGAAAACAAGTGAAAGATACCTAAAATTTGATGGTGGAAGGCTGAATTAATATGGCCACAGTGATAATAATTTATCTTTTAAAAGTGATTCTAGTAGAGCTTTGGGTCTCTGATGATGTTTCTTTCTTGTTGAAAGGATGTTGGATACCTATATACAAGAGAGCCTAGGTGCAAGATTATGGATTGTGAATCTATTTCAATTCCTCCTCTTCTCCTTTTATAGGATGAAGTTATTAATTGGGATGAAGGAAGTTACTAATTTGATAGGGAATAAATTTTCCAATTCATGACATTTTAAAGCTAGTTTGTAAAGTAAGTTTCCATTTATAGAGATACGTATCTCAAAAAAAAGTTGTCAATGCTTTAAAACTTTAAAGCAGGCTTAGAGACCTAACCATCAATGGTCAAGCCAACCATTAATGGTTAGGATGACCATTAGTGGTAGAGGGGCTAGAAGAAAGCAAGTTAAAAAAGGGGTGAATTAAATGGTTTAGATAAATGTGTTAAGTTAGGGGTTTGATAAGGTCAAGAGGCAATTTGACATCAAAAGCTATTGTGTGCAGTTTTCGAGTGTCTATAATACCAAGGTGAATATGGCTAAGTTGTAAACACACTAGAGATAGTGTGAAATTTTGAAGATGAGTGAAGATGAAATAATTGCTCCTACCTATTTAAGGTTGATGAAGTTTTCAATGTCATTAGAGTATTAGGAGAAGTGAAAGAATCTATAATTGTTAAAAAGCTATTGGGATCACTAACTCCTATGTTTGATTATAAGGTATCTACAGTAGAAGAGATGTAATATTTAGACAAGCTAGAGATGGATGGGATTCATGAAGACTGATTCACCCCCTCTCAATCATTTTGCTTCCAATAATGACAAAAATCAAGCATAATAATACACTAGGACTAAACACTCTTTCTTAATAACTAGGGAGAGCATAACATACTAAGTAAGATCCCAAAGTAGAGAAGAATAATGTAACTAATTTACCTCCTTTATCAAATTTTATGCTTACTTATTTTCATAAAGATGTTCATGCTCAGTCTATGATAGCTAGTCTTATAATAATGCTCTTCCATGGTGGTAGCATCTTTCCAATGGTCACTTGTGGTATGGTGTGAATCTTGGCATAAATTAGGATTTATAACACTAATCTCAAGGTCTTATTAAAGGTATTATAGTAGAATAACCTTACACACAAAATATTATTGGTATATGGTGTGGGAACTTGTATTTATAGCTCTAATAACTAAATCTAACCCTAGGGAGGTTAGGTTAAATTTTAACTTTGATTGAGTCTAAAATAACCTAGGTTGAGTAAGGCTAACCTTGGGTTGGGTCTAAGAACTCATGAAATCTTGACACCTCAATTTCAGATATTTGTGAGGAATGACAACTCACTTTAGATATTTGTGAGGTTATGACTCATAATTTTTGGAATATTTAGGAAATAATAAATCACTTTATTATCTCCTTTGACCTTTGACTTTATATTTGTCTAAAAATTCCTTTTTTGATAAATGAAATTCACTAGTTTGATTTATAATTTTTTTAATGTAAGTTAATTATGATTTTTAATGTAATTAGTCTTGTTTAGTAATTTTTTACTTTTGGAAATTATTTTAAATGTTTTCAATTAATAGCCTAATAGGACAAAAGTGCCAAATTACTAGGTCATAATTTGATTAGGGTTCAAAATAAATTAGGTTATTGATGGATAAAGGGTAGTACAGGTGATTTATAGGCTTAGGTTGCATCATTTGCTATAACTTGAGCTAAATCCTAGTTTAGGAATGGAAGTGGTCAAAATTGAGTTTCTACAATTTTCCCATATTTGATAAGGGGTTGTGAGACACAAACATAATACTATATTTTCAAAGAAGGAAAAATTCATTAATCAAAATGGTTCATGCCCCAAAGGGTGATTGATAAGCCCTTGATTCCCACTCAAGGGAATGCATGGAAAAATAGAGTCATCAAATGTTCCTTTGAAATGAATAAAATGACATGATCTGGTGGAAATGAAGGTGGAATTATTGAGTTTCCCAAAGGTGATTATAAATAGTAATGGTAATGGAGTCACTAATTTGACCAAAGGAAATTATAATCAGTAATAGAGATTATGACATTGGTTTGCCCAAAGGTGGTTTTAAGCAGTGGCATAAATATTTGCCCTAGTAGGGCTATGGGATGAATATTAATTTTACCAAAGGTGGTTATAATTAGTATTGAAATAGGGAAGATTAATTTTCACAAAGGTGATTTTAATTAGTAATAAAATGTGGGTCACTGATTTTACCATAGGTGGTTATAATCAATAACATAGGAATTTGCCCTAGAAGGGTAGGTGGAGTGATTTAAAAAAATAATGATTTTCCCAAAGGTGTTTATAATAATTAGCATGGGACATAAAAATAATAACTTACCCATAGGTGGTTATAATCATCTATATGTTTAAATCACTTGATTTAACACATGTTTGCCCTAGAAAGGTAGACTATATCATTGATCGATCAAAAAAATAATTTTCTATAACAGGGCAAATTGGGAAGGGTAGCTTATGTGAAAAATCCATAAAACAAATTTATGATGAGCTGGTAAAGTATAAAAACACATTTGTAGGCTAAATATGAGTTCAAAGATGCATGTTTGAACAAACATGAGATATAGGTTGAAAAATCATGTTACTAAACGAGTCTCATGGGAGGCTTAAAAATATAATCTAGTTATAATATGGCCAAAAAATAAGATAGATATGATCAAATGACATGTAAAAAGGATCACAAATGTTAAAGATACACTTCCTTGAGTGCGAGTAATGAACAATAGGCCTTGGGGGGTAAAAATTCAAAATTTTGGCTGTATATTCACCCTTAGGGTGAAAAACAATTCATTTTCCCCTAGCCATATTGATAATTTGAGCTCTGATTCTTTGAGTATAGAGATGATTAAAATGGACTACAAAATATCTTGTCATCATGTTTTAAATCAAGTGAGGGAGCACATGTGGCTACCACATGATGACCCACTAGTAAGTAATTTTAATTTTGTCATTAATGCTATTTTTTAGCATTTATTACATATTGTATGATGAAAAGTGTGAATTCACCATTTGTATTATAGGGAAAATGGTGGATTCACTAAAGAAAATGATGACTTCATATGAAGTCATCATTCCTAGAAATGGAGGTAGCACCAAAATCGGGTGGAAATCATTGAAATGGTAAGTTCACCCATTTTTAGACAAATTCATTATTTTCATGAAAATGAAAAATTACACTTTCACTAAAAAATGTGTAGTATCACCTGAATGATAGATTTGCCATATATAAAATAATGGCTTCACCCTAAAAGCCAAAAAAAATGGTTTCAAGACCCAAAAGGGATCCAACCTCTTGGAGAGGGTTAAATAGGCTTAATAAGCTAGGATTAGGCTCAAGTAGTTGCATATAGTTATTTTAACACTAATTTTTTTGATTGTAGGAGTGATTGGTTATTCTCACATGTATAGAGTGATGATCACACTATCTGCAAACCCTATAGATCTAGACTGAGGATATGGTTGGATTTTTGTAGAACCTAGATCTACATGAAGTGGCACATATGCCATCTATCCATGGTGACTACGATTAATTAAGCATGATAGCTTAGGGATAACATAGTGAGACATCCACATTTCACTTGCCTACTAGAAAGACTACCATTACACTTAAGGATACCTAGTGTATCCTAAAGTTATAGATGCATAAATGATGATTATTTTGGACTACCATTGCCATAGGAATAAACAATTCTTAATGATTAGTGTAGTTATCAGGGTATCCCCATGTTTTATGGGAAGGTTGATATATACCTCATAAAGACTTATACAAATATTCAACCAAATGATTTACTTGTTGGGGATATATCACCACTAGTTTTGATTGATTGGGAGGTTATTGTTCTTATGGCCATTGTTAGTAATATATTATTACCTAAAAAGAGTGGTCAATATTTTCATATGTTCTAGGTGACATTATGAAGAACATGATAGAGGATTCTACACACATTTCCTAGGGGCAAACTATCTTAGCACAAGTATATAGAGATCTAAACATGATAGTGTACAGAGGTGGACACAAAATTATGGCTTGTATGCATCTTATGGTCTAGGGATGAGAGAATATCTTGATCAAGTGACCAGTCAAGATGTGTATAGTATAGGATCCAAATGATCTATTAGAATATGGTTAGGCTTAGATAAGAGTCAATAGGTTTGGTCATAGGGTGAACATCCCAATTTATTGTCATATGTTCAATAATCTAACACCATAATTTTTCATTTGGATTTCATATATTACATATCATCTATAGTGGTTTATGGATGTATGGTACATGGATTTTATGACCATAAGATGTTTTCTAGTTGGGAGATAGTCCCACATCATAGAGGAGTACCGCCCTAATTAGGTACTCATGAATTTTGGCTATATGTAAGATGTTCTTGAGGGGCCAAGATGGTTGAGAGATTAGTAAGGATACTCATGTGATTATAAGGAATGAGGCCACAAATAGATACATCAGTATACAATTTTTTTTTGGGGCTTATCTAGGAAGAGTTATGGATGCATGGGTCACTCTAGATTATATACATTGGTGGGTACATGTGTGTCCTCTAAGGCTGATAGTTCTAGTTTTAATTGGGTGATAAGTGCACATAGATATCAAGGATATGGAGGCTAAGACCTTGAATGATAATTAAAACACTTGGAAGGATAGTGGTAGTGAGACTAAGAATAATGATGATGATGGAGGATTTTATGGAAGAGATAATAAGGGAGATGGAGATGGATATGGAGATGATGTGGATGGGGATGGAGATGGTGGTTTCTATTTGATGATACTTGATCCTATCTTGGTAGTGGTTATAGTGGCATAGGTTGGTATAGGCTAGGCATTGTCTTTGGGAACACAAGTGGATCTAAGACAGGGCCTTCTAGCATGGCTATGATAGGTAGAGACACTGACATAATAGAGTAGGAGATCATTGCTCGATTGTGAGAAATTACAATTTTATAGTGGTACGTGAATGATTTATAGAGTACCTTAGATATATGAGATGATGATATGCCACTACTTCAATCATATATCTCATAATTGAAGGCCAAGATATATAGAATGGATTCGGTTTAGGGCCAACTCATGATAGAGAAAGATCAGGCCATTAGTGAGAAAGATCAAGCATTGGCCACTGTGGATAAGATCATATAGGAGTTAGATATGGCTTAGGGAGTTTTCACACATATAGGGTTATCATATATGGTTAGGGAGTGCCTTTAATAAAAATATGAAGCATCATATTATAGGTGAGCTTAAGAGCCTACCATGTCCAAGGATCAATAGATTATTACATTTGAGATCTAGGATGCATAAAGGAAAATAAATAGATCTATTCATTATTAGAATAAGACTCATGTTATAGGTACATCAAGCTAGTCTATTCATTAGCCATGACTACCACTAGGACCATCAGGGCCACCAAGGCCTCTTCTAGCTATAGGTCCCATGGACACACAAAGCTAGAGTTGATCATAGGGACCTTAGCATTTTGGCATTTTGGAATATTTTTGGCTTTGTTTTAACATATGACATTATATTCATTGTATCAAAATATTGATGTATTGTTGAGACACCATTGTGATATGTATATATCCTCTATGTATATGACATTTGAGATATATTGACATTCAATTTTGGGTCCTTCAAGGCTAATGTACATGTATATGATATTCTTGTGATATATATATATATATATATATATATATATGATTCCATGCTTATTATCTTATTTATCTCATGTTTAGCATTGATTAGCATTATGCATGTTTTATAATTGTTAAGGTTTATGCCCATGTATGCTATGTTTACTCATTTCTTATGCCATGTTTATGAGATGTTATGTTGGTTATCATCTAATTATGTTGTATGACTCATATGTATTCTTATTCATAGATGAACCTATATAAGCACATAATAAATCATTGTTATTCTTTATTATTAATCATGGATTCAAGCATGTGTTTGGTTATTTAGCTAGTTTGATATATCAAATAAGTGATACCATTTCATTTCTATGTAGACTCTATGTGCATGTTTTTATTTTAACTTGTGATATAATGCATTATAGTTATGAATAAATAAAATATAAATATAAACCTTAAACATGAAAAACCTAATTTATATGTAAATATAAATAATGTAGGATTAATATATGAATAATCAAATCCAATTTTTAAATATAACAAATAAATTAAGTATAAGACTAAATATAAAAATTCATGACCTAAGTACATGATATGGATAATCAAGAATTAAGTGTAAAAAAAATGTAATAATATGTTAATGTGGTGATTTTTTCCATTGGGTTTTGCCTACATGGTCATATGGCCATTTTCTGTTATTTAAGCTTCCTTAGGTTAGTTATAAAGGGTCCATAGAATAATTATATTTTAATATAATTATTTAATTAGGAAAATTAGGGGCTTACTCATTTTTATCTAATTTTCTCTATATGTACCCCACTTTTCTTTTTTGGAAGGTTAATTAGTTAATGCAAAAATTTTCCTTTTCTTGAAATTGCTTGTTTTTGGAGTTATCTCTACAAGAAATTGGCATTACTGCTTGAACATTATTCATAGATCTTGGCTGAATATTTCATGGTATTAGAGCCTTACTAATAGCTTCATGCATTTGTTCCCCTAGTAAGATCATCCTACATTCACCATTTCTTCTATCTTGGTTGCCATTTTTGACCTTGGAGGTGTTTTCTTAATCTTCCTCAAATCTCATGTCAAAAGGCATTTGATGAAAAATCCATTTATATATTTTTTTTGCATTTTTTAACATCTAAAATGGGTTATTTTTATATTTTTGAGAAAATTCATTGATTTTCCTAGAAATAAATTTCTTCCATCTGGTTGGACATCTATACAAACAAAGTAATCAAGCTTGTAAACCCTAAAATCTTGCCCATAAACCAAATCAAGTTTTTAGAGGGCCATTACTTGATTCCAAATAAAATTAGGTTTTTAGAGTGATAGAACTTGATTTCAAGACCCATTTGAGATTTTGGCATTAATTTACTTCAAATTCATGAAGTTAAGTAAAGTAGTTCAAAAAAATTGAATTATATTAGAAGTAGTTGGGTTTCTCAACACTGGAAATTAGGAAGTAATCAGGGTTCTCAGCCCTAGCAACTTAATCACAAACCAAATCAGGTTTTTTAGCATTACTTTACTTCCAACCATGAAGTTAAGTAAAGCAGTCTAAGAAATATAAAATACACTATAGGAAGTAATCAAGCTTCTTAACCTCAACTACTTTGAAGTAATCAGGCTTCAAAAGGGTCACTACTAATCCTCGATAGTAGTAAAAATAGTCAAGAAACCCAAAATACACTAAGAAGACCTAGTCAAGTTTTCCAAGGTCAATTACTTATTACTTATTCAGGGAAGTAAAGCAGTTGTAAGAACTCAAAGTAATGTAGTTGAAAGAACCTAAAATACACTAGGAAGACCTATTCGGATATTTTAGGGTTAATTAATTCTTACTTGTTCAGTGTATTAAAGTAGTTACAAGAACCTGAAGTAAGGTAGTGTTGGAAATCCATGTGACGTTCAAGAGGGAATAAAATTTAAGGTGAAAGGTAATGAAGATATTTTTGGATTTTTGGATGAAAAATCACAAGTCTTGATTTTTTTTTCTAGTTTTGGAAAGGGTCTAGGAATATGTGGGAGTAAGAGCTTGTAAGTGCTATAACTTTCAATCTACATATATTTTTTGGGTATGGTTTTATCTTTAAAGTGCATATTTTATCAAGATTTACACATTGGTGACATTGTTTTAGGACTTTTGTAACATCTATTATTCACATTGTGTAATAGCTTAAAAATCTCTTCAAACCTTTGTACCTTTCTTCTTAGACATATTATCAGTTGTGCCCAATGTCCCTCTCATACTTTCTCACACTAATTAATCATAGATGCATTATAAATTTTTTCCAACATCCCTCTCATACTTTCTCACACTGATTACTCATATATGCATTCTCGGCTATGATTGACATCCAATACTAAGCATGTGTGTATTGTAACTTCAAGGGGGTATTCTTGATATTTTATGGGGTACTTGTACTATGTGATTTATATTATTTTCTTTTATTTCAATTATAATTTTTTTTTCTCATTCTAATTTTTACTAATGGATCTAAACATTGAACCACTCACACCATTTAATTATCTCAAATGGAAGTCTAACATGCAACTCACCTTGAGAGATAAAAGACTCTATCAGATCATTATGGGTGAGGAAACTGAGCCATCTAAAGATGCAAAAAATGTTAAGTTGTATAACAGATGTGATGAGGCCTATGGGTTCTTATGCATGTCAATGTCTCCTGACCTTCTATTTCATGTTGAATCTAAAAAAAACTCCTAATGAAGTCTAGACCATTTTAGACAGGATTTTTGGAGTGCAGGACATCATGAGGCATCATGAGTTGGAGAATAATCTCATCACATTGAGACAAGGTGATTATGATGCCCTATAAGACTTATTTAAAAATTTTAAATCATCGATAATGTAGTTGAAATAATATGGCATTAAATAAATAGATGACAAATTGATTATATCTATGCTTATAAAATTGGGTCATGACTATTCAGTTTTCATCTCTACATTTCATGCTACCAAAGTGCACTTAGATCCACTTGTAAAATGGCATCACTTGATGAGTTTTTTGCTGATATAACTTAGAAGAAAGATAAGTTGGTTCAAATGGGTGCACTGAAGTCTTCAAAATCACATGCCTTGATTGTCAATCAGGATAAGAAGAAGCCTTCTAGGAGTGGTAAATAATAAAAGAAATAGTCTAAACCTAATCATGAGCACAAGAAGAATAAAAAATCAGATGCCAAGCCAAGGGTATCACCAAATGAGTCCTCCTTAAGCAAAAAAACTAAGAAGGAGAAACTCAAATTCAACTTTTGCAAGAAAATTAGACACGATGAATCTCAGTGCATGAAAAAGAAGATTGACACCTTGACTAAGATGCTTGAGAAAAAACATCAGTGTTCTTGAATCCTCATCTCAAAACACATCAGTACAATATTTTTCAAAGGTTGAAGATAATAAAAAGGGTAAAAATAAGGGAAAGACACTTGTTGTAGTAGCTTTTTAGCCTTTAACTTGGGTTATTGACTTGGGTGCTTCCTATTACATGGCCTCCTCAGAGGATCTATTTTTAGAAATAAAGCCTTATTTCATGCCTTCAATTCTAATGGGTGATGACACTTTGGTAGAATTCAATGGTAAAGGATAAATAGAAGTAAGTGATGGGACTTTTAATGATGTTTTATGTGTTCCTTCATTATCCACAAATCTTCTGTCAGTTTATCAAATCACTCACATAGGTACCGGGAAGTGAGTTGAGTTTACCCCTAATTTAGTCATCATCAAGGAGCTGCATAGTGACAATAGAGTGGCTTATGGGAAGGCTAATAATTATTATATATTGTATACTTTCTCACATTTTTCCCTATATCATCCCTTAGCTACATTACTTATTCATGCAGATGGAGTAAGCAAACTTTGGCATGAATAGTTTGGCCATTTAAACTACTGTTACTTTGAGAAATGCAATCATCAAGACATGGTTTTAGGGTTGTCTAAAGTCAAGTTATTTAATTCCCTATGAAATGGTTACATTCTTGGTAAGCATCTAGAAGATAAATATGACAAGGTCAAATCAAGGAGAGCTAAATAGAAGCTAGAGATAGTCCACAGTGACTTAATAGGTCTATTTCCAAAACCTTCATTCAATAGGATAAGACACATGATCATATTCATTGATGAATTTTCAAGGTACACCTAGGTATTTTTTATCAAAAATAATTATAAGGTCTTTAATCACTTTAAGGACTTCAAGGCACTTATGGATAAGTAGTTAGAATGTTTCATTAAAATCTTAAGGATTGACAATAGAAAGGAGTATGTCAATAATAGGTTTGAGCATTTTTGTGCATTAGAGGGGATTAATATGCAACACATAGTTCCATATAGTCCTTAGCATAATGGTGTGGTTGAATGAAATAAATTTACCTTAAATAAAATGGCAAATTACATGCTTTAATCAAAGTCTCTTACTCTTTAGTATTGGGCTAAAGCAATCAACTATGTGTGTTACATTCAAAATTGAGTTTCACATAAAGACTTAAAGGGAATCATTGCTTTTGAAGCTTGGGATGATCACAAGCCCATAGTAGATCACTTTTAAGTGTTTGAATCAATATAAATGGTTCATGTTCCCAAGAAGAAACATAAGGCAATTGACCCTCAAAGTCAGTCTTATATCTTTGTAGGGTATGTAGAGGGTGTTAAGGGATATAGGCTTCTCCATCCTAAAACTTAAAATTTATTCATTGAATGGAGTGTTAAGTTTCATGAGGGCCCACTTGAACATAATCCTAGCACTCTAGACTCTTCAAAAGTCTCATTGGGTATTGATTTCACTTCTAACAATGATGTAGATCCACCTCAAGTTCCTCTTGATGATGTGAATGACTCTTATTCTTCTTAAATTTTAAGTCATAAGAGCAGTGATGAGGATTATCCACCTCCATCTCACACTCACACTATAGATTATGAGGACTCACCTCCTAATTCTCTAATATCATATAATTCTAGTCCCACTCAGGCTAGATAGACACTTCAATGTGCTAGGAAATGGGTTGGAAATCCATCGAATACACGATAGACATGTTCACAATTTTAGGGGACTTCACATGCCTAGTTGGTCATTGCCTTAGATCCGTAAACCTTTCATGAGGCATCTTGCATTCTAGAATGAGATTCTACTATGTAAAAAGAGTATAGTTCCCTAATTAGGAACAAAGCATAAGACTTTGTCCCTCTTCCTAAAGGAACAAATTGGTCCATTAAAAATGGGTTTATTGAACCAAGTTTGGTGTAGATGGGTCAGTCGATAAGTACAAATCTCATCTAGTTATAAAGGGGTTTTCTCAAGTACCTGGCATAGACTACACTAAGACATTTACTCCTATAACCAAGATGAGGTCTATAAGACACACTCTAGCCATTACAGTTACACATCAGTGGGATGTTCAAAAAATGGACATAAAGAGTACTTTTTTACATGGTGACCTCAAAGAAGAGATATATATGGAGAAACCACAAGGCTTTATGGAAGATACCTTCTTAGTTTGTAGACTTAGGAAATCTATTTATGGAATCAAATAGGCCCCTAGGGCATGGTATGATAAGATGGACTCCTTTCTCCTCATAGTCAATTTTACCATCTGCTACTTAGATCTGAATGTCTACATATTATGGTAGGATGATTCTCTATTGATCCTAGTTCTCTATGTGGATGACTTAATGATTATAGGAAGCTCATAATCATCCATCTCAATAGTGAAAACTACACTTTCAAATAGATTTTCAATGATAGACATGGGATTATTACACTACTTTCTTGGGATTAAAATCATTCAATCAGATTCTAGGATAACTTTATCAAAATCCAAGTATTCTCTTGATTTGCTTGTGAGATTTAACATGGTTGATTGTAAGCCAGATTCTACTCCATTGTCTATTGTGAAACTTGAGGCTAATTGTCCTACACCACTCATTGATGCAAATCTATATCAACAAATTGTGGGTAGTCTTATCTATCACATACACACTAGACTTGACATATCCTATGTAGTTGGGTTGGTCTCCTATTTTATGCAGGAGCCACATGAGTTGCATTTGAAAGCAAAAAAGTGGATTTTTCACTATATTCAAGGTTAAAACAACTATGAGATACACTATGAATCAAGAATAGAGGTTGATTTGATTAGAAACATAGATTTAGATTGGGCTGGAGATATTCAGAGTCAAAAGTCCTCTTCTAGATATAGTTTCTCACTTGGTTCAGGTCCAATAAGTTGGTAAAGAAAGAAGCAAAATGTAATTGCTTTATCATCTAAAAAGATAGAATATAGAGTGGATATCAATGCCACCACTAAGGAAATATGGCTTTAAGGGATTCTCACTAAGTTTGTATCTAGTTTTATAAGCCAACAATCATCTATTATGACAACTAAAGCACTATCTAGATTTGTAGGAATCCAGTTCTCCATCAAAGGACCAAGCACATAGAGATTCACATACACTTCATCAGGAAGCTTATCAATGAGCAAGTAATTGATCTTCAATACTATCCAACATTAGAGTGAATTGTAGATATTCTAACTAATACCTTCACAGAGAGTAAATTTGTTCATTTATGAGCTCTCATTAGGGTTAGGGTTGCTCCACCTTCTTATTCCTCCTATGGAGGTTCATCACTATGTACTTGGGTACCTCATTAGAATTTCAATTATAGGACCCAATTCTCATCCCACCTAAGTTACACTTAAGGGGGGTGTTAGTGTAGTGATGTTTTCTATTAGGTTTTGCCTACATGGTCGTATGTCCATTCTATGCTATTTAAGCTTCCTTAGGTTAGTTATAAAGGGTCCATAAAATAATTATATTCTAATGTAATTAGTTAATTATGAAAATTAAGGGATTCCTCATGTCACCCTAATTTTCTCTATATGTACCCCACTTTTCTTTTTTGGAAGGTTAATCAGTAAATGCAAACATTTTCCTTTTCTTGGAATCGCTTGTTTTTGGAGTTGTCTATATAGGAAATTAACATTGTTGCTTGAACACTATTCATAGATCTTGGCTTAATCTTTCATAATATTACATCAACCAAAAAACAAAAAGGCCAAAAAAGAAAAAGAAAATAAAATATATAATAATGCAATAAAAAAAACAAACAAATAGATAAAAATAAATAAAATATAAACAAACTATACAAGCAAACATATAAAATTGATAAATAAATAAAACCAATCAAATAAACAAACTATACAAATAAATAACAAAACACCAATAAACCAAAATAAACAAAACACAAACACAAACAAACAACTAAACACTAGCAATAAAAAACAAACAAAACACTAACAAGCAAAAACAAACAAAACATAACAAAAAACCAATAAATAAAAGCACATAATAAAACACTAACAAAAAAACACAATAAACCACCAATAAATAAAAATAAAAACAAAAATGGACAAAAAAAACCCAATAACAAAACACTAACAAACAAAAATAAATGAAAGACAAAAAAACAACAATAAACAAATAAAACAACAAAATACACAAAAAACCACTAATAAACAAAAAATAAATAACAAAACAAACAACTATAAACTAACAAAAGAAAAAACAAAGAGAAAAAGAAAGATAAATAAAAGAAACAAAATTACAAAAAATAAATTAAAACAAATAGGACAACTAAACAATCTAAAGTAAAGAAAAAATACAGTAAATAAAATATTCTAAGCATACAAAAAGAAATAAACTAGTCTAAACAAACAATAATACATAAATAATGGTTAATCACAATGTTAGTACAAACATAAAAAAATGTTTGTACATGTGTAATAGAGGTGTTACTCTTAGTGAGAGGGTGACCCCTAAGCTAGGTAGAAATGACATAGGTAAAATAACATAGGAAAAAAGGCACAAGGTTATCCCTATGCCATAGGTAAACAATAACACAAACAATATGAAAAACATTACCCTTAGGCTATAAGAGACAATAAAATAGAAAACACAAAATGGGGGGAATAGAAGAAAAGGAAGGGGTTGTCGAGCTGATTCAGGACAAATGTAGTTCTCCCATGATATGGGATAGTACAAAATGGATGATAATAAAACATGATTGACATGTAGAGAAAAATAATAATGATCTCACAAAATGGTGAGTGCATGAAAAAGTAGAGGATGGTGTTTCACAATCATGAAAATTTCAACATAAAAAATTTATGCAAGCACAAGAGTATGGTTTAGGATAAAACCACACTAAAATTTAAGAGATGAGTATTCATAAATGAACTAAATTAGTAATTTATAGTGTCTACTACATCTAAGGCTTGAAATGAAAAACAACTCACAAAATGGTGAGAGCATACGTAATGGTTGCTCACAAAATTGTGAGATCATTCAACTTAAAATTCTCATAAAATGGAAAGAATGTAAAAAAAGCCAGGTGGTCATTAGAGAATCAAAGTAAAATACATAATGTGGACAACATCAACTCATAAAACAATGAGTATATGACTAAGCCAATAAGGATGGAAAAACTAAGTGATGATTGGTTACTCATGAAATAGTTAGGAGTCCTAAAATACTTAAGGAAAAGAAGACATTTGAAAAATAAAGGAAGGTGGTTGAGCTAACCCAAGATACCTTATGTATCCAAGTGCTACCAACATAGTCTATGCAGACCTCATGCTAATGTAGTATTCTAGAGATGGGAAGAAAAATACCAAGGTGGTCTAGAAATGAAACTAAATAGATAAGATGGCCCATCCTATAAAATTTTTACAAATTTATATCTCACATGGAAATTCTAATCTAATTTGTATGATTTTGTGATTTTTAGGATTTTATAGATCTCTTATGAATGTTTAGGGGTTTTCAAACATTTCAAATGGAATTTTCTAGGCATCTCAACTTGATTGATAATTATGAGATATATAATGGTACAAATTATGGATAGGCTCACAAAATGGCAAGAGCATCCAATTTAAATTTATCACAGAATAATGAGAGCATACTAAAGGGGTGATTGAGATGACCTTAATGTGAATCAAGCACTACCTACATAGTCTTGCAAGACCTCATGTCACTATAGTTTTTCCTACACAAAAGACATTTGAATAAGTATCAATAAGTTAAGCTAAAGGTAAATGGAAAGGTATGGCAATAGTAATGGCAAGGTGATGTGAAAATGCAGGGTAAAAGTGTTATTCCTAAATTTCCCATAGGTAGTTATAATTAGGAAATATTGGAAAAGGGTCAATGGTACTAATTTGCCATAGGTAGTTATAATTAGTAGCATGAGTATATAATGTAAAATTAAATGAAGGATGTAATTATTAAGACCAGTATCATATTACTTTCATTTATTACCACTCAAACATTTAATTTTGAAATAACTATTGGAACTGAATATGTCATCAACTATTGAATGTGCTTGAAGTATAAATTAATCAAAACCAAGGCCAAATGTGAGATGCGAGGTTAGGTAAAACCAACTAGTTGGTTAAGGGTTAAGGGCATGGTAGAATGATAAAAGGTTATAGTATAAATAGTAGGTATAATTTGAAAAAACTTAAATGATCTTTGTAGATAATAATACAAATCCCTAAAGTGTAAAAATATTTATAGTGCCTTATATTCATTGGTTCATCAAGTTCATCTTCCTCTATTGTAGTGAGCCTATATGATCTAGAACCATAGTTGGCAACAACTACATAGGGCCCTAACCAGTTTGGTTATAACTTTCATTTTTTCTTGGTTGTAGCATTTATATTCTTATAATTCTCCTTTAACATAAGGTCACCAAGCTCAAATTTACAATGCTTAATGTGCCTATTTTATTGGCCCTTGAATCTATTCTAATATGCCTAAATGTTATTCAAGGTAGACAAACATTCAATATAAAGTAGGTTTAGCTCTTAAAAGTGAGCTACTCTCTAGTCTTTATCCTCAATGTTATGCTACAATAAAACTTGGAGAAAAGGCAACTCAACATTGATAAGAAGGATGGCCTCAATGCCATAAACAAGTGAATAGGGTGTAGCTCTTGTTAGATTATGAAATGTGGTATGGTATGCCTAGAAGGTGTTAAATAGCTAAAAGTGCCAATTATGACCAACATCATTGACAATCTTCTTTAGAATATTGATAATGGTTTTATTAGAAGCCTCAACTTGGTCTTTGCCTTGTGGATAATAGGTGGTAGATAAATTTTATTTGATGTGGTATAGAGAACAAAATGATTTCATATCTTTATTCTTAAATTATCCATGATTATGAGATATAATGTTAGAGGGGATTCCATAATGGTAGATGAGATGGTTGAATATGAACCTGGAGATATCCTTATCAGTTATGCAAGTGAGGGGAATGGATTACACCCACTTAGTGAAGTATTTGGAAGAATTCAAGATGTGCTTATGGATAACAAAAGATTTAGGATTTATCTTTCCTATGAGGTTGAGTCCCCATGTTGAGAATGGCCATGGTGTTGTCAATGGTTTGAGTGTCTTGGTATGAGCATGAATTAGATTGGAATGCTTATGACACTTGACACACCTCTTCACATATACAAATATGTCTACTTCCATTGTTATCTAGTAACAAATAGCATGTAGTAATGTTTTGGCTAAGATTGCACCATTGGTATGGGATTCACACACTCCATGGACTTCCCTCAATGCTAGTTCAGATTCTAATGAAGGTAAACAACAAAGCAAAGTTCCATCATATCTTATATGATAAAAAGTTAGTCCAAGTAGGGTATAAAAATAGGATTTGTGGGTAAACGATTTTTGTTTTTATGTGATAAATCAGGAGGCATAGTTTGGTCTTAAAGATAAGTATATATGTCTAAGTACCAGGGATATATGGGACTAACAATGTCATAAACCATCTTGATGGCTAATTTTTTATGTGCTAGCATTAAGAGATATTCAACAAGAAATTGGTAATCACTTGATCTACCTATAATATGAATCATAGATCTAATAGTGGCCATAGCATCAGTTGTTTTGTTTTTAGCTAGAGATATTATTTCCAATTTGATGTTGGCAATCTATTTCTTGAAAATATTGAATGTATCTTTATAGTGAACTAAATTCTCATTGTTGGTTTGGTACTAGTTCATGACTTGATTTATGACTAACTAATAATCACCATACATGAGTAAATGTTGAATGTTCCACTGTAATGCTTGATGAAGACCTGTAATGAGTGCTTCATAATCTACCATGATATTAGTATAGGGAAATATAATACGAAAGGATTTGGGGATGAGATTCCCTTATGGCATATCAAAAAATATTTTGAAACCTAATCCATGAGCTATGAATAATCCATTAAATTACATATTCTACTATTCATCCTTAAGAGATGCTTCTACTTCTTCAGTGGTCATAATAATGTCATCTAGAAATCCAAATGTAAAAGTTTAAGTATTTTGAATAGGATCTTATGCAAGTTGGTCTATTAGTACTTACCCCTTAATGCATTTCTAATTGGAATATTAAATTTCAAACTTGCTTAATAGAATGATTCATTTTGACATTTGGCCATGTAAATCTAATTTATAAAGTAGATACTTGAGTGGATTATTATTTAGCATATAATGATGTAAATTTTGGGCTACAAACACCACTACTAAATAAGCTTTTTTAATCAACATATAATTATTTTCATATGTGACTAATGTTTGGATTATATAATACAAGGCATGATCCTTTACTTGTTCATCATGTTATGAAAAAAGTTCCCCTAGGATATTTTTAGTTGCTTATAGGTAAATAAGTAATAGCTTATTTAGTATTGGTGGCAATGAAATAGGTGGGTTAGCAAGATATTCTCTAAGTTGATAAAATGCTTTTTGGCAGTCTTTATTCTAGGAGAAAGTAGTGCCATTCTTCATCAAATGTGTAAATGAGTGATATCTATTAGCTAATTATGAGATAAAGCATCTAATAGATTAAATTATAACCTATAAATTATGGAGCTACTTCGAGGTAGATGGCAATGACATTTTAATAACTGTACAAACTTTGGATAGGTTGAATTTAATGACCCTATAAGAGACATTGAAGCCTAATAGTTTACCATAATTTATACCAAATCCACACTTTTTTGAATTAAGCCTAACATTATACTTTCAAATTCTCTCAAATATTATTCATAGTATGGATGGATGGTTAACATAAGTCTTTGATTTACCCATGATATCATTGACATAGTCCTCAATAATGTCATGCATCATGTTGTGTAAAATGACTATCATGGATATTTGGTATGTTGATTTTGGCATTCTTAAGTCTAAACAACATCACTTGATAAGAAAACATTCCCCATAAAGTGGTGAACAAGGTCTTGTGCTAATTTTCTAATGTTATTCTAATATGATTATACCCTAAAAATCCCATCCATGAGAGAAATCATTTGATACATGGACATTGAGTTGAATATCATGTAAATATTAGGAAAATTCAAGTCATATTTTAGGTAGGCTTTGTTGATATATCTAAAAACACTACATATTCTAATACCTTCTAGTTTATTAGTCACTGGCATAATGTTTGAAATCTACTCTAAATAGTTAATCAACTTGATCCTTTTTACATCTAAGAGTTTTTATAACTCTTTCTTGACTAGTAAAACAATATGAGGATGCATATTACATAGGTTTTGATTAATGGGTTTAGCATCAAGATGTACAACAAGATAGTGTACAACTAAGGTAGGGTCTATAATTGGCATGTTTGAATAGGACAATGCAAATATGTCAACAAATTCTCTCAAAAGGGATGTAATAACTTTACTTCTTCCTCAATGAGAGATGTGCCTAGTTTAATCCACTTTGGGTCCTTTGGAGTCCAAATGATCACCTCTAAAGGGACCTCCACAAGAAGTGTAGAACCATCATTTAAAATAGTCAGAAAGGATATAAACTAATTAAAAATGTCAAATTCCTCCAAATGGATTGGCTCATCTAATTTGCCTAAGTAGGATGAATTAGAATCTTGTAATGCTAGCAAGTAACATGAAACAAATAACTCAGGGCACTCTTGAAAAGTCTATGAAAAATCTTACCACTCCTTAGTAGTAATCACTAATCCATAAATAGGATTTGGATTAAAGGTATCATGTGCTTCATATGAATAGGGGTGAACATCTCCATCTAATGGCATCAAAAACTAGTTTTCACATGAGACTTTCCTTTCTCTTTACTTTTTACTTGGTTAGAAACCACCAAAAAGATGTTTTCACTCTCAAACCTCAATATTTGATTTTGTTTTAATTTTTGGCTTGGGAATCTCACCCACTCTCTAAAATAGGTAGTAAGATCTAATTGAATGAAAAAAACCTACTTGTGATCTCCAAGAGGAATGTGATTCCTTAATCCTAAAAAGTTACATATGGGCTCATCATTTTCAAATTCATCTAATGGAATTGTTGACTCTTATTGGTCAAAGTCTATCAACTTTATATGGTAAAGGGTTAAATGTAAAGGTTGATAGATAGGGTTAATTGTGCAAACAACATGGGGGTTAAACAAATTTATAGCGGAAAGGTTATTGTAGATGTTATAATTAGACCTTGTGTCACTACTGACATCATCTTCTCTAGTCATTGGTATTAGATCATGAATAAGGTATTAAGGTTCACCTCTAGATGGTTTAAATCCAATATAATGGGTTCCCTTATACTTGGTCATTGAGACTATTTGATTTTTCCTTGATGATATATCCCTAGGCCTCTTCCTTTATAAGTTAGGTGATCTATAATCTAGTTATAAATAGGATACTTTGGACTTTGGTAACAGTTGATTAACTCATTAATGTACAACCATGAATCATCTTTGGTAAGGGGGTCTTGTTCTAGGCTAAAGGCTAGTTTGAAAATAATGGGATTGTTTAGTTGAGATTTTATTTTGGTTTCCCACTTCATGCAAGTGGTTATGGCTTTAGGTCTCCCATAAGCTTTTAGATTTTTAGGTAATTTGACAATATATAATGTATTATGGGTGTTATATTCTCTGAGACCTTTGTTAGTTATATAAAAGTGGTTGGAAATATCTTGTGGAAGCATGGATGAGGTGGAGGCTAAGTTTTTTGGGTCAATGTAATTAGCTTTTGGGCCTAATTCAATGGATTTTCATTTTCTAGTTCTTTCTCCATCTGATTTGGGCATAGGATTCATGCCAAACTAATAGTTATAAATTTTATATTAGGCCTTAAGACATTTAAAATACTAATATGGATAAAGATAAATGGGTATAGTCACTTCCATTCCTAAATGTGTAAATTTTATACACTGATGTAATGTAAAAGGTATAGCCATAATTTCATGGATCCAAGGTTGGCCTAATAAAAAATTGTAAGATAATTCTAGGTTTAAAACATGGCATAGAGTATCATGGGTCAAAGGCCCAATGGCAATTGGTAGGCTAATAATACCTTGAGATACCCATTATTATTATCATATGCCTTAATAATGATGGTATTTAGCTATAATTTGGTTGCTATATATCCAAGATGATTGACCAACTTCAGAGACATAATGTTGAGACCCAAACCATTATCTACAAGGTCACATTTAACTCTATGGTTGGATATACTGACCTCAATGTACAATGTGTTATTATGTAGAGGGCTTAGAGATGACATGTCACTTTGGTCAAAGTTATGACATTGAATAGGGGCCAAATATCCTACCAATGTATGGCTTAAATAATAAACCACATGCTCCTTATCATGATCATCACGCTAAGCTAAAAGTGCACCCAGTGCATGTTCAATGGCTGATATATAAACAATCAGTGGCTTTCCTTATGTTGGAGGTCATAAGATTGGTAGATTGGCCAAGTATGTTTTAAGCTTTGCAAATGCTATCTGATAATCTTTAGCCCACTAAAATGTTACACCTTTCTTTAAAATATGGGTAAATGGGTGGAACTTATCTTAAAATTGAGAAATGAACGTACGTATAGATTGGATCCATCGATTGGAATTTTTTTGGAGTGATGTCATATAGCATGAGGGATTGGTTCAAGTACTCATTCAAGATTTTTGTGTATAGTATATGTATGCAACAAATCAATGATGGATATGTGCACAAGTGTCTTATTATGTTGTTATATAATATCATAGGTCTTCCCCTTAGTTTTGTTAGTTGGTTTATTTCTGATAGGCATGGAAGGCTAATTAGATCACTTGTAGAATTTGGCTATGGTCCTTTGATAGTGACTTTGGATCATCAAGTCATAATTGTGTAATATTGATCTAGAACTTGGATTTGGTAGTTGGATAGGTAGGTAAAAAGGTTTGGAATGATAATTATATGATGGTGTTGATTTTGGTTGTCAACACAGTCCATATAAGAATCACTAGCATAAGGAGGTTGGTAAACATTGCTTAGGTAATAAGCATTTTTGGGTGAGGGTATAGGTCTGTTAGTAGTTGGTTGAGGGTTAATGGTGATAATTTCAACATGATTGCTTGAAATATGTCATAATTATTTTTATAGGTATATGCAATGACATGATGGCCTCTTTAGTTGGTTTGGTTAGTTTGTCCTTAGTTCCAACCATTCTGCTATTATTGTTGTGGTTGGCATTATTGCTATTGTTTTTTCTATGGAGTTATTTACCATTGTTGTTTTTATTATTAGTAATACTAATTATTATTTTTATTATTATTTTATGGAAATGATTTTTGGTAGATAACCAAGTTATGATTGGAAATAGTAGCATGGGTATCTATTTCTATCTTTCCATTTTCTAGTATATTCTCTATCAAATGCCTGAGTTGGATACATTGTCTTATGGAATATCCTCTAATACGCTGGTACTCACAAAACTCATTTTATTTGTACCAATTAGGAAAAGGAATACATTTAGTAAATAGCTTTGGTATTGGCTAATTGATCATACTTACTTGAACTAATCTATGAAACTCAAATATAATAGGCTCACCAAGGTCACTAAATTATCTAGCAATGGGTAGTCTTCTCCTTGGAAGAGAAGCTTACAATTAGTTTTGATTATATGGTGGATATTTTTATGGAGGTCTTGGTTAAATGTATGGAGGAGGTGGTTGTTGAGCAGGTGGAGGTAAATAAGTAATTGGTGTTTTCACCATTTGAACATGGCATGATTCAATAACCCCATTACAAAAAACATTCTTATTGTGGTTATAAGGTTTACTTATCTCATTATTGTTGGTTTGAGATAGCATTAAAGCCAATATTTGAATTGGGTTTTGGTGTTAGTTTTGGTTTTGGTTCTATAAATCTTGATGATAATTTTAGATTTGATTAAAAGAGGATAACTTGATTATCCCTTTGTTGATGAGGGATTTATAAATATTTATTCCTTGTTATATAACCTCTTTGAACATATGAGCATACTAAAACTTGAGATGGTAAGATATCTCACTATGTAAGCTCATGGTAACTATCATGGCCAACTATTTATTTGATAGATTGTGAGTAAATCAACTCACTAGTGTTATCCAACATTATCAGTATGCAATGAAGCTTTTTCTAGTATTCTATTTAACTTGCCTCGAATCCACAACTATAATATCATGCTCAAGATTATATGAAAATTTATGTATAAACTTATCCAAAAGATCATTGAAGTCAAGTAAAAAATTATTTAGTAATTTCAATATCCATTTGAAGGCTTGTCTAGCTATACTCAATGGAAATAATAGAATAAAGTATATGTCACTATATGCCACTGGATGACATGCGACAAATAATGCTTTCAGATATTATTTAGGGTCACCTTTGTCTTTTTATTTATCAAATTTAGGTGGATCATAACCCTGAATAAATGGTGTTTAAAGATAATCCATGTTGAATGGATAAGAACATATTTCATCTAGTTTAAATTTTTTTGTTTGTTTTTCAATTTGTATATCTTGAATTACATTCTTCATTTATTACAAATCTTGGGAAAGGAAATTATATGGAGTGACTTGTTATTGGGGTTACATGGTTAAAGGTGGATTACCTTGATCAAGGTAGGCATATTGTGGGATGTTAGTCAAATTAATTGGATAACCAGGTATGCATATATGTATATTAGGATTATATTGTGGATATAAAACACCCTAATAATGGAACACATTCTGGTTTGGATTGGCTACGTAAAACTCCCTAGAAAATTATGGCTATGGTAATGGCATTTGTCTTTATGGGATGTGTTGGTATTGTTAGGTTTGGGAGGGAACTTGATGCCTACTTATCAAACCATGTTGTATATAAGTAACACATTGTTGACTAGATCCATACTATTGGAGGTGTTGAAAGCTAGATCCTTGTTACACATGTGATACCTATTGGGTAAAAGGAAAATACTACCTAGAACCTGGTACCTAATTTACATAAGAAATTTATTATTGGTTGAACACTTGTCATTGGATTGGAACTTATTATTAAATAGGCAATTGTTAGTTTGGTAATTATTGGGGGTTTGGTACTTATTTTTATTAACCAACTGGCACTTTCTAACCAATATGAACATGTTGTTGGTTAAGAAATATTTGTGATTGTTGAGGTACATTGGTATATGGTTATTATGGTAGAAAATTTATTGTCACTTGTTGAGGTGGCATAGTGTTCTACACTTTTTGTGGTGTTAAGTTAGTCTGTTCATTGTTTATTTCCCATGTTGCACATTCAAGGAAATAGATGGTTGAGGAGTGGAGGTTGATTGTTAATTTTTGGATATAGGTGTACTTATACCCTATTTTTTTAATTGAATCATCACATTTTTTGAGGAATATGCTATGCATTACTCAATAGTACATTAGACCCACTTTGGATTGAATTGGAATGCATTTTCATGCTATCCATAATGTTTTGAGTGAGGTATTCCATTTGAGAAGTGTCTCTTCAATCAAAATAGGGACATTAAACATGTCACCAACCAATTTGCTTTGGATAAATGGGTCTAAGTTTTGGATTGCATAGTTTGAAGAATCTATTTGTTTCCCTATTGATAGATCTATCTCAATAAATGACATGTTAGAAATAACCCTTGCATTAAGATTACAAGTTAGGTTGAGATAGTTTTGGTACACTTTTTTTACCTATTCCATTTGTTCATCTATAGGGCCTTTCCCTTTTTTAAGCATATTTTATTTTTATTAAGACATTAGACTAAAGCTTGACTATAACTAGTTGATTCCTATTTGAATGGTTAAATTTGAGGTGCATTGCTAGGATTTATAATCAAAATACTCAAACTTTCATGTGGTAAGTCTGGAAAAATTTTTACTCCTACTTTGACATCTCTAATTAGAACTTCATCTTTATTCTATAACAAATGACATTCAAACAAGTATAGATTGTAGATTATATGTATTAGTGTCGTAACATAGTAGGTCTCTTATTGTTGGATTTGTTTAATGTTAGGCATTGTTTGAGCAAGGTACTATGCCATTTATTCTAGTTCTTGGCTTGGATAAAGAGGTACAATCACCAAATACTATCCTAATGGGTTATGCATTTATTTAATGTATATAATGTTATAAGATGCATAGGGATCCATATCATAGGTTACATCATCAGATGACTCTTGAACAAAATGGTCATTAGTTATAAAGTTCTCATAATCCATATTATACATAGTCTTACTACATGTGTAATGAGGCATGTTCGGATCTATAGCTAGGTATCATGAAAAAAAGGGGCCAAAAATAACAAAAAATTGTGGTTTGAAAAAAAACAACCTATGGATCTATAAAAGTGGTATAAAGGGTAAAAAATTAAACTAAGAAAAGGGTAAAACAAAACAAACTCAAAATTGGTCTAATAAATGATACGAATTTGCCCAAAGGTAGTTAGAATCAGTGGTAAAATAACATAAAATATCAAAACTCATCTATGGATAAGGTACTAATTTTAATAAAGGGGGTTATAATCAGTGACAAAAGTATCTAGATCAAGTAGAATAACTAAGAACTAGGATAAAATGATAACAATGATTTTACCAAAGGTGGTTAAAATAATTTAACATGAAAAATAAGGCAAGACATGGAAATAAAGAACTCAAACAAGAAATTTAAAACAAACTAAACTAAGGCAATTGGATCATACAACACTCAGTAATTAGCTCACTAAGACTCAATATTTAACTCATAAGAGAATTTTGTAACAATGACACTAGGACACACAAAATTTTTAATTTGACAAAATAAACTTCTAACAAGGCATGTGGTAACAACTTCTCTCAAAGGAATCTAAATCAAGGTATAAAACAAACAATAATTGTTAGGTCTAGGCAAGGGAAATTTTAGATCAAATAGGAAATCAACCCAAGTAACACAATCTAAAAACAAAAGGTAAACAAACAAAGCCCAAATTAGATGAGGATTTAGCATAAAACTAATTTTGTTAGGATTTAAATTTGGAAAGGTTGAATTTTTGATTTAATGTGAAAAGACTCGAATGTTCCAAGGAAAAAGAGCTAGACCAAAATGGCTAATGTAACTACACATTTGAACCAAAAGAGACGTAACAATGGTTTTGGATTTTTTTTTTAAATGACAAGTGTTTTGAAATTATTTAGGTAGTTTAATAATGCTCCATCAAATAAATAACATGATAATGGTTTTGGACTCAAAAACCTAAGGCAAATGTTTGAAATGAAGTGGACATCATAATAACACTCTTTTAAAATAATCAACCCATAAATTGTTTTGGAATAAAACTCTAAGGAAAAAGTGTAACACAAAATGGACATATTAACACCTCTTAGGCTAAAGGTGTGTGAAAATAACATGACATTTTTGGGCTTGTTTTGACTTGATAATACAAATAAATAGTTTTAGTCTAAAAACACACATGTAAATCAAAGAAAATAGAAATTGTACTAATAGCTCATCCTATCCCTAAAACTAGCATGGGTAGCTTCTACCAAAGTTTCCACCAATATACCAATGCTTGTGAGAAATTAAATGTTAATCCAAAATTAAAGTAAGGTGTAGGTAGAGTTTTTATGCCCCCTCTATCTCTCAAAAATTGGTATGTGGCATGAATTTAGAGTGAGGAGCACTCAACATTTGGAAATAAATTCCATAGAAAGTGGGGTTGAATAAAAATATATAAATTTTTCATGCACTAAATGGTCCCAAGTATGGCTACCACAAGGGTGAAATCATGTCAATTAGGTTCATACCTTCTAAATTACTATGCAAGGGTTTATTCCTTTGCATAGTGACTCCAGTCATGTATTTCTTAATAAAGTATGAAGTTAATCAAGAACTGACCTAGGTTTTCATTAGGATTGGAGAGGCTATCCACGCAGCCCCCTAGCAATACAAATATCACATGCCTAATTTATATACCCCAACATGGAGTGGGGTTGGTAAAATGTTTGGAGATGAAACCCTAGGTCAACACACCCATAAAGAAATTTTGATGTAGAAATGAGCTCCCTCCCACAAGTCAAATGCAAGAAAATAAAATGGAAAAACTTCAGAGGTTGTTTATGGGTTACCCAAGTCACTTGGATCTTTGGGAGAGCATACATGACATTGTTTTTGACAAGACCAAACAAACAAGGCAATAAACTAAGTGATTTTTGTTACCTAAGTTCCTTGAAGGGGATGAGGGGAGAACATACACACAATAGTTTTTAATTTACCACTAATAAATAAATCTAACTATGAACTTTGAAATTTAGCTAATAAAAGAAAATAAACATAAAGTGAAAAATTTGATAAGAGATCTAACTAAAATGTATGTTCCTTTTAATATCACCAAATCTAAGTATGATTGAAATTTTTCCTACTTGGCCTTGTTTGCACTTGTAAAAACTTTAAAACTAAATGATAAGTGTGATTAAATAGAGTTTAAGATCTAATAAAAAGTGTGTGTGAGTTTTAGAAATGCCTAAGATTTTCTCTCTCCACCTTAGTTATTACAAACATGTTAGGGGGTTTTCTTGTCTCTAATCCAAAAATCAAATTAGTAAACAATAATCCATTTTGAGCTCTCAGGTTTTTTGAAAAACATAGAGCAAAACTGCTATTTATTAGGGAGAAGCCACAATTTTCCTACAAAGCCATCAATTCCATAAAGTGAAGTTACAATTAATTAGGTCAAATACACAGGTTCAAAGATGCCATTTTTACACAAATAAAGATCATAAGAAATCATGAGACTAATTAAGCTACCATTACATAGGTTAAAGCCATCGATTACTTAAAAAACCAAAATGCCATTAATTTCAAGGCTAAAACTCTAAAATTGAAGAATTAAATGCATTTGTTAGAAAAACTAAAGTTAACGTATCATTCTCCTTGGCCATACATGATGTGTTGTCCTAATGGGTGTGCCATTATGTATATTAAGAGTTCAAACATTAAATAAAATGTATATTAGTCCCTTGTTAGTCTAAATAACAAAAATTTAAACATAATAATACACTAGTACTAAACATTATTGAACTAGGGATAACATAGCATAATAAGCAAAAAGACAAAATATAGACAAAAAAATGCAATTAATTTACCTTCTTTGTCAAAATTTATGAAAACTTTTTAGAATAAGTATGTTAATTCGTGGTCTATGATAATTTTAGTCTTTTACCAATGCTCTTCCATGGTGGTAACATCTTTCCAATGGTCACTTGTGGCTTGGTGTGAAGCTTGGAATAAATTGGGAATTATAATACTACTCTTAAGGTATTCTTGAAGGTATTTTATCAGAATAACCTTACACATAAAATATTGTTGGCATATGATGTGGAAATTTGTATTTATATCTTTAATAACTAAAAATAACCCTAGGGAGGTTAGGTTAAATTCTAACTTTGGTTGAGTCTAACATAACTTAAGTTGAGTCAGGTTAACTTTAGGTTGGGTCAAAACACTTATGAAATCTTAACACCTTAGGTTTAGGTATTTATGAGGCATGACAAATCATTTTATATATTTATGAGGTTACGACTAATAATTTTTGGAATATTTAGGAAATAATAAATCACTTTATTATCTCCTTTGACCTTTGACTTCATATTCAGATAAAAATTCCTTTTTTGATAAATGAAATTCAATAATCTGATTTGGAATTTTTGTTTTAGCAAGTTAATTAATATTTTAAATGTAATTAGTCTTGCTTAGTGCTATTTGTATTTTTAAAATTATTTTAAATGTTTTCAATTAATAGCTCGATAGGTCAAAAGTGTCAAACTACTAGGTTGTACTTTAACTAGGGTTAAAACTAAACTAGGTTATTAGTGTGTATATAGTAATACAATAAATAAAATATCTTATTCATGTTTAGGGGTATTTAAATCCCTTATGTGGATGAATTTGGGAAATTCAAGTGATTTATAGGCTTAGGTTGTGTCGTTTGCTAGAAATTGAGTTAGATCTTGGTTTAGGCATGAAAGTGTCCAAAATTGAGTGTATACATAAAAGTCTCCACTATTCCCATATCCATACTATACTATCTCATGGGTTACATTGAGAGTAACTTCCAAGGGCTAACCACTTACTAGTGTGCTATAGGAACAAATAACTGAAGACTTCCTATGGATAAAAAATAAATCCAAGGCATTTTTGATATATTATGAGGTACGTAAAAACTAAAATATGTTAACAATGATGTCTAATGGATTGAGTATTTGGGTTATACCACTCACACAATAATGTATGGAAAATTTTCCTATCATTTTGCCTAAAATGACAACTCACATGATTTTTAAAATTGCCAGAACATAATTTATAGGAAAACATAGCGAAAGAAAAATAAAATTCAAAAGTAGAGGATTTAAAATAAGGATTTGAGTTCCCCATTATGTTTTAACCTATTTTTTATGAAACACTAATATGAATGAATTAATAAAGATAGCATTTAGTGTTTTATATAGGTGTAAAATTAGAAATATTAGAATGCTAAAGATACACAATATTCAACTATTCTAATTTTGACAAAGATGTTAAATATTAAATTATATAAGTGTAAAACTAGAAATACTAGAATGCTAAAGATACACAATATTCAACTATTTTTATTTTAACAAAGATTCTAAATATCAAAACTACTAATTTTGGAAAACACTAGGAAGGAATAATACTTATCTCACACATTGATCTTTATTGATTGTTTTTATTATTTTAATATATAAATAATAATAATATATGATTTTATAAGCTCCATATAAAAATTAGGAACAAAAATATAATCTGGACATGTTCATTGTAAGTAGGCAATGATATACTATACTCTAATCCATTGACTATGGATTTGTCTCAGTTAAATTTGACACATAATAGGCAATAAAATATAGATGAAACATGAATTTGTAAATGATAGCACATAATTAGATAAAAAATATGTTTTTAGACAAGGTTTTAATAAGTAGGTAGTGGTGTAGTACACTTGGGTTCATTGACCACATACTTATTTGGGTTAACTTTGTATTTGAACTGATCACTACATCTTTACTGAAAATGATTAATATATAACACACTTAGGATTTGGTTTCATAGGTACTTGAAAATGTTAATTCTTGACATATTCTTAACCATACAAATTTCACTCAAATACATGACTCTTATCTACTATTACTCTAAGCCATTCATCTATATGTAAGCTTGCCCTTTGTTTTCTATTATGTATACACAAAATTTCAATGCCAAATAATCAAGATATCTAAAATAAAAATTAGTCTATCTCCAGATCTAAAATCATCTCCTTGACCTTTTTGGACAAGTCCATCCTAAGTGTGAGACCCCTATTTTCATAATGCTTACTTTTAAATAGTTTATGTTGTACACATGTCCTATTGAGATGTGCTTTATGTATTATTGAGACACAAAATATTATTGGTCCCTTATGTCTGAGATAAATATTATATATATTATGTGATTCTATTGATTTCTTATGGAAGAATAATTTATGCTTAGTTTAGATGATTATTGTATAAATTATGATATCAGTTGACTTACGTTATTTTGTTTGTCCATTAGGATGAATATTATTTTAGTACTATTAAAACTATTTTTATTAAACATATATTTGATTATAAATATGTTTAGCTTATGGGTATGATTTTATTACTATTTAGCTGTGATGCCTTGGATATGTTATGTGCAACTTGTGTTGATTGAGATCACTTGTATTGTTTATATTCTATAGCTTAGGCTATCTAAGGTAGGGCATTTTATGAGTGCAGTGTTGTGAAATTGACATGGGAGGTTAAAAAAGGAGATATAACTATGCTGAGAATGAGCACATCATTGATAGAGTGGTGGTATGCTTATTTGATCCTTCCATGATCAAAACCACACCTTATATTATTTGTGGACATAGTCAAAAACTTATACTTACTTAAACCTACTAACACTATTTAACCCCTTGGATACTATTCACACCCATTATTATAAATGTTAGGAGTATTATTAACCTTGTATTTCATTATTTAAGTTTTTATTAAGCCATTTAAAGTGGCATCCTTTAAACCAAAAATTGAATGGAATAGAGGATCCAACTTTAGAGGGAGACACAAAGTGGATTTTAGATATTTTGTATTGATTTTGAAGTCCATGGAATAATAGGAATGTTGGAGAGTCTTTATAGGAGCCAAATAAGACTTTTAAGGTAACCCATGTGCCCATTTATGGAATGTGATAGTGGGTTCATTGATGAGGTATGGACTTACTTACTTTCCCACATGGGCTTGTAAGTGAAGTTATTGCTAAGAAGACTTGTGACATTGAGCCAAGGGATGAAAAGGGACACATGTCACCTTCTCATTGGATTTTATATGTGAGATTTTATCCTATTTGAGGAATTAAATCCTTCCTTGACATGAATTTTTCATTTTTAAATTTGGAAAATTAGAAGTGGAGGAGAAAAAGAGAAAGAAGAGAACTTAGAGGTAGAATTTAGAGGAGGAGGATAACTATTTTGTAAGGTTTGTAGGTGGTTTTCTTGAGTGGATCCAAGAAAGGATCAAAGGTAGGATTTAATTCTCAAATTTATTTATGTTAAAATTATATTTCTCCCTTTTATTGTAGTTTTCAAGAAGTATACAGCCATTTGGCTTACCCTCTTTCTTTATCTATATTTACATGAATGTGCATATGGACACCATATGGTTTTTTAATGCCCATTTGGGCTTGAATATGTAACATCATCCCTAAATTATTGGTTATTTTTTATGCCTTTTTATTTACTTAAAATGTCATAGTTATGCTACCAAAATTTGTTTGAATTTTAATGCTTGTTGTGCACTCTTATGTAGTGATAGTTGTTGGTGGAATCAGGTTCTTATGCCCTCATATATGTTATTTGACATGGTTGACTGTGTTTATTATTTACCATGGTTAAAAGATGGTATAATAAGAGGGAGTCATACCCATGTTCATATTCTCTTTCAATGGGCCTTTTGTGTTGGAAATGTGTTATGTGACATGATCAAATGTGCATATGATATCCCATGGCCAAAAGATGGTAAACTAAGGGTGAGACCTCCACACATTATTCTTATCCTTTGAAAAGAATTTTTGGTGTTGTAAATATATTATTTCTGCCTTTTTATCATTTAATGTTTGATATTGTAGTTTATTTTTCCTTGTATGCTTGTGTGGGGTTGGAAGCATCTCTTATGTAAAAAAACTTGTGAGTCTCCTATAGGCGTTGCCTAGTGAGTGACCCTTAAAAAGATTTAGCTATCATCCCAACCTAATTTTTTAACTTGTAAAAATTAAACCATGATTTTAATATGATTAGAGTTGGGAATATTAAGCTCAGGGGTGCTTAGGGCTGCTTCTTGATGATGGAAAATGGATGGGAGGTGAGTCCCTCCTTCTATTGGCCTTGTAGTTTCTTGTGGAGTTCATTACAAGACCAACTTGTTTAACAATATTGTATATAATTTGTAATAAAATTATAATGGTTGTTTGAGATCCATGTTATTGTAATTACTACATTGATTATATGTATTTAATGCAAGTAAATTATAATAGTCATTGGTAAAAAACATGATGATTCTCCATCTTTTCCTTACCCTTACTATTGAATGGTTCAAACTATAAAAGTAATGAATTGATTATTTTATGTTTAAAATCAAATTGTAAACTATTTTTGGATATATATATATATATATCTATATTTTTATAGTTATCTAAAAATAAAAATTCCCTTTCCAATAATTTTGAATTTCATTGATTTGTGTGAAGCCAATAAAGGCTAAAAAGCATTTGTATAATTTTTATGCACTTTGAATCATCTAAAATTTTATCAAATTTCATGGTATTGTAAATTAGGGTTAATTATATAATTAATGTAATTTACAGTGTAATTTTAGGACTTATAGTTAAATTTATATGAATTTTCAAATTTTCACCATCAAAACTCCTTATACCTCATTTATAAATTACCTCAACTTTATCTAAATTTATTGCACATAAAATGGTGTAGTTGAAGACTCAAAATATTTTTTAATAAAAATTCATGATTGTATAAGCCCGTGGTCACTCATTTTATAAAAAATTTCCTTGCGGTTCTCTTTTTATGAATTTTTTAAAATTGGTACTCTGTAAGGTAAGTTGGTTAATTCATAGATCCTTGTGAAGGTCACTAGTCCCTTTTTGTAGGGTACTCCTGGGATAGGAAAAAAAATCACCCATGTGACCATGAAACTGACTATTTATGCCTTAAATGGTTATCATGGGGAGGTAATCATCTTAGAGAATATTGAAAATGTAGATAGGAAGGTTGTGTGGCTTTTAATCCACACCACTATCTCCCCCACCTTCACATTAAAAGTGGAAGTTAGGATATCTAACCACTACGTTTTATTTAAATAATATCATTTTAATATTTAAATTTATTTATTTTATTAAAATTTTACATTCTAAATTGGATACCTAAACATTTTCAAACCTAAAACCATAACTTTTGTAACCTAAGATACCTATTTTGTAACCACGATTATAGACACATGGAGGCCCAAAGGTAGGGAAATATAAGGGGGACCACCCCCTCCACCCTTTCAATATTTTGTCCACTTCTACATGAAAGTTGTTTGAATACTTGGAACCTTATAGTTTGTGAGATTTAACTATTTTATCCTAAAGAGGTCAATTTGGACATTTTTTATGGTTGTGGGCTCTTGAAAGCTCTAGGGTAGGCATATCATGAACTAAAAATATAAGAATGAAACCTTGCTAAAACCTTATTAAAACCTTCCTAACAACCATTAATGGTTGAAGTGGAGATTGAAGCTCTGCAAGACATTTTTAGAAACTGTGGCAGACTAAGACCTCCTAGAACCTTTCTAAGAAGATGGGTACTTGTAAAAAAAACCATGTATGCATGTATTAAAACTAATTCCAAAAATGAATTAAATCAATAAGGAACAAAAACTTGGAGACTCTGTTAATGGAAGTCATCTAGGGCTAATGAAGGAGAGGAGAGATGACTATGGATAAATTAATCCTCCAACACCTCCTCCCTCTTTTAAAAATCAATGTTTTTAATCCAATGGCTAAATTTAAGTTATAGCCTCCATAAGGTTTTCTAGGGCTTCTCTACTTTTGACCAAATTTGATGGTCAATGTTGTTTTGATCCAGCAGTGGATATGGGTTACTCCATTCTTAGAGGGATTAAATAAGATATTTTAGAAACCTTTTAAGGACATATGGGGACTAAATGATTTTTTTTTGAGAAATTTAATCTAATCCAAGTCAACATAAAATTTTAAATTTGTTTACAACTTAAGTGTGAACTGAGCCATGTGATTGGACACAATTATTTGAAGCTCTCCTTAAAAAATGTTGTGAGTTAGGACATATCATTTGAGATAGTGGTTATTCAAACCCACTTATATTTAGTTTTTAATCCATTTTAGTCCTTAGGTCCATGGGGCCACTAATAATTCTTAGAGGGTTATAGGCTTGTGTGAGAGCTTTTAAGTCGATTGAAACAAGTGGGACATACATGGTTGCATAACAACAATGTATATACTTATGAATTTCCTCAATGTCATTTGGGTATGTGGGTTATTTATATGCTTTATATGTCTCATGACATGAATATGAGGAACTATTAGGAAATTTTGTTTTGAATAATGTTCATTTTATATTCTAAAAAAATGGCCTTTTTGTGTGTTTCCATCATGTTAG
The DNA here is from genome assembly GCA_037957365.1 of Torreya grandis. NCBI lineage: Eukaryota > Viridiplantae > Streptophyta > Pinopsida > Cupressales > Taxaceae > Torreya > Torreya grandis. The sequence goes on from JARHVA010000456.1 coordinate 4,969,127, forward strand.
TTTTTAGGCATGACATTTTGGTATCAGAGTATGGTTAAAACATTGAAATCTATGGGGATCACTATTTGGCATTGATTATTATATAGTGAATTTATGTGTGTACTTGTTGGGTGTTACACCTAATTAAGGAGGTAAGGACACTACAAATGAAGAGTTATTTGGATTATGGACTCTTCATCCAAGTAATAGATGTTTGGTTTCTTGTTTTTATCTCTTCATCTAAGATAATCATGCTAGGATTTTTAGGCATACACCCATCTAGTGTAACATATTAAGTTTGATGAAATATTGGAACAAGGTTCCAACTAGGTGTTAGGAAATTGGATGGTCATGAGGACCAAGTGATTGTTAGCTCATGAGTGAGTTTTTTTGTGTAAGGTTGATGGGACTTTCCAATGCTCACTATCATACACATATTAACTTAGAGGAATTATTAGATGAGTTATTTTATATATTGATCTTAGTCCTTAAGATCATGATAATTAATCTAAGCTAGAAAATATAGTGTTTCATACTTCTAGGGTCTAGATGGGAATTTTTAGGTTTAATAACACCAGTTCAAATAAATGTTTCCTTTCCACTCAAGTATAGTATGATAGAGGGTTACTTGATGTATATCTCACCTTGAGTTATGAGATTAGAATGTATCTAGATGAATTTAGTGAAATCATTACCTTTTTTTGGCAATTGTCAAATCTTTCCTTGCGAGTAGTTCCTAGAAGAGTTTGGGCATAGTCCCTTTTTAGATCGAAGGGCTTGTCTTGGTGGACCATAAAGGGTTACAAGTACTTAAGGAAATATTTGGCCTATGTGAGGGATTGTGAGTATCATGGTGTTACATATGGGTTTCCACTTGAAACCTAACCACATAAATGTGAGTGTTGTTAGATTTAGTCTTCACCTAGTGTGATGGACTGATGATCCCATGTGGATGGCCTTGATAGGGAGTCTCATGTGGGTCACTTTATATTTTCATATCCTTGTGTAAAATGGTATTTGTCTCCTTTTGGTAGTGAGATATGCCTTGGAATTTCCCCATAATGGATAAAATTTCCACCAGTGTTGAACATCAGTGATAGTCACAGAGGGATATGAGGGTCTTTGTGGCATCTTAACACCAAACAGATGAAATCAATTGACTTAATCAAGTAATGTTTATTTTATAATGGTAGTATTTCCTCCTATCACATGTTTTCTAATACCCAAGGCATATGGATCTAGTTTGGATGTTGATATAAAAAAAATTTGGTCAAAAAACCCTTTGAGGTTATGACCTTATTTCTTGGAGTATCTATTTAGAGAACACACTTGTGTACCTTCTTGCTTATAGTACATATTCAATAGAATAATGTATCTATGTAGTTTGAGTTACCTAATAATAAGGAGATAAATTATTCATTGATAATTTTTTATTCTATGGTGGTGACACCTAGTTGGGTGAGTTGCCTATGAGTGTTGATAACATTGATGTAAGATAAGTCTATTTTGGAGCTAGAGGTAGCAAGAACCTTGAGTAGATGTATCTCCTCATTGTTAAACATGATCATGATAAGAGCATGACTTTGATTTTTTAGTTTTTATAGTATTTCCTAGATCATATAGTTTATCATTTATTGTGATATCCCAACTTTATTGGGTTTCAACCGTTTAAGGTGACCCTTATATTTTTTGTGCTAGCCATTACATCCTTTTGATTACATGTTGTACAAGCTCATACAAAATTTAGTGGCATGTATTATCAAATTAGATGCTTGATTTGGTTCTTAGAGTGTGTGGTGCCTCATTTTAATAACCATACCACATCCTTGTTTGTATTGTAAAGTTTGGGCCATCTTTGAGTATGGCTTGATGATTAGTGTAGGTGTTGTACATCCTTGTTTTTGTTTGGGAATTTGTTTACCTAGGAGGATGAATTATATAGTGGTGTCATTTTATTAATAATATATGAGTGTCATTTTTACATTGAATATTTTTATGATGTTTTTTTTCCTTCTTTACAAGGTTGTCACTAATTGTTGTGTGAGTTTCTTGGAATGCCCATATGAGTGCATTTCAAATTTGACCTAGAGGAGTTGAGTTTTAAGGCACCATAATAGATATTGCACATGAGTATTGGAATTCAGGATGTTGTTTTGAGGAGCCTTTTTTAGTTAGGTATTTATGGTATAATGAGTGTGTGTCCTTATAATCACATGTACCTCCTTGGAGCTGTTAAATGACTAGTTTGATTGAGTGACTTCAGAGTTCTTGTTATATACCATGTCAGGGAGGTGAGTATCTAGTATAGTTCACGAGTTAATGAACAAAAGGTTCCTATAACCTTGTAGACAACCTTAGATAAATCATCCTTGGTAATGGTTAGATATTTTTCTTGGTAAGAAAAGTCACTAAGGGCCATTTGTGTCTTGTGTAAAGGGTGTTGTATAATCATGTGATGCTTCAAACCTAAGCAAGTGTGTACTTATAGATGGAGTTTTGAGCCTTTTTGAAGTTAATTATATTAAATGGGATATTTAAAAATCTCTTGGGTATTGACACCACCCTTGAGTGGTGGGAATCATCCTCATAGTATATGCGTGTAATTTTTTTATGGGGACTTCCTGTGTGCTAGGAGTTTTTTCATGGATTAACATTCCATACAATTCCTTGGTTTAAGAAGAGGGTTTGTTTTCAGCACTTAACTAGAATCCATATGAGTTGATACTATCTCACCATAAAGTGACATAATTATAAGTTCATTAAGTGGATTATATATTATATGATGTTAATTTAGTGTTATTTTGATTGCATTCCTTAGACTTCAAAGAATAGTATCTTTTACATCGTGTTAGATAGATAAGTTATATAAATGAATAAAATTGATGCCTCCACATTGTTTAATACTTTTTATCATGTTTGTGGAGACATTTTATAATATTTACCACTTATAGGTTGATAAGTGTGTGTTGGTTTTGGAAACTTAGAGTTTCAATGCATTCTTTATACTGTGAGAGGGTATTAAAGAGTTGTGTTTCTAGTCGTGGATATGTTAACTCCCTATTCTCCACTTGTGGTATTATAGATCCACACTTTTCAATATTATTGTATCTAAACATGTGAATTTTTACCACATGTTCATGGTGAACCTTGAATTCATTTTAGTTCTTGATTTATATTTATAAGTTTATTGGAATAATATTTTTATGCTTTACCTTGCTATGGATTTAATGGATATTTATCCATTTATTATTTCAAAACTTTATTGAATGTTGGAGATCCTAATTTTATTTATTATATTCATTTTTAGATTGAATTGGGATATATATCTATTTTCACATTAGTTATTCTTTAGATTATATTATGTTGGTTAACATTGTTTTTTATTCTCCTTTGTGGATGAGTTGGATTGCTTAGCCAATTTGATTTTTCTCCTTGGTTGGATTATTAAATTCTCAAATTTTTTAAATGTATTATTTTGATGAGCCTTTTTATGTATCTTTCACCTTGAGAAAGTATGAGGTTAGTTGGTAAAAATTATCTTGTTACATTTAGTATATGAGATAAGCTTATGACTTGTTACATAACTTGTTGAGAAAGTGGGGAGACACAATCTTGCTTGTTCCTTATATAAAGGTTGAAAATATGATATGATCCTTATCCTTATTTTCTATGTTAAATATTAGAATATGTTTCATCATAAATTTTATAGTGATGGAGATGGATTATGTTGTGATATTGGATATGCTAGTGTATTGTATTGTAGTATGTGATATATTAGTAGAGATCCATGATCATTAATTTAAAGAGATAGTTGAGATGATTTAGTAGGATTCCTAGTGATTATTATAACATATTTTAAACTATAATTTTGATCCTTAGTAATTTTTAGGAGGAAGTCTTCATAAAGGGAGGGAGATGTAAAACCCTTATTTTCACAGTGTTTAATTTTAAATAGTTTGTGTTGTACACATGACCTATTGGGATAAGATTTATGTATTATTGAGGCATGAGATGTTATTAAAACCTTATGTATAAGAAAAATATTATATATTATGTGATATTATTTATTTCTTACATAATAAAAATATGATTGTATTAGATGATTAGTCTATACATTATGATATCAATTTACTTACACTATTTTGGTTGTCCATTATGATGTGTATTATTTATGTATTAATAGAGTGATTGTTATTAATCATATATTTTCTTATATATATTTTTAAATGATTGGTATGATTTTACTACTATTGAGATTTGATGCCTTGATATGTTGTGTACATCTTGTGTTGATTGAGATCACTTATATTGTTTACATTCTACAACTTCAACTATATAGGGTAGGAATTTTATGTATGCAATGTTGTGAAGGTGGAAAATGAGGATAAAAAGGGAATTATGAATAAGATAGACATGAGCACATCATTGGTAGAGTGGTGTCATGTTTACATGAACTTTTGTGATCCAAACCACAACTTGTATCATATGTGGACCTAGTTGGAAGTGTAGACTTACTTAACCCTCCTAACACTATTCAACCTCTTGTATACTATTAAAACCATTTATTCTAAAACTTAGGTGTATTATTTAACTTGTATTTCATTATTTAAGTGTTTTTATAAGCCACTTAAGTGGCTTATTTGATCCAAAACTCAAATGGAATGAAAGATCCATCTTTGGAGGTGTTATCAAGTGGTTTTTAGATATTTTGTGTCAATTTTGAAGTCCTTGGATCAATAGGGATGTTGGATTATTTATATGAAAAAATAAGATTTTTTAGGTAGCCCATGTGCACATTTATGGCATGGAATAGTGGGTTCATTAATGAGGTATGTGTTGATGCATTTAAAGTGATCCCTGTATCACTAGAGAATGAGGGGAAAGTAATGAACTTAATTTTAAGTCCTATAAAACTCAGGGATTGATTTGTTTACACAAATAATAATGGAAATATCACAATAACAAAGATATAGTCACCATTGTTAAGTTTTTAAGTAGACCCTACTGTAGGGACAAAAAATACTGCATAATGACACTTTATTTCCTACTAATCTTTGTGAAATTGTTCTAACTTTTCTAATTATTGCCCAAACATGAACAAACCATGGATATTTACAGAATGAACTAAACTAGATTGATTCATGGGGTAGATCCAAAGGTGATAAAGATAAGGCAAAAAATAAAGTTTGATTCATATGATCAAAGGTGCCAATTCTCCCAACTTCTATGAAAATAACATATAAAACTAGCATTCACCAACTCTAGTGTATTACTCAAAGCTAAATAAATTCAATTAAAGATTTAAAGGAAAGTAATGCAAATATATAAAGGCATAGGTTTCAAAAAAATTACTTTTTAATAGTAAATTTCACAAGCACATTCAATTGCAATTGAGATGAAAATAGAGAACATATACTAGCAGATTTGTTAGCCTAGTGTTAAAATCAAATTAACAGATGCATATATTTAATGTTATTTATAAATTAGTTAGTATAAATGAAACCATTAGTTATTTATAATAATGATAAATAATAATCACACAATATATAATAAAACATGTAGATAATCTCTTGAATTCTTAGTTCTATCATATTAGTTTTATAACAATTGTTCCTGATTATAATGAGGGGTAATTCCCCTATATATAGGCTTCAAAATTGCCTATGAAAATTCAAGTGTGCCTATGAAAGGTGCCCAAATACCACCAAGTGGATAAAATTCTACATACTACAATGGAATATTCTAAATTCAAATTTACAAAATAGAGCAAAATATTCTTTAAGGTCCTAGAGGAGGTTGTTAAGATTCTTATTGTTGTTGCCTCTATTTCTTCTTTGCTTCTTCCTTCATCCAAAATTATGTGCATGGTAGCTAATATTGGTTAATTTTGTAAAATTTTAAGATCATAGGAATAAATAGGTTAGGTAATTCCTAAATTATCCTATCATGTTTTGTAAGCACATGCCTCAATGCTTCTTCATTGGCCTTGGTTCTTTCTAGCCTTTGGTTAGCAAAAGTCACAATGTTCATTACCTCAATAGTTGTCTTGGCCTTGGAAATGTCCTATTATAATTTTCAAATAAATATATTCATCTGAGCCCTAAATTCTTAGTCATTCATGAAGGTGTCATCAAGTTTGGTCACCCTAGTGACCATAACATCTCTTAACAAGAAAAAATATTGAATTGTATCTTTTTTAAGGATGTAGTTGCATCCTTAACCTGATCCAACCATCTTTTTAGTATCCTTCTTCTATTCATTAGGATGGTTTATGCTGGGATGAGGTCCTTAATTAGTAACACCTTGAGGTATGGTAAATTTTTGATTCTTTCAACTCTATCTATGTTTGCCAACTTGGCATCATAGAGTGCAATATTTTGGTTAAATTTAATAACCACATTGTATTGTAGATTCCCATATTCTTGTCTCCTCTTCATGGATCTTTATAGGTTAAATACATTGATATCTACATTTATCACTTAGAATATGGTGTTGTCTAACATTATAGTCAATACATATTCCCTTAGTCTCTTCATATCTTATTGCATGCATTTTATTAAGGCAACTATGTATTCTACCTAGGCCTAGACTGTGGACACAGGGTCCTCTACATATTTATCCACCTCACTAGGGATAGCCTTCATCTTATTTATCAAAGTGAAGAGGGAATATTCACTTTCATGGGCCACAACTGAGCTAGAATGTGGAATCTCAACTTACCTTCTCACCACCCTCTTCATTATGCCTATGGAAACATCAAATTCCATCCCAAATTGTGGTACAGAGTGGACCACCTAAGGCCTATCTTATCTTGCTACTTGTATAATGTCTATAACCTAATTTAGGGAAAAATTAGGTGTTGGATTTATTGGAGGTGTTTGTAATGAAGGTTTCTAGGTAGAGGTAGAGAGTAGGGCTATAATAGGGATGCGAGGAAAGCTCATTGGGTCTATTTTCCCTAATACACTAGATAGAGTTTTTTAGGGCCCATGTTAGGAACAAATAAAGGTAATTTAGGAGGCACAATCACCTTTGTAACTATAGTAATGTTAAATGGTGATATAGGCAAATTTATCTTTGAAAAGGTGAACAATTTTGATATAGGCCTTAATGGTTGTGCTGATGTAGGATAACCAATGGCAAGAGATGTACTAGTTATGGCTACTTAGGAAGGAGTGGAACCTATAGCTTAGCTAGAACTAGAACATTCAGAGCTTGATGAAGATGCTATATTAGTAGTGGAATCAAAATTTAAGTGGGGAATGGTAAATCATGAATAACTACTAGCTTGGCTTATGCTAGTGTTGATTGAAGGTTGGGCAACGGAAGTTGCAGTTGTGTTTATTGATGGGGAAGCCAATGAGAAAATAATTGTGGGTGGAGAAAATGTAGAATTATAAGTAGGATAAGATGTAGATGCTATTGGAAAATAATGTAGTGGGAAGGTACTTACATTGGGGGCCCAAGGTATGGTAGTAATAATAGTCACTTAAGGAGCTAATGGAGGGTTTATTGCTCTTCTCATGGTGGTTTTGGGCTCCTTCTTCCTCTTATAAACCTTCTCAATGTTCCTCCTAACTAATGCCTATAATTCTTCCATAGATATATATATTCCTTGTTGCAAATCCTTGAGGTCAATGGTAGTAGGGTTAAGATGATCTAAGCTTTAGAGAGTAACTCCCATGGCATATAAAAAGATCAATGTGGGCCCCATGGAGGGGTCATGTTGCTGCTAGATCCTCCTTGTTAAAATGTTGTAAGTAGGCTCTAATCACTTGAAGTGGGAATAAGTAGAGTTCTACATGGCTTGGTCTTAATAAAAGTAATGTTGTCTTCTTATTCCTCTTCTTATCCCTCTTCATAATTAGTATTGAACATAATCTAATGGGTTAGTGGTGGTTGAGACCTTACAATATCTTCCTTTTTATTCTCTCTATCTAGTCTCATCTGTAGCTCTATGTTATTCCTTGCTACATTCTTGATAACCACCTCATCATTCATAGCTTCCTTATATATAAATTTATGGAATTCTTCCTAATGCTTATACTCCATTACCACATACTTATTGAATTTGAAAAGGTTCTTGGAAATGAAATTGTTGGGGTCCCATGCTTGGAATTCATCCTTAGGCAATAGGTAAGAATCCTTGTGCCTAACATCTATAATAACATCATGCCATTTTGTAATCTTGGTCCTCCCTAGCTTGTATGAAACCTTGTGGGGGGATATTTTCTTCTTGTTTTTGAATAATCCATCAAATAAATGTAGAAGTTGATAGATAATCTCTTCTTATTCTAGTTTCATTATCACATACATCAGTAATATGAGAAGAGCCACCATCACTAATTCTACTTGCATGACTGTATAATATGGGTATAGCTAGTAGCTACCCATGTCCCTTAAAGTTTTTATAACTTTGAGGGGAACCCTCTATATATCATAATTAGAGATTGAATTGTAAACCACTAGGTAGAAATATTTTGTAATAAATCCTATGTTGCATCTAAATTTATGAATGCGCATCATAGAGATGAGCTGAGACACAACCTCTTGTCACTTAGGAGACCATGAATTTTGACCTATTTATGTAGTTACACATATTTCATCCAAAAATTAACTCATCATTAAAAATGTGGCACCATTCCTTTAGGTGTCTTGAGATGCACATACCAAATTATTTCTAATAATTTCCTCAAGTGGGGGAATATACTAGTCCTCTAAGATGATCTGCAACAATGGGATAGTCCTTATGTCCATGTAGCCAATGCATGGATTGACAAATAATATATTTAGGAGGAATAATCCAATACTAAATCCTTTTTTGAATTGATGGATTGGAAATTTTCCTTGATCATCCATGAGAATAAATATTATCAGGCCAGTCACCCATGTAGCCAAGACTTTCTCTAAGGAGTACACAATATACTAGTTATCGATGATGACCTAGTTATATTTAATCTATGGCAAGGGGAGGTAATAATAATTCTCAAATCTTGGCCCCACTATGAAAATAATGGGGATACCTTGGGTCATTGATTTGAGTAGTTCATCCTCATACCTTGACCTTCCAAAGATACCATAAACTAGGTCAATGCATGGTATGACCTCTAGATTAATCATGGCCTTATGAAAACTGACTACATTGATGGCTAGGATGTCTGAAGCTAGTTGGATTATATGATGCATGGTCTCATTCTCATCAATATCCCTAATTGATTCCACATTGAAGTATATGTTACTATTGTGTATGCCACCAAATAATATGGATTTATAAATGAATTTGGTGTCTTTGAAGATGAATGAAGTGCCATATTAGACTACAAAGTCATCATTACTAAATGAAATAATCTTACCCAAAGTGGAGGGACCTTCTTGTTCCATTTATTTCAATACTCCAGGGAGTAATCAATGTCTTTTTGGTATCCTTCCATAACTTTTGAGCTCTAATAATGGTGGTTAGGAGTGTAATCTACAAACAACTTTAGATTTGTTGAACTATGAGAGTATAGAAAATAGAGAGAGAAAACACATATAGCTTTTGAAATGCAAATAATAATAGCCTAGTTGAGTAGCCTTTTGAAAGATCACTTTGATTAATGAAATGTTGATGGTGATTCTTGTTCATGCTGTATTAATGGCAAGCTTATCAACCTTGCATATATTTGAAACAACTTTGAATTATTTATTTTGGCAATTAATTTCACCATAATTTGAATTTATCTTTAATTCATCTTTGATTTTTCATCAAGTTTAGATTTAAATATAAATATTACCACTTTTTGACACATGGATGCCACCTCAAACCTAGTTAGGTATTCATCAGGCCTAAATATGAATAAACTACTTAGTCAACTCAAAATTCAAACATATGGCACCTTTTGATTACCTTATGGATTCTTATAAGTTTCTTTATGTGATGATTTATCTATTTATTTACACATGGTATATTTAAATTTAAAAGGAGCTCTTGGGTGGTGCCTTTTAATTTTAATTGGTCATGGGAATTCCATGCATCACTTTCATAGGCAATCAAATATTTTTTTCACTATGTGGCTCTCTTAGAAAGTAATCATAGCTTTGATTTTATATGTGTCTCTTTTGAAAGGATTTTGGATAACTATCATCAACTTGGTGCTAATTACATGGCTCAAGTAGAGACACATGATCCTCTCAAAGGTGATCTTATGGATATTAGAATGTGGATATTAGAATGTAGCTTCACAGGAATGACATGTGACATCATCACATGGGCATAAAGTGTACACATGTCACTTTCATGGGATTTTTTACATTCTTCTACCAAGTGTCATATTTATAAGGTGCCTCAAATAGATGCATACCATTGAGCCTTGATTAAATAGCTCGAGTGGTCCCAAATGTATACTTTGTAAGCTCTCATGAGATTTAGATGGATGAAATATAGTGTGGATGCATGGAATCTTGGATTGAATGGGTTTTCTTGTGAAGGTTAATATTATGTCATGTAGCCCTAGGATTTTAATTCTAATGGTTTACTTACTTACAAATTCTCCAAATGATTCTATATATCTAGTTGACTTGGTAGATTTTCTCTAGGTGTCTTACATAAGATGCATTGAATCTTTAAGGCATTGTGAGGCCCAATGAGGTAAACACATATCCATTTTAAATTTTGGTCTAAACTTTGTTGTCTTGTAAGGCATCATAAAATTCTACTTCAAATTTGAAATTCTACAAGATCAAGAGATAAACCAAGTTAGCTTTCTAAATATGTCATTACTTATCTGAAGTGAATTTGAAGCAAGTTTAAAGAAAAAGTTTGCAAGTAAATGCCTCAAACACATCATAATATTAGTTTAATAAGATGTAGTGAAGATTTTTGTTTTCATATCTATTGAAGATACAGGTTACACTCCCTTAGAAAAAACTTGTCTGTAAATCATTGAGCCATTCATGGTCAATAATCCATTGTTTGAATGGAACTTTGAATAAGACTTGCAATAATTCAAATATTTATAAGTGTCAATTATCATTGTAAAATTAATTATTAACCAAAATATTTTAGAAGCATAGGAAATGGTAAATTAAATCAAATCCATGTAGTCAAATGATTTAATATGTTAGGCATCTTGGGCACTTTTTTAAAATTGAAGAAAGCAGGGTCCCCATTTTGGGAATAGGTGGTACTTGATTATCAAAAAATGGTGACATCTACAAGGAAACATTAAAAAATGTTAGAATATAGATATTTTTTTCAAAGATGAATCAAAAATTAGTTGTATCATTATGATCTTCAGTCAATATTAAAAATATTTTTTAGAACCAATGAAGCCAATAGGTTGGAAATAGAGTTTAAACCTTGTAGACAATCATACTATGTGTGTGCTTTGAGGTTCTTTAACCATTAATACTAGGTTAAAAAATGATAAATTTAAAGCTTCAAGACATAAAACATGAAATGACTTAATAATTCTTTATATTTTATATAATTATGCTTTACTTAGTTAAGGATGGCTTGGGCATTGCTCTTTTACTAGCTAGGAGTCCATAACCCTAGTAGAGATTGCCTAAATCACCATTCATGGAATGTGAAGGTAATTTATTATTTCAATTCATTGGTTTATCATTTTTTTTAATACTTGGATTCATAAACCTGGATGGTTAGGAACTAGATTTATCTAGGTGTAAAGTTTTGTCAAGACATAGCTTGGATGTAATTCACTTTTAGATATCAAGTTCTGCCCTAATAATTTATTTGGTGAATTTAAGTGATAGTATGATGGTCAAAATATATTCAAACCCTTGTTCAAGAAAATGTTTAGTCATCTTAACTATATTTATAATCTTAAAATGACTTAGGATTTTCATGAGAAGAACAACTTATAATTAACCCCATCCAATTTTTCTAAATTGAAACATTGCTAGAGATTTCTAAACTTTGGATGACCAATATATATAACCAACAATCCCTTCTTCCCATTTTTAGACCTAGATTAATACAAATTGAGCCAATTAATTCTTGTCTCAAGGACTTATTACTAATATATAGAACACAATCAAAAACAAACAACAAACAAAAATCAAGAAAGCAAACAATAGGAAAGCAAAGTAAGAAAGGAAACTACTCTATTAAAGTAAAGTAGGAAAGAAAACTAATCTACTCCTACCTACTCTAACTTTAAAAAATCTTATTATCCTTTTGAATTTTGGGAGAGAGTGGTATATAAATAATGTTTCATGTACTACCCATTGACTAAATAGGTTAAGACATTTCCTTGTAGGTCTTTGAGCCTAATTGCATTTTCACCCAATATTTATACCACTTGATATGGTCCAATCTAGAGAGGAGTGAGCTTGTCATGTTATCCTTTCTTTTCATGGGCCTTGTCTAACTATATGACCAATTATAATATGTGGAATTCTTTTAAATTGGCTCATTTATCAATCCATCTCTTTACAACATCCTGTTGCTTGTTGAACTTCTAAAATGCTTCATTTCTAGCATCTTCCATTTGGATGATGTTTAATATTTAGGACAATACTCTTTCATCATATTCCATATGCTCAGCCATAAAATCATAGATAGGTAGTTTTAATGTTATAATAAAAATGGGTTTTTTTCCCATAGACCAATAGGAATGAGGATGCTTTGAGTTCCTATTTTTATCTAGTTCCATCTATGCATAAAGTGTACTTTAGCATGGACTACCATTCTCTAGGTTTCTTTTCTATAGACTTCTTGATGGAATCCATCAAGTTTTTTTTGGTGGATTTTACAACTCCATTACCCTAAGGGTAATAGTTTTAAGTATACCTGACAATTATTTGGTTGTCGTAGGCCCACTCAGTGAATTTGGCTAATGTAAAGGCTAGGCCATTACCATATACTAAAGAAAAGGGAATTTTGAATCAAGTGATGATATTCTCTTCTAAGAACTTTGTGATGTTGATTTATTTACTATTCCTAGTGGCTACTACTTCAATCCACCTAGTATAATAATCTATGGTAGTAAGTACAAATTTATGTCCCATCGAGGAGTTAGGATTGATCAATCCTATGAAGTCAAGCCCCCATTATGTAAATGGATTAACTTTAATCACTAGTTGCAAAGGCATGGCTAACTTTGTCTCTCATTGATCAAACACTTGACATTGATGGAATGTTCACACATGAGCATGGGCATATTTGAATATGGTCAGCCAATAGTAGCCTACTCTTAATATCTTATGTGTTGTGGTATGTCCTAAAGGGTGACCACTTCCTAGTTTATCATGGAAAATATTCTTGATTTCCATTACTTCTACTGTAAAAACACATCTTAGGTAGGTCTACTCATAATTTTTATATAGAGGACTCCTCTTTGGTTCATAAAATGAGATGATCTCATCTTAAGGACCCTTTTTTGCTCCCTTTTAAGGTGTGGGGGACATGTTCTATGTAGTAGATAGTGAATAATATATTTGTACCAATCACCACCAAACACTTAACTTACTTCAATCTATAAAACATTCATATGTGGATTAGTATTCACAATAAGTTGGCTTAGACCTTAGACACTAACTAACTTAAATTTTTTTTATTTCTATGTCATATTACTGGAGTTTGGTCATCCACTTCCCTCTTCATTCTCTAAGTTCATTTTGTCCTAGTATAAACTTGACAACTGGATCAGACACTATGGCATACGTATTGTTCCTCAGGACGTAGTGTCTAAACTTATTGACATCTTTTACTAGTGTGTAATCTTGCTTATCTAGAATAGGATAGTTAAGCTCCATGTTCTTAAAATTTGTGCTCATGAAGGCTATAGGGTTCTCTTTGTTATCCTCCTTCTACATTAATACAATGGAAATAATGTGATCATAAGCAAAAGAGTATAGATAAAAGTCCTTTCTAAAATCAAGGCTTATCAAAATAAGATCTTGAAAAATGACATCCTTAATGTCTTGAAATGCCTTTCTTGATTTAATAGTCCATTCTATCTTTTCATCCTTCTTCATCATTGCATTAAGTGGTCTTACATTCTTTATAAAACCATAGATAAATATTCTTACAAAATTGATCTTTTCAAAGAAAGATTTCAACTCTTTTTTGATATCATGGGTTTATTTCTTTGAAATTGCATTTATCCTATCAGGTCAATAGTCATACCTTCTTGGGTGATTACATGTCCTAAAATTTTGACTTGAGTTACATAGGAGATACTCTTCTTTGGGTTTAAATAAATGTCATACCTTTTGTACTTATCCAGTACTTGTTTCAAATGAATCATGTGATCACCTCGATTTTTAGAAAAAAATATTGAATCATCCATGTATATAATGATGCACTTACCAATTAATCCATGGAATGCATGGTCCATTACTCATTGGAAATTTTCTCCTATGTTGAACAATATAAATGGCATTCATTTGTATGCAAATGTTCCCCACTTGGTGGTGAAGGCAGTTTTCATTATGTCATTCTTATTCACTAGGACTTAGTTCTAGATTGAAAAGCCATCAAGGAATGACATTATTCTAGACCCACTCACCAACTAGATGACCTTATCCAAAGATGGTAAGGGATAATTATCCTTCTCTAAGGAACTACTCAAGTTTCTAAAATTGACATAGAGTCTGATTTCTCCATTCTTATTTTATAATGACACAAGATTATAAACCCATGTTGAGTGTCATACGAGAAATGTTATCCTTGCATCTAAAAATTTCTTCACTTCCTTATAAATCAAAGGTTCCATCACTAGATTCATTATCCTCTATCTTTTAATAAAGGGTTTCCAAGACTATTTCAAGGGGGTAGTGTGAGTAATCACACTAGTATAAAATATCTTAAGATCATCATATAACTAGGCAATGACATATTTGAACTTAGTTAAAAAGGTAGTGACCTCCTTCAGCTCTTCATCAGTGCAAACTAAACCAATGTTGACACTTTTCTCATTTATATGATCTCCCAAGTTGACTTGCTTATAATATTTTCCATTTACCTTAGGTATTTTAGCTTTAAATCTTTGTTTATCTAGGTCAAACATCCTTTACAAGGAGATCATACCCTTGGGCATTCAGTTCTCCTTGATTTTAATTACTCCATCCTCATTGTCCATTGAATTTTGTACATATCTTTCATCCTAGTCATCAATAATGTGAAATTCAAACATGATAAAATTCCACATGAGGTCAATTATCTACTTATAATCATCAACAACTTGGAATTTATTGATATTATCTAACATAGAGGGGCATGACATTATTTCCATAGTAAACTCCTACAAGTTCAAAGGCTCTAGAGGCACCAATTTGACTGATATTGAAGCTAGATCATATGGAAATTGATTCTTCTCCCTAGGCAAGGAAAAATTATAAAATGAGTCAAAATACTCAATTAAATCCTAAGATCTAAATTTATACTTTATCAGATAAGAAATATTAAACTAATATCTAATCTTGAATTGGTTAACAACTAATTTTGAATCACCATAGACTAACAATTCTCTTGGCTTATGTTTGATTTCAAATTAAAGTCTTGAAATAAGGGCTTCATATTCTGCTAAATTATTAGTACAAGTGAACTATAATCTATAAGAATATAGATAATATTTTCCCTTAATATTTTCTAGAATAATTCCAATGTCAGAACCTTGTTTAGCTCACTACCATCAAAGTGAAATGTCTAGGGACATTTAATTTCTTCTGTCACCTTGTCATCTGCAACAATGTTAGTGGTTTCTAAATTATAAACACTTAAGTCAGAGGAATGGTAATTTAATTTTTCATTCTTGGAATTATATTCAGTGATTATGTACTTCATTTTGGGTTCCCAGTCAATCCTAATCTAATTGGGAATCCTTCACCAAGGTAGCACATGTGGGAATAATCAATGGACATATATCCATTCAAGGATTTAGTGCAATCATGACTCAATAACAATCCATAAGCCTTAGGTATGTAAATGACTTGAATGTTGATAAACTACTAGATTAAGGGTTCATGAGCCAACTGCATGTGAATATTTAACAATTCACATACCATTTTCACTCTTGATTTGTCTATTTACACCACTACCTTCTCTAATTTGACTGGGTTTAACCTTAATTTTCATAGATTCCTAAAGGCATAATACTAGCTACAACATTAGAATCAAGCAAGTAATTATTAATATTCTTACCAAAAATTCTTACAGTCAACAAAAATGGTGGAACTTCATGCTTGCTCTTATACATTACCACATTTGCATGAGTAGGTTTAGCTTTTCTAGAGCTAGCCTTTTAATTCAATGATTTTAATAGAAAATCATGATGTTCAGTAATTTGGGTAAGTTCATGCAATGTTATGTTTGCCTTGATCTTTTCCATATCTTCAACTATGTTATATGCACCATTTGATGTTGTGCAGGGAGCTTCTATTTCTATCTAACTTTCTTTACCTTTGGGGGGTGGAGGATTATTGTTTGTCCTTCCATTAAGAGTTGTATCTATTTTATTAGGTGGGGTGGAAGTTGTCAAAGGTGAGTTCTAACCTTTACTTATCAAGGCATAGTTGATCCTTTGGTATTTTTGGAGAGCATGCATTTCCTCAACATTGTCTTTGGGCTCATTTTCATCTTGACTAAGAAAATTGTAGGTCTCAACCATGAGTACTATTTATGAATCTCTAGAGGAACCATTGTTATTGTCATAGCCTTTATCATTACTTTGGTTAGTGGGATTCATCTCCTTAATTTGGATTTGAATGGCTTCAAATGCATGAAAAAATTCAATGTAATCTAGCTATTTGTGTTTGGATGTATTGTGCACTTAGCACTAGTTTGGTAAGGCTAACTCACAAATTTTGATCTCAAGTAACTTGATCAAAGGGGGATCACTATTATTATTAGACATATTAAAAGGTCTATTATATATTTGGAATTTTTAATTTCTATTGGAACTCTCATCAGTATTTCCCATATGTTTCTTAAGATCTAATAAATCATTAATGATTTTTTGAATGGTTATTTATATTGAATCTGATTCTCCCTTTGGAGGCTCTGAGTTATTATTTTGGGCTATGATTTGATTGTTGGTTTTATTTAAAGGCACCAGTGCTTGATTGATATTTTTATGGGGATGTGTTATAGAATTCATTTGGTTAAAGAATCCCAACTACTGGTTGGGTGTAACATGGCTTAAAAACAACTAGTTTATTACTAGTAGTTGGTTTAATACATGCATGTTTTGATTCATGTTGGGTATGAGATTTATATCAGGAATCATTGGATCATAGTTTGGGATAGAAAAGGAAAGATGCCTCTGTGGGGGCATTTTCTCATCAATATGGATGGATTAAACATATGCTAAAGTCAAAATTTATATATTCAAGTCTATTCTTAAAAATATAGTCATCATTGGGTCTAAGGCATTCTTGTATATTTATAGATCTAAATTATCTACCAGTTTATAGGTTGGGGATGTCAAGGTATACATATGTTGGAACCTTGCATTGAATTTTCTAATTGGTTCCTTTATGTCCCTTTTGAAGGTGGTGAACTATTGGTACATAACTCCCAGGATTACTACCCTACCAAATTGGGTAATGAAAGCATCATTAAATTGACCCCATCCCATGATGGAATATTTTATCAAGTTGAGGAACCAATAATAAGTCATGTCTCAGAATGTAAAGGGAAAGAGATGGTAAGCCACATCCTCATGGATTACATTAAGTGACCTCAAATATGCCTTAAATGAATTTATATTCTCTTAAATGGTTACTCTATTGGTGGGGGTAAAGAGAGGCAAATATTTTTTTGGATTCTTTGGCAGATCATACACAGCTCCAGGGACATTGATGGATGAGCCAACTAGCCATGCCATGATTTATAAGAGAGGTTGAAAATTTTGGTTAGATGAGGAATTTGGCTGGGACTTGGACTTCCTACATTTACCTTTATATTTTCTAGCCTTTCTATGGGGTTTTAGGGATGTTAAAGGGGTCCTAGGTTCAAATCGAGACCTGGTTCTAATCTTAGGTAACTCCAAGATACATAATAGGTATTAAGAGTAAATGAAACTCAAATATAGCTTTAGAGGCTTCAAATATTACAAATATAAATTAATATTTTACATAAAAGTCTTAGATCAAGTAGATTTACCTTGATATTTGAGGATCTAGGCTTAGAAACTCTAGAGTTTTTATACCTACAAAAATTAGTGTTAGATCAGTATTTCAAAGCATTTATGTGCTAATTTTAACAATCCAAGAGTGTTTAAGCATTCCAATACAATTTTCAACATAAAGATATGCAAATTTTTACTCAATCCCAAATGAATTAGAGTAGTTATGATCTTAAATGCCTAGATCTAGTACAAGTGAGGTCCCAACAATTGATATTTGCATATATTTTCATAAATATCTAAATTATTTACCAAATTTATGTGAATATTTACAAATCTAACTAAAATAACCTTGAATATGCCTAAATAATAGGTTATTTCACATATCTTTGGACAAACTTAGATAAATATCTAGATTATTTACCAAATTTATACAAATGAACACTAACTTTAAAGAAATCCTTTAAAAAATGGAAAGATTCATACAAAGAATGCAAAGATTTATGTAAATAATATAGATCCTCAGTGTTATTGAATAATATTTTTGTACTTTTAAACAATTATGCATATCTTTAATACATTACACTAAATTTTCACTAATATGCATGAAATTAATTGCATAGAGTCCCTCCTTCTACCACCATCATTTCCATTCATGTTGATGCACTTAAAGTGCTCCCCGTGTCACTAGGGAATGTGGGGATAATAATGAACTCAATTTCAAGTTCTAGAAGACTTGGGGTTTGAGTTATCTACAAAATTACTACTAAAAATAAAATAATAGTAGACATATGGTCACCACTCATAAGTCTGCAAGTAGACCCTACTATAGGGACAACAAATACTACATAGTGACACTTTATTTCCTTCTAATACTTATGAAATTATTCTAACTTCGACAATTATTATGCAAACATAAACAAACCATAGATATTTAAAGAATGGAATAAACTAAAGTGATTCATGGGTTAGATCCCAAGGTGAGAAGGGTAAAGCAGAAAAGAAAGTTTGATTTAGATGATCAAAGGTATCAATTCTCCCAACTTTTATGACAATAACATATAAACTAACATTCATCAATTCTAGTGTATTACTCAAAGATAAATAAACATAATTAAATATTCAAAGGAAAGGAAATTCATATATCTAAAAGCATATGTTTCACAAAAATTACTCATTCATAGTAAATTTCATAAGCACATTCAATTATAATTGAGATGAAAATAGAGCACTTATACTAGTAGATTTGTTAGCCTAGTGTTAAACTCAAACTAAAAGATGCATATATTGAATGTTATTTCCAAATGAGTAAAAAAAAGGAAACCATTATTATCTATAAGTATGAGAAGCAGTAATCATAGAATACACAAGAAAGCATGTAGATAATGTCTCAAATTCTTAGCTCTATTGTATTAGTTATATAATAATTTTTCTTGATTACAATGAGGGGGAATGCTCCTATTTATAGGCTTCAAAATTAACTATACAATTTTAAGTGGGCCCATGAAAGGTGCCCAAGTAATTTTAAGTGGATAAAATGCCACATAATATAATGGAATATTCTAAATTTAAATTTACAAAACAAAGTGCAATATTCTTTACGGTCCTGGAGGAGGTTATTGAGATGCCTTATATTGTTGCCTCTATTTCTTTTTTTCCTCTTCCTTCATCCAAAATTCTAGACAAGCTAGGTAATCTTGGTCAATTTTACAAAATTCTAGGATCATGAGATGAAGTAGGTTAGACATTTATTAAATTATCCTATCATGTTCTACAAGCACCAGTCTCAATGTTTCTTTAATGGCCTCGAGTCTTTCTAGCCTCTAGTTCGCAAAATCCACAATGTTCATTACCTTAGTAGCTATCTTGGCCTTGGAAATGTCCTATTGGAATTTGGAAAAAGGTATCTTCATCTAAGGCCTGAATTATTGGTCATCCATGAAGGTGACATTAGGTTTGGTCGCCCTAATAGCCATAACATTTTTTAATAAGAGAAAAATCTTGAATTCTATCTTTTCTAAGGATGAAGTTCCATCCTTAACCTAATCCAACCATCTTTCAATATCCTTTTTCTATTCATTAGAATGGTGTATGTTGAGATGACATCCTTAAGTGGTAATATATTGAGGTATGGTAACTTTTTGCTTCTTACAACTCTATCCAAGTTTTCCAACTTGGCATCAAAGAGTGAAATATTTTAGTCAAATTTAATGACCACATTACATTATAGAGTCCCATCTTCTTATCTCCTCTTCATGAATTTATATATGTTAAATATATTGGTAAATACATTAATCACCTAGACTATGGTGTTGTCTAGCATTATAGACAATGCATGTTCCTTAATCTCTTCATCTCCTACTACATGACTTTCATCAAGGTAACTATGGATTCTACCTAGGCCTGAACTATGGACACTGGGTCCTCTACATATTCATCCACCTCATTAGGGCCAACCTTCCTCTTATTTATAAAAGTGAATAGGGAATCTTCACTTTCATGGGACATAACTAAGATGGACTATGTTTTCTTAACTTACCTTCTAACCACCCTCTTCATCATGCCTATGGCAACATCAAATCTCATCCTAGTTTGTGGTGCAAAGGACCACTTGAGACATCTCTTGTCTTGCTACTTGTATAATGTCTCTAACACAATTTGGAGTAGTAGTAAGTTTTAGATTTATTGGAGGTGGCTATAATGGAGGTGTTTGGGTAGAGGCAGAGGCTAGGGTTATATCAAGGATGTGAGGCAAGCTCATTGGGTCTATTTTACCAATTGTGCTAGATAGAGTTTTTACAAGGCCCATGTTAAGAATAAATAAAGGCAATTTAGGAAGCACACTCACCTTTATATCTATTATAATTTTAAATGGGGATACAGGCAATGGTGGATTTATAAAGGTGAATAATTTTTATATAGGCCTTAATGGCTATGCTAATATAGGGGAACTAATAATAAGGGATGCACTAGTTAGGGCTACCTAAGAAGGAGTAGAACCTATAGATTAGCTAGTACCAGTGCATTGGGAGCTTGATGAAGATTATATATTGGTAGTGGCATGGGAAATGAAGTGGGGAATGGTAAATCTCAAAGAAATATTAGCTTGGTTTATGCTAGTATCAACTGTAGGTTGGGCAGTGGCAGTTATAGTCATGTTTATTAATAAGAGAGCCAATGGGGAAATAATGGTGGAAGGAATAAATGTAGAAGAAAAAATAGGAGTAGATGTAGGTGATATTGGAAAATAAGGTAGTGGGAAGGTACTTACATTAGGGGCCTAATTTATGCTACTACTAGTAGTCACTTGAGGAGCTGATGGAGGGGTTATTTCTCCTCTCATGGTGGTTTTGGGCTCTTTTTTCCTCTTATAAACCTTCTCAATGTTCCTCCTAACAAATTCCTATAATTATTCCATATAGATCTTGATTCATTGTTACAACTCCTTGAGGAAAATGGAATTAGGGTCAATATAATCTAGGATTTGGAGAGAAGATCCCACGGTAGATGTAGAGATCAATTTGGGCCCTTGGTAGGGGTTAGGTTGGCTATTAGATCCTATTTGTTAGAATCTTGGAGGCAGGCTCTAACCACTTGAAGTGGGAAGAAGTAAAGGTATACATGGCCTATTAATAATAAGAGGAACGTTTTCTTCTTATTCCTCTTCTTTTCCATCCTCATGAACAACATAAAACATACTCCAATGGGTTGGTGGTGGTTGATACCTTATACTAACTTCTTTTTTCTTCTCTTTGTCTAGTCTCATCTCTAGCTCTATGTTCTTCCTTTATGCATTCTTGAGAACCACCTCATAATTCATAACATCCCTATATATCCATTCATGGACTTGTTTTTGATTCTTTTACTCCATTTCCATATCCTACCTGAATTTAAAAGGGTACTTGGAAATGACATTGTTGGGGTCTCATGCTCGGAAGTCATCCTTAAACGTTAGGTAAGAATACCTATGCCTAGAAACTACAATAACATCATGCCATTTTGTAATCTTGGTCATCCATAGATTATAGGGAACCTTATAAGAGATGTATTATTATTTTTTTATACTCCATAAACTCCATACAAAAGTTTATAGGACATCTTTTCTTCTTTCAATTTCATTGGCACATACCTCAGTAATTTGTGAGGTACCACCATCACTCCTTTTACTTGGATGACTATGCAGTCTGGGTATAACTGATAGATACCAAAATACCTTAATGTTCATTTGAATTTATGGGGAACCATATGCATATCACATTAAATTATTTAATTATAATCCATAGGGTATAAATCTTCTACAATTACTCTTATGTTGCATTTAAATTTTTGAACGTGCATTGTAGAGAAGAGCTTGACACAACCTCTTGTCACTTAGGAGATCATGAATTTTGACCCAATTTTAAAGTTACACATATTGAATCCAATAAGTAACTCATCATTAAAAATGGGGAACCATTACTATAGGTGTCCTAAATCACATGTATCAAAATATTTCTAATAATTTCCCTGAGTGGGGAAATCTACTTGTCCTCTAGGATGATCTACAACAAAGGGATAGTCCTTATGTCCATGTTGTTTATGTGTGGATTACAAAATATTATATTTATAAGGGATAAGCCAATCCTAACTCCTTGATTTAATTTATGGATTTATAAGTTTCTTTTATCATCCATGAGAACAACTCCTATCAAGTCAGTCACCCATGTAACCAAGACTTTCTCCAAGGAGTGTACCTCATACCAGTTATCTATGATGACCTATTTATATTCAATATATGGTGATGGGAGTTCATATTAATTATAAAATCTTGGACTTTATATGAAATAAATGGTGATCCCTTGAGTCATTGATTTGAGTAGTATGTCCTCACACCTTGACCTCCAAAAGATACCATAAACTAGGTCAGTGCATGGTATGACCTTTGTCTTAGCTACATCCTTATGGAGACTAATTGTGTTGATTGATAGGATGTATAAATCTATTTATATTATATGAGGCATGGTATCATTCTCATCAATATCCCTAGTTACTTACACATTGAAATATATGCTATTGTAGTGCATGTTGCCAAATGCTATGGCTTCAAGAATGAATTTAGTGTCTGTGAAGACAACATAAGTACCATATTGGAATAGAAAGTCATCATTCCCAAGGAAATTATCATACCTAAAGTGGAGGTACCTACTTGTGCTATTTATTTCAATACTCTAGGTAGAAATCAACATATTTTTAGTATCCTTCTACAACTTTTGAGCTCTAATAATGGTGTTTAGGAGTGCAATTTTCAAATGGATTTAGCTTTATTAAACTATGAGAGTGAAAATAGTAGAGAAATTAAATTCGTATATATTTTGAAATGTAAATAAAAATAGCCTATTTGAGTATCCTTTTGAAAGATTACTCTAATTAATACAATATTGATGGTGATTTTGGTTCATACCATATTAATGGAAAGCTTATCAACCATGCATATATTTGAAACAACTTTAAACTATTGATTTTGGTAATTAATTACACCAAAATTAGAATTTATCTTTAATTCATCTTTTATTTTTTGTCAAATTTATCTTTAAAGCTAAATATTTCCACCTTTGACATGTGGCTACCACTTCGGATCTAGCTAGGTACTTGTAGGGCCTGAATATGACTAAGCTTCTTAGATGGCTCAAAATTTGAACACATGGCACCTTTTGATTACTTCATAAATTCTTGGAATGTATATTTATGTGATTATTCATCTGTATCTTTCCACATGGCATATTTTTATTTGTAGTAAGCTCTCATGTGGTGCTTTTTTATTTTGATTGGTTGTGGGAATGCCATACATCGCTCTCATGGTCAATCAAATATTTTATTCACTAGGTATCTCTCTTGTGAGAAATCATGGCTTTAATTTTATAGGTGGGTCTCTCAAAAGTCAATCACAACTTTGCTTTACTAGGTATGTCCTTCATAAGGATTTTAGACAACTATCAATAACTTAGTGCTAATTACATGGCTCAAGTGGAGACACATGTTCCTCTTGAAGGTGATCTCATGGATATTGGAATGTAGCTTTTTAGAAATTATTTATGGCATCATTATGTGGGTTGAAAGTGGACACACATCACTTTCATGGGATTTTGTTCATTTTTATGCTAAGTGTCATCTTTGGAAGGCACCTCAGATAGTTACATACCATCAAACTTTGATCAAATGGATTGGGTGCTCCCAGATGTCTGCCTTGTGAGCTCTCATGAGATTTAGATGGATGCATGAAATCTTAGATTGAATGGGATTGCTCATACATGATAAGATTATGACACGTAGCCTTGGCATCTAAATTCCAATGGCTAACTTCCTTATGAATTCTATACATGACACCACATAGCTCAAAAAATTGGTAGATTTGTTCCAAGTGTCTTATATGAGACGCAATGAATATTTAAGGCATTACGAGGCCCAATGATGTGGACACCTATCACTTTTAAATTGTGGTCTAAAATTTGGCATCCTATGAGGTGTTATATATTACTACTTTAAATTTGACATTCTACAAGATCAAGTGAGAAACTAAGTTATCTTTTTTAAGATGTCATCACCCATCTTAAGAAAATTTTAATAAATTTTAAAGAAAAAAATTACAAGTAAATGACTCAAACACATCATAATGTTATTTTAATAAGATGTAGTGAATCTTGTTGTGTTCATATCTATTGAAGATCTAGGTTGCACTCCCTTAGAGAAAACCTATCTACACATCATTAAACTATTCATGGTCAATAATCTATTGTTTGAATGAAAATTTTAATAAGACTTGAAATAATTCAAATATTTATAAGTGTCAATTGTTATTTAAAAATGAATGATTAACCAAAAGATTGCAAAAGCACAAGTAATGGTACATTAAATCAAAGCCATG
The DNA here is from genome assembly GCA_037957365.1 of Torreya grandis. Taxonomy (NCBI): domain Eukaryota; kingdom Viridiplantae; phylum Streptophyta; class Pinopsida; order Cupressales; family Taxaceae; genus Torreya; species Torreya grandis. The sequence goes on from JARHVA010000456.1 coordinate 4,994,078, forward strand.
TAGTTAAATGATTTAATATGCTAGGCATCTTGGGCACTTTTTTTAAACTAAAGAAAGGAGGATACCTATTATGGTAATAGGGGGTAGTTGATCATCAAAAATATGGATTAACTTGCTTAATCACATGGGATTGTAAGTGAAGTTATTTCTATGGGAGACTTGTATACTTTGAGCCAAAGGGACACATGTCACATTAAAATTAGATTTTATAGGAGATAATTTAGCTTATTTGAGGAAGGAAATTCTTCCTTGAGAGGAGTTTTTCATTTTTAAATTTGAAAATTTGGAAGTGGAAAAAAAGAAAAAGAAGAGGAGGAACTTAGCGGAAGAGATTAGAGAAGGATGATGATATATATTGACCATGGATTGTAGGTGGTGTTCTTGAGTGGATCCAAAGTACCATGTCCAAATTGATTTAAATTATATTTAACTTAAAATTATCTTTCTCCCTTACTCTAATTATAATTTTCAAGAGGTGTAAGTCCATTTGGATTACCTTCTTTATTTGAATGTATTTACATGATTGTGCCTATAGATACCATGTGATTTTTTAATGCCCATTTCAGCTTTGGAGATGTAACATCCATAAAAAATAACTAGCTATTTTTTATGCCTTATTATTTACTTAACATGGAAAATTTATGCTACCAATTTTTTTTTGAATTTGCATGCTTTTTGTGCACTCTTATGTAGTGATAGTGGCTAGTAGAACTGAGTTCCTATGCCTTTATATATGGCTTTCATTTGTATATTGGTATTGGTTGGTTGAACCATAATTATTATTTCCTCATTCATGCTATTTTACATATTTGAATATGATTATTCTCTCCCATGGCCAAGACATGGAAGAATAAGAGGTAGGCATCCCCGTGTTCTTCTTCTCATTTGACTAGTATTTTATGTTTGAAATTTATTATTTGGAATTGTTGACTATGATTATGATCTCCCATGGCCAAGTGATGATATACCAAGGTTGAGGCATCACCACATTCTTATTCTCATTATTTAGGCCTTTTTGGTGTTGGAAATGTGTTATGGTTTTCATGTTATCATTTAATGTTTGACATTTCATTTTTTCCCCTTGTATTTCTATGTGGGGTTAGAAGCTTCTCTTATGTAAACAAACTTGTGAGTCTCATAGATGTGTTTCCTATTGGTTTACCCTTAAAAATCCTTATATATCATCCCAATATTATTTTTAACTTGTCCACCTTAAACCATGATGTGAATATGCTCAGAGTTAGGATTCTTAGTCTTGGTGGTGCCTAGGGAAACCTCTTGATGATGGAAAAAGGATGGGAGGAAATCCCCTCCTTTGGTTTGCCTTATGGTTTCTTGTGGAGTTTATTTGAAGATAAAATTGTTCAACACTCTTTTATATGATTTTTAATAACATTATATTGGTCATTTGAGAGCCATGTTATTGTAATTATTTAGCTGAATATATGTATTTAATGAAAGTAATTTTAAATAGTCATTGGTAAAAATCATGATGATTCTCCATCTCTTACTTACCCCCATTATTTAATGGATGAGACTAAAAAATTAATGAATTGATTATTTTATGTTAAAAATACAATTTTAAATTCTTGTTGGATATATATTTCTCCCTATTTTTACATTTATTTCAAAATAAAAGTTCTCTTTCCAAATTTTTTTAATTTCAATGATTTGTCTAAAGATAAGAAAGGCTATAAGCATTTTTATAATTTTTATGCACTTCAAATCAATAAATTTTTTCTCAATTTTCATTGGTAATATAAATTAAGGTTAATTAGGGAATCAATGGAATTTACGGTGCAATTTTAGGACTTACAATTGTATTTATATGAATTTTCAAAGTTTCACTATGAAAAATATTTGTACCTCATTTATAAATTAACTCAAATTTGTATAAGTTTAATACGAGTAAACTAGTGTAGTGGAGGATAACATAATTTTTAATTTCATGATTTATTTAAAATTGTGACTACTTTTTTAATAATGTTTCATTCTATAATTATCTCATTTTGAGTTTTTTAAAATTTTCACTCTATAGGGTAAGTTGGATAATTCAAAGACTCTTATGAAGGGAACTAGTACCTTTCTATAGGGTAATCATGAGATAGGACTGATGGTCACCCATGTGATTGCATGACTAGATGTTTTAACCCTAAAATACTAGCATGGGGAAGTAATTGGTTTAGAGAATATTGAAAATAAATTTAAATCAATATGAATATCTCCTTGTAGATACTAAAATTTGATTATGTATGATAAACTAATTTGGTAAAGTTGAAAAATATCACTCATGGCTCAAAAATTTAGTTCAAGACCTTCCCACTATTAAAAATATCATATTCACCATGTAAATATGATTAAATTCTTATCCTATAGTCTAGTATTGATCTTTTGATTACACAAATCCTTTATAGCCCACAATCTACATAAACCCTGATTTATATCCTAATTTGATACTTATGGATCTTCAACAAATTTCTATCTCAAGTCTATTTCTAGTGTCTAAACATTAAAAATGGTCAAATTTAAAAATATTTTAACATGTATAGGTCAGCCTATTTGTCTTAATTAACCCTCCCATAAGATCATTTCAAAAGGTGTGGTATAAATACAAACCAAAGATTCATTCATTATCACATGGAAATTACTAATCAAACACCTATCAAGCTCATACTTAATCATTTACATAATTGATTTATAATATGCTATTCTTATTATTTACATATTAGCCATAGGATAAATATTATTACATGTTTTAAACATTAAAATATTAACTCATGAGAAATATTTAAAATTTAAAATTTAAATCACTACATGCACTCACATATAGCATATTGCATAATTATTCACACACAAACCCACATAAGGGGGAGAACTACATCATTCTAAGACCTTATTTTGATTATATGGATATGAAGACAATGCTAATTTATATAGGGGTCTTTGAAGTTATATCAAATTCACTTAAGTCCATTAAACCCCTTTTTTCAAGGTGACATGCTTAAGTTGGAGGATCTAGGGTTTTGAGAAAAATATTGATATAAAAAACCTATGCATGTGATCCAAATAAATAATCTACAAGGTGAAAATGAATCCTAATAGGCATAGTTAGTCATTCTAGAAAAGGACTTATATTTTAAACTAAACATAAAATTCAAAATTGGGATAAAATCATTGATTCTAGTGTCCAAATATTGATGGTAGTTTCTAGGTTGATAGAGAGATAAATTTCAAAATCTGATGAATCACATTGGAGCATCAATGTGTCTCCTTATGAACTTGTATTTTCTAGATCTACCTATGCATTAGTAAATAATCTAAGTGTATACACATAATATTTCCAAACTTTTATCACTTACAGACACTTTGTATCTTGTAATAAACCATCAAGTCTCATTTTCTCTAAGTGCACACCTTAAGGGGTACACTGGGAAAGGGGTGGGTAGACCATTAGTGATTTGAAGAATTTTTGTCCCTTTTTCTACTTGTTATCTACACACTTTTCTCATGAACAAAATATCCCTAAGCTTATTCTTCACTGTTGTACCATTTTCAATCATTTTATCTTCATATTCCTCACCTTAATCCCCTTTTGTTAGTCAGCTATACTAGGTTGATTGGGTCAACCCTATACAGTTTTGGGTGATTTTCACATAGGAACTAGTTTGGCTTTTGGTTGACCTAGCTCATGATCTAGTGAGTAATTTTATGAAATTATGCTAGGTCGACTAGGTCGACCCTATCAGCTATGATTTTGGAAGCATTTAGGGTCAAATCTTCCTATATAAACAAGTTCATTTCACCATCATTTATAGAAGAGAATAATAATTAAGAGCAATTTTTCTTTTGCTTATTGACCATTGTACTTGAGGAACAATCTTAGGGTTTCATACTTTCTTTGGAGATACATATCTTGTCTTGTGGAGAAGTATTTTGGATACATTGATAGGTTGTGTAGCCTAAATATGATTTATCCTTGTCATCCTTACATACCATAACTACCTCTTGTGAATCACCTTGGACAAGGATGAGATTGAGGCTTGATGGGTTCATCTTCAAAGGTAAGTATTCCTAATTTTTTTCCTCCTTTATAAGATTAGACAGATATGTTTTTTTAATTATATTCCATGCATTAGTATTCCATATACATGGAAATGAGTATATGTCTCTTATTAATTTTTACTTTTATTTTTTCTAACCACCACTTTGTGTCGTAAGCTTTGGTGAGCACTAGATTAGATTTGATTTACTTGTTATTAGTTTAGTGAGATATTAAAAAAAGGAATCCCTTAGGGTCATTTCATGATTGTGCTTGACTGGAGGCTTTGAAACCCTCCCTATCATGGTTTATTATGGTAATAGATCCCCTAATCAGGTCTAATGGATCCCCATATTGTTCAGGTTCCTACTTAACAAATGTGTCCCCAATCAGAAGTGTATGGTATGATCTATCTTCTTTGAGTTAGGATTGATTTATAGGCATGATGAATTTTTAATTTCATACACTAAGTATTGTTTCTTGTTTGTGTTACTACTATATACACTTCTTTTTAACCACCTTACATGACAAAACTACAAAATGGAATGATTTCTTGCATTTGCACACAAACTAGTCCAAATTATCTATTCATCCCAAATTCTTTGGCACGTACAACATCTAAGTGCAAATTCACTTTAGGGCATCCCTAATTAGGTAAATGCACTATTTAAATTCATCTATTCACTATCACCATTGCATATTAGATGATTTCTTTAATTATTCACTATTAATTAATTAATTAATCTAAATTAATTACCTAATGCCCCCTAATCAAAAATTTCATAGATTTTGGAATATTCATAATTTCTAAAATTAAATATTTTTTATTATCCTCACATTATACTATGAATGAATTTTATATTCATCTCTTACTCCACTTGTCCTCCATTATCCCTTTTTCATCCATTTTTAGTCCAATATTCCTCCACTTGTTCCCCATTATCCCTATACTTTTAAGATCCCCTTCCACTTGGGGTATAAACTCTAATTAGTCCCATGCCCCATTAAATGGAATATTAATCCTCTTCCCTTTATTTTCCAAACATATCAAGGGCTCAATTAATTAATCCATGTGAGAAGTGGAGGGTGTAATAAATACCCTCCATTTCACATTAAAATGGATGATTTAGGGTTAGTCAATAATATTATAGATAAGACCTTAGACTTCCTTCATTTCCATACTCAAGAATGACAACAAAGCCTTGCTAGTTTATAGAACTCCCTTATGCATCACTCTTATTCCTCATCAACCATTATTCAAATCTTTCAAAAGGATATGCTATATGAAACTTAGAAAAAATTTTACTAGCTCTTTGGAGCTACATATATGAGCCACTTCCACTTATTCTTGATAAGGTGATCAATCCATGACATAAACATATAAATTTATGTATTTTCTTACTTCTATTCAATTTTGGTTACCCTTACCTTCAACTCATTATGTATTAGGATTAGGGTTTTATTTCAATTGATTTGTTTTGTTATATTTTTTTTAACAAATAAACTAACCTTTATTAATCCTAGAGATACATTTAGCATGCATGGTTGGAATCACACCCCACAACATTTCTCTCCATATTTTTTTCTAAAAATAGAAAAAATAACAACTATTAAAATGGTTATACATTTTAATTAATTTATTTTATTTTATGATTTTTGAAAGATGATTGGTATTTGTCTTTATAAAAATTTCTAAAAATTTCATATCAATCTACTTTTTATTTTAGGAGATATTACTAATTTGATGATTGCCATTTTTAATAGTAAAAATAACTTGTAAGACAACTATAACTTTTTATCAGTTATATATATTAATATGACTTTTTAGGTTGGTGTGTATTTATGTTAATAAAAACCTCTCCAACTTTAGTGACAAATTGAATTATATTTTAGGAGTTATAATTAAATTACTAAATATCATTTTTTATCCTTCAATTTTTTTTAACATTTTGTTTGTAGGTTTTTGAGGTTAAAGGAATTAAAATCCTAAATCATTTGTTTGTATATTTACACTTTTAAAAAATCACCAAGAAACTAATTGATTTTTTTGTACAAGGTTTTACTTTTCAAAGACCAAAAGAAAACAAAATAAAACAATTCACTAGTCAAAGGCCACTAAGAAACTTCTAACAATTTTATTACAGGTTTCTTTGGTTAAATAAGTGGTGTTAAAACTTAAGATGAAATATTTTTGATCTATAAATATTTTAATTTGGGCTATAAAACTTGTTCATTTAGTCATTTCCTTTATTTATTTTTGTTTCTTTTATTTCTTATGACTTGTTTATTCTATGTGGTTTCCTTACATGTATGCTTTCCCCTTTTGGGTGACCTAAAAATGTGAGGTGTTGACTTGTTTTTATCTTTAAGATTTTCCAATTATGTTCTTTACTTTCCCTTTCAGGGGATTAATGTGAATCAAAATGTAAATGCCTTCCATATTTTATTTTTAGACTATGCAAGTGGGATTTCATAACATTATTTCAAGTCTCATAGGGTGTAGTGATTGTGACATCATTACCTAATATTTGTACCAAACCCCGTTTATTTGATAGGGTATATAAATTAAAGAACACAATATAGTAAATTTGTAAATGGTTATGTGTGCACACACTGTGACATGAGGGGATTTCATGCTCTAATACCTAGGGTTATATGTGGTCCATTAAAGTTTATAAATCACTAAAATCTAATGAATGAAGTGGTCACAAAAGGGCTATACCCTCCTGAGAATAACCCATTTTTGGAATTCATTAAAATACTTTATGCCCATGTATAGAAACAATATCAAGACCATGTAGAAAGCTAAGTAAAACCAAAATAAGACCTTTCAACCATGAAGTATTCATCAACACAGGGTAATAAATCCAATAGCACTCGAAGATGTATTTTACATGAAAACTTTTGAGAGAAGGATGAAATTAAAATACCACTAATAATTGCATTAATTATTTAATGAATCTTAAAAAATTTAATTAAGGATCAGGGAATGTGGAGTATTTATGTGTCAGTCATTAAAATAGGTTGTGATGCTTATATATTGATGATATGTATGTTGTTATCAAACCCATTTGTTTGATAACCTTATAGAAAAAATAAATCACCTAGTATATATATATATTTATGCACTAAGGCATTACTCTACTCATTTTTCAAGTCACAAATCATTCTTCTATAGTCGTTATGTTATTGAAATTTGTCCATGATTCTTGTCTAAACCATGATTTTATGCTACCCATTTTGACCCAGCCTTAATTTCCATATCACTATTCATAATTCACTATTCTCAGGTTATTATTCACAGGCCATTATTCCTAGATTACTATTCCCAAGTCACTATTCCTATATTACTACTCTAGCCATATTCCCAATTCAAATATTCCAAATTCACCTTATAAATCCTAAATTGATTTCAAATTCCATTCACATATAAATTACATTGAAATTTAATCCAATTCAAATTCCAAATCACATTCCAATCTAATCCAAATCAAATCTCATTTCAAATCCACATTCAAGTCCAACATCCATATTTGAACTTTCACTTCTAAATTCGAACTCTAATTTCTAAATTCAAGTCATTTGAAATATAAGTCCAATTTATCTAATGTATTCTTATTTTAATTTCTAAAATCAATCAAATTTTAAGTCCATTTTATCCTATGATTTGAAAATCTTATTTCTCCAATCCTTTATTCAAATCAAACATCAACATTTCCAAATTTGCCTTTCAAATTCAGCTATTTCACATTCTATTCTAAGTTGGAAATAAGTACAAACCAATTTTAAAATTCTAATCCAAACCCAACATCTACTTTAGATCAAAATTTAGACATAAGCTAAACATTATTTTTCAAAGGGAAAACATAGTCAAAGGTCAAGAATAAAAATCAAATAGGGTTGACCAAGTCAACCCAAGTCAAATATTCTTTTAAAGATCAAATTTGATCAAAATTTCTAAACCTAACAAATATAATTCAAATCAAACATTCAAAATTAATTTCCAATCAAATCATCTAGCCTAAAATTTAAATTTATCAAATCAAATCAAACATTCCAATTCTATTTCAACTCAAGTTCAAATTATCAAGGACATTTCTAGTTTAGACACACATGTTTCAAATAGTAACTTCAATTTAATCTTAAAATTACAAGTCTACCTCATTTTATGGCACTTTGTTTCAAGGTACTTGTAGAGTAAAAAATACTCTACATTTTATTTTGATTTTTAGTTGCGCACTCCAAAATTTTGTCCCTACACCTTTTGGTTCGAGATAGTGAAGTTTTTGACTCAGAGCATGGGCTCAAATTTCTTTTCACCTAAATTTTGTCTAAGTGTCAAAATCATGTAGAAGCTACCAAGTGTCATCGGCCGAGGCACATTTCATAATTTATAAAAATTGGTCAAGACGTGCCACATGTCCCATAGTAACTTAGTGGAGTGTAACAAGTGTCGGCATCCACATCTCATGTTTATTATACGTTTCAAAAGCTTCTTTTCAATAAGCTTTTATCAGGATCAAGTAGAAGGTGCCAAGTGGAAACTATGGAAGGTTTCAATATGCTTTTATAAAAGCAACAGAAGCTTCCACGTATCCCTAGCTAAGTGGAAGCCATCATGTGTCAACATCTAAAACGTCTTCACTTTGTTTCATGGATAAGTAAAGACTGTGGTGGGTCTTGGGTTTGTTTTTGAGGCAAGCAAAAGATGCCAAGTGTCATCATCCATGTAAATATGAAATGAGGCCCAGATGTTTCTATAGTATAGATAGAGTGACATGGAGACTGACAAGTGTTACCTTTCATAGGATTCTCAAAAGATAGCTAAAAGTAGTAGAGACCACCACATGTCCCTTGTTAAAGATGCGTGGAAAGTGCCACCTATCTCTACTCCTTTTTTTGAAGTTGCTTAGGTGAGAAATTCTATGGATCCCAATTTTTATAAGTTGTTAAAGTTTTGGAGAAGCAGACGGTGACAAATGTCAAAGATAGAACACTCCTAAGTGAAGACACAGTAAAGAGTATAGGTTATGTGGAAAGTGTCGTGTGTCTTCAATAAGTGCTGCAGAACATGCCATGTGTCATTTTTTGGTGCCTCCTAAATAATAAGAAGGATTTCAAGTAAAGAGAGGGAATCAACCAAGTGTCCTCTCCCATTTGAAAGTGGGAAGCATCTTGGGTATCTATTTTGGCCAATGAACTTGCAGGAAGATAGAATGTTTCAAATCCAAGAAATATCTTGTGTTAGACACTTCCAGTTTAGTTAGAGTTCAGTTAGGCCATTGGATTGGGAACATGTAGACAATCTAGTGTTATAAATAGGGGTGCAGAGATCACTAGAATCATCATCAAAAGATAGGGGGAATTTTTTGCAAGAGATTATTGTCAAGAGTTTTTAGACTTTTTTAGCTATGATCAGGAATATCATTTGTCTTTGTTCTATTTTCTTGAGTTAGAAAGTTTATGTAACTGTGCATGGTTCTATGCCTTTTATGTGACTGGAGGATTAATAAGAAGATTGAATTCTGTGCCTTTGTTGATATTCTCTATGTCATTGCAAAAGTAGTCTAAGTTGTGAGCCTTTGTTTCTATTATTTTTCATCTATTACATTAATCATGCCTTGTTTACTCTTTAATGTAATTTAATCTTACATATAGCTTCACTATGATTAAGGGTTGAATTAAATTTAGGCACATCACCATAGTTAGAGTTTCTTTAGTTGCACTTGTGTTTCTATTTAATTCCTATCTCTTTTCCCATTATACACTTGATATAAAGAAGAGCCAGGTTCTTTAAAATTTGGAGGTTGTTTCAGGTTGCAAGTCCCACATTCCTAAAACTTCCCATTGTTGGTGTTAAAAATAGCACAATTTTAATCATCAATAGTTTTTGGCACTCCTAATGGGAAACCATCTTGAATTTTCTTTCAAGACCGTATGAACCAAAGAGCTACAAGGAGTCAGAGTTGTGGACCAGTAACAAGATCTCAATCTGCTATAAATCTAGGTATTATTTTTTCACCATTGGTAACTAGTCCAAGACGAAGATTCAATCACTTTATACCAATACCAAGAGTAAATATGGGAGCTTCTATACCCCCAAGGAATTATGCTAGTTGGAACACTGGCAGTCCTTTGATCCTACCAATACTACTAGCCACTTGGGACCCTATTCCAGTAAATGCCTCGAAAGCTCTGCCCAAATTCAGTGGGCAAGATTTCAAAACACCTGAAGAACATCTTTAAGATGTGTTTGATGTATGTGCTATACATGTGGTCACACAAAAAAATGTTTCCATAAGATTGTTAGTAGCTTCTTTTAAAGGAAAGGCTCTAGAATGGTACAGATCTTTGACCCCAAATACAATATCTACATGGGATTAGCTTGGAGACCTTTTCTTTAAAATATTTGAGGAAAAAGGTGATAAATCTTCTCTATTACAACAACTGATCACTATAAAAAGGGCACCACAAGAAGTAATGACTGACTTCAATACAATATTTCAAAGGACTTGGGAAAGAATCCCTACTATAGCAAGACCATTACTAGGTATGGCTATAGTGTTTTATCTTAAGGCTTTAAATTTAGATATATCAATCATGATTCAGTCACTTGGAGGTCAGACTCTGCCAGAGGCTTATGACTATGCATTCAAAGCTAAAAATAATTTAATAGATGCTAGAAAGTTGCCCCCAAGGCCTCCCATGCCCATGTTTTTAGAGATTACCTTGCCATTTTCTCAAGAATCCCATAATTCCATAGCCCCACCTATGTCTATGTATAAATATCCTCAACCACCTGCTAAAGAACTTGTCCCTACCTAGTCATCTGAGATGGATGATATCAAGAACATCTTAAGGACATTTTCTAATGAGTTAATTAACATAAAGAGACAACAAAATCCTTACCCCAGACCTCAATATCAAGGCTATCAACGAATTAGATTTCCATCACAGCCAAACCAATATTAGGGTCATCAAAGGCAAAATAACCCTCAACCAAAAAACCAATTAGTTGCAGTCCCTACACCCTCACAGACTATTCCCCCGAATCTAAATAGGGAGATTGTTCAAGGGAAAAATAATTATGTGGATAGCACCAATGCCTGTTGTTTCCATTGTAATAATGCTCATACACCTAGAGATTGTCCCATGGGTAATCTACAACAAAAGGTAGCAAAGAAAAGAAGAATGGATGGAAAATTTGCCAGTACTTCAGATGCACAAACTTATTAGTCTCCTGGTATGCAAAATTTAGTCCTAATGGCTCAAATACAAGGGATGTCTTTACAAAAAGAAGAATAAATATCCCTTGAACATGATTTTTTTCATGGGTTGAAGATGAAGAATCAATATTTTTGAATGAAGCTTCTGCTTCCAAGAAACCAGTGGTGCAATTAGACTACTATACTAGATCAAAGAGAAGAATGATGGAATAGCCTGAAGTTACAAATAGTCAAGTTATGGAGAATCCTCCATTTCAAGGTAAAAGAAACATAGCTATCAGACAGGAAGTGGCTCAGCCAGTGTAGAACTAAGTGATTCCTATACAAATTCAAGAAAAAGCAAGGTATCCTTATTTTCCAAGAACTCAAGCATTAGGACCAATGAATGTGGTGGAACAACTGAAGAGGACTCCAACACAAGTATCAATATGGGATATATTAGCTATTCTTAAACAAAATATGCTATCACAATAAGCTCTATAAGGCCAAGCAATGCCTAAACATAATGGCACCAAAGAAGGACTTACTGATAAAGAAAATCTCAAGGACACAGTTCTTCTAAAGATAACAACCTTTTTGAACAATGTAGCAGAGGTAAGTAAATTCAAACCAGAGCCTTCCTATTTGACTCTGATAGTTGGAAAGAAACTCTTGCATAATGCATTGATAGATTCAGGGGCTAGTACTACAGTAATGCCTAAGCAAATAGCTGATGCTTTAAAAATAAAGTATGAACCACTTACTAAAGGAGTTATGCAGTTAGATGGCAAATTAGTACAAATAATAGGGAGAATTAAATAACTCCTATTGCAATTATATACTTGTCCCAATATAATTGTCAATCAAGATGTAGTAGTCATAGATATACCTCTTATTTTTGGTTTATGTTTATCTAGAGACTTTACAACCAAAATAGGAGGATATATGTCCCTTGATTGGTCTCACCTCATCCTAAGAACCAAATATGGTTCAAAGATGAAAATTCTATCTCAACCACTATCAAAAGATCACATCACCAATGAAACAACATCAAAATTAGAGGTAGATCATGCTATGTTAAATAAAGAAGAAAAGGTTTTTGTTGAAGAGTTAGGTGACTGGACTGAACATGACCAAGAAGAAGAAAATAACCATTTGTTAGCTATGATGCATAGTGATCCATATGGAAATTATGACTCTACTGGTCTAGGTACTTATGTCATTTTTGATGAAGACCATGAAATTCCAAATGTTTTAAGGGAAGAGACACTAACTACTCAAGAATCTAAAAAAGATTCAAAAATTTGGACCTTAAATTTTGATGGGGCTAGAAGTAAAAGTGGTGCTGGAGCAGGAATTTGTCTTGCTGCTCCAAATGGGGAGAAAAATTTGAGAGCTATTCATTTCCAATTTGCTTGTACCAATAATGATGCTAAATATGAACCCTTAGTTCATGGGCTCATTTTAGCCAAGAAAAAGGGAATAAAGAATTTAACAGTAAACGGAGATTCAAAATTAGTGGTGAAGCAAATTAGGGAAAACAAAATAGCCAAAAATGTAAGGATGAGATCCTATAGACACAAAATTTGGGACTTAATAGAAGATTTTGAATCCTTCAATATTGAAGTAGTTCCAAGAACTCAAAATTTTGAAGCTGATAGGATGGCATAGATTGGCTCGTAGTTTGATCCTACAACTGGCCTATTAGTTAACAATGAGTCAGTAAAGGTTATAATAATGCCAACTATCCCAGACAACAATGAGAATTGGCAAGTATTTGAGAATGATTCTTAAGTACTCTCATTCTTGCAAAAATCAAGGGAAAGAATAATTGACTTGTGCAAAAGATATGACAAAGTCATAGCTTGGAGCTATGAAGACCTTCATGGATATAATAGAGACATCATTCAACACACAATAGAACTAACTAAAGGATCTAAGCTAGTCAGATAGAAGTAGAGGCCAATAAATCCAAGGATTGAATCTCTAATGGTAGATGAGTTATAAAAACTTTTAGATTCCAAAATAATTTTTCCAATCAAACACTCAACTTGGGTATCAAATCTAGTACCAGTCAGGAAAAAGAATGGTGACATAAGACTCTGTATAGATTTTAGAGACTTGAATAGAGCATCTCTGAAAGATCACTATCCCTTGCCATCTATGGAACAAATCTTATAGACTATGGCTGGATTAGAGAGATTTTCCTTACTAAATGGTATCTCCAGATACAATCAGATTTGGTTGGCTAATGAAGACCAATACGAGACTACTTTTACTACCAAATGGGGAACATTTGCATATGCTAAGATGCCATTTGGCTTATCAAATGCTAGAGCCAATTTTCAAAGAGCTATGGATGTAGCATTTGGGGAACTTATAAATAAAATCATCCTAATTTATCTTGATGATCTTACTAATTTTTCCAATAATGTTGTTGATCATTTTGATCATTTCGAATCTATTTTTAAGAAATGTCAAGAATTTGGAATATCCTTAAATCCTAAGAAATGCATCTTTATTGTACCTCAAGGCAAATTATTGGGACATATAGTATATAAAGAAGGAGTCTCCATAGATCTAGAGAGAGTGGCATCTATAATGAACTTACCTCCTCCAGTAAATAAGAAAGCAATTCAATCTTTCTTGGGGAAGATTAATTTTTTCAGTCGGTTCATATCTGACTTTGCAGGCTTAGTAAGACTAGTGACACTCTTGTTGAAAAAAGACCTAGTTTTCAAGTGGACTACAGAAGGAAGGCAAGCCTTTGAAGAAGTCAAGAAAGCAATTTTGACAGCCCCAGTACTTAGAAACCCAAACTCTTCTAAGCCTTTTGTAATGTATGTCTATAGAGGAGAGCTCAGTATTGTTGCTATTCTAACACAAAAATATGATAGACATGAGGGAGAACATCTAATAGCCTTTTTCTCAAGGAATCTTAGGGAATATGAAACTAGATACAACTTTGTGGAGAAACAAGCATATGCTATGGTAAAATCCCTCAAGAAATTTAGGCATATAGTATCAGGAAGTAAGATTCAGATACTTGTGGCTCACCCAAGTGTCAAAGAATACATTATAGAGGGTGAAATTATTGAAAAAAGAGAAATCTAGATAACAAAGATCCTTGAATATGATGTAGAGGTCAAACCCACTAAGTTATTCAGAGGTAGGGGGTTATGCCAATACATGACTCAAGAGCTTGAAAAGATGATACCTAAAGAAATAGATTCAAAAATGGAAAAGGAAACTGTATTGAGGATACAAGAGGTTGATCAGAACTCTTCGGTCACAAATAGGATTCATTTTATGAAATATGGGATTTACCCAAGAGAACTCCCTCAAAATAAGAGGAGATACTATAGGATGTAAGGGGTCTATTTTGTTTTAATTGAACAAGTTCTTTTCAGGAGAAATTTTGATGGCAAACTTTTAAGATGAGTAGAGAAGGATGAGGCTAAGAAAATACTACATGAAATGCATCATGGAGTCTTAGGTGGACATTTTTTTGTAAAGACCACAGTCATAAAGATAAGTGAGGTAGGCTATTTTTGGCCTACTTTATTCATAGACTATTATCAACTGGTTAAAAAATGTCAATCTTGTCAATATTATGTGGGGATGAGGAGGAATGCAACAATGCCTCTTAGTCCTATAATTATTGATGAACCTTTTGCTCAATGGGGTCTTGACTTTATTGGAATGATAAATCTAGTGTCTAGTATGGGTCACAAATGGATTTTAACTACCACAAATTATTTCACTAGATGGACTGAGGCAGTGCCACTTAAGGAAGCAATAGAAAATGTGATCCTAGACTTTCTAGGGAGTATCACTACTCACTTTGGGCCTCCTCACACCATACTTTTAAATAATTCTAAAGCATTTCTAGGGTCTAAATTATTTGAATTTGCATTAAAGCATGGAATATATCTGAAAACTTCCTCTAATTATTACCCTCAGGGTAATGGTTTGGCAGAATCAACTAATAAGAACCTGATTAGACTCATCAAGAGAATAAGGGCTGATCATCACAAAGAGTGGCATAAAGTGCTGAATATAGCACTATGGGCTGATAGAATTACACCTAAGTAGGTGATGAAAATGTCCCCATATGAACTAGTCTATGGCAAGCCTACCGTAATACCTCTAAGCTTGGAAATTCTTGCTCTCCAACTAATAAAATAGATTGAAATTGAGAAAAATGGCCCCATGCAGGTTAGACTTGCTAAACTTTTGGAGGTTTAAGAAAAGAGGGATGTAGCACATGATTCATTAATAAAGCATCATAAAATAAATAAAGACTGCTTTGATAAAAGGACTTCAAATCCCCATTTCAAAGTAGGCTCAATTGTTTTGAAATGGGATGTAAGAGCTACCAAGCTGGGTCAACATACTAAATTTGAAGCATTATGGATTGGCCCCTATAAAATTTGTGCATGTAAATAGAATAACTTTTTTGAGCTATAAATAATGGAAGGCAAACTTGAAGAGATTCTTGTGAATGAAATCTACTTGAAACATTTCAGTTAAGCTATGTCTCTAATGCATTATAGTTAGATAGTTTCCCTTTCTTAGTTACTTTGTTTTCCCATTTTATTTCCCACTATTTATTTTAAATAAGTGTTATTTAAACACGTAACCATAGCTCAGAGCCCTTTTCAAAATTTTCAAAAACTCTCGACACTTTAAATATCTCCCAAATCTTAAATTCCCCAAGGTACCTTACGCAGCCACTTGCATGACGTGTCTAACTCACTGTTCCATGAAGATTTAGTAAGATTTACTAATGATTATCTAGGTTTAATGATATTTTGAGACTTGATGGGTCAATAAATACCTCATAACAAGAGTTAAAGCTTACAGTGTCTCAAATATTCCTGCGTCTGCTAGAAAACCCCTGCTACTTGCATTTTCAGCTCATAGCAAACTTGCTTAAGTGAAAGTGTTTCCTTATTGAAAAAGTTTCATACCTATTACCATAGTTCACTATTTTCAAGATTAGATATAGATATGGAGGGAGCACAATATTCACAATAAGAGTCTGGGATTTACAAATCCCTTGATAAGTTTCTTACAAGCAAATCATATGCTTCAGCCCCTGCACAACCATTAAATACCTACCCATGGACTAGAGTCCCTAAAGTTGGTCAAGCAAATGACCCAGCAAAGGTAAAAGATTATGTAGATGGAATCATGGACCCAATTCTTCAAAGAACTAGTAGTAAAGATCTTAGAGAAGGGGCACATCAAAGGTGTCTTCAGAGGGCCAAGGTGGGATAATATGAGACATTTATAATGAGGATATGGACTTCCCAACTAACATAATAAATTATCCCAAGTGTGAATCCATGCCCTAACTTGGTTGAAATATGTGACAAATTGTTTCATGTGCCTTCAAATACCATACAATAGGGTCCATTCACAATGTAAATTACACCAAAGGCTATTAGAGACATGTTGGACATGTACCATGACAAGACAACCACGTTTCCCACCATTGCCAAGATGTAGAAAATGTGGGAAAACATTAATACTCAATTGAGGTTTTTGAAATCAAAGCTATAATTAGGTGATGATGATACTACTGTGCTGACACTACCAACAACAAGAGCACAATTTGCATAAGCTAGTCAAGATGCACTTTCCATGATGGCTTTCATTTTTGGAATGAAAGATGATATACCTGTCTATGAAGAAAAAATGGCTATCCTCTTCAAATCAAAAACTATTGACAAGACTCAGGAGTATCAGCTTGATTTCTCTAAGCAAATTACAAATTCAATGGTGGAATAACTTGCCTAGTTCATATCTAAAGGGATTTTTAGGTATTCCTCTTATTTTTTTCACCTTAGTTGTATCAAAACTCTGGCATATTTTCCCAACACATGCATCTAAACATGTATGAACTAAGCTTTGGTCTACATAGGACCACTCCTGTGTCTACATGGACACATATCTTGTCCAAAACTAGTGACCCATACAAAATTTGGGAACTTTTTGTTACCCTTGCTTTTTGTCATCTGAGCCCAGAACTAGTTATAAATAGACTGTTTCCAAGTGTCTCAAACCTTATGACCAATTACCCTATTCCTTGTGATTACTTTTTTTGGGTCCCATCATACTATTATTAGAGTCCATGGTTTTAGTGGGGAACTAGTGTTGCTACCTAAGATTTTGACCCTTAGGTTAGAATTATTAGAGGTCATCAGTCAGGTGTCTATGGTAGATAATGAATATGGCTCTAAGAAGAAGAAGAGGAAAATGTATGATGTACCATGGGTGACAAACAACATGGCACTAGAGGCTAGAGATGTTGAGATCATGTTGCTTAGAAAGCTAGCCTTCCTAGGTTTCTTTTTAATTGAAGATAAATGGGTATATGACCCAAATGGTTTCATAGCTTCATGGATCAAGACTAATAGGGTTGTTACTAGAATTGTGCATGAGGCCCACCCCTTTTGGGAAAATAGGAAAAATCCTAGGGAAGATATTCCTGAGTTTTATGTTGAATTAACAGATTTGCCTCTTCAACAAAATAGACCATGGGAAAATTTTTATGTTAAGAAAAGATATTTTGACCCTAAAATCAGAATGACTTCTAGTTTAAGAAGAGCATTAAAGAATAAAGACTGGAATGCTAAAAAAAAAAAGCCTATTGGAAATATAGGCAAGAGATTTGTGAGATAACCCACTCTTTTGGAAATGTGGATTCAGATGAGAAATGGGAGGAACTCTGAGATGAATGTCATCTATCTCTTATGTCTAGCCCTAATATAAGCAATTTGTAGACACAGGGTGGAGAGCCAAAATCTAGAGCAGAATCCAGTCAAATAGCATAGGCCCCAATGTAAACTTTAGCAATAGTCACTGTAACTGTTTGGCCCTAATCTCTTAGTAACATTAAAAAATAAAAGAGTGTGGTATCTTCACCACCAAAAGCTTCTCCATCAGTGTTAGTCCTTGAGGTTCCCATTTCTACACAAGCACCACTGAAATAGTGGTAAATATTAAAGAGAAGGGAACACAACTAGAAGAAGAAACAATAAGGAAACATAAAAGGCTGAGGTTCCAACTTGATTTAGAGGAGAGGGTAGAACCCTCAAAACACCAATCATAGAGTACTTTGGTTGCTCCTCAGGTAAGTATTGTTTCTCCTCCTTCTCAATCTCTTTCTTCTCCTATAGTGGTGATGATTCCATCTAACCAAATAACATCCCCTGCCACCTCCACTATGCCCATTTCTCATTTTGCCCCATCTATCCATACTCAAGCTATATCATTGCCTCAATTTTCCCCCTATATTCCCAAGAAAGTACCTCCTCAGATTGCCCATAGCCAATAATTGGCTATTCCATATGGCTTGCCACAAGGTTATCCTTTTGTAGGTGGGCACATTGCCTCTCCTTCTATCTTCCAAACTCAAGCAGACGCTACTAGGAAGGAAAGGGAAGCTTGAATGGAGAAAAATAGAATCAAAGATAATAAATCCCTAGCTACACCACATCTGAGGTCACAATTTGACCCAATCCAATAGCAACTAATAGTGACCCATTTATCACCAAATATAGTTAAGCCAAATGAGCAGATGCAGCTAGAAGATTTCACAATGAATGTAGTGGCTATAGACATGTCCCTTTTCAGACCACAAGATAGGGTTGAGCTGCTAAATGAACCTACTCCTATAGTAGCTAAAGATTATTTGAAAATATCAAGGAAGCTGTAGAAGATGGAGGCTGATCTAGCCAAAGAGAAGACAAACTGTAGTAGTTTGACCATAGAGATCAATACTAAGAATATTGAAATAGAGAGTCTTAATAAATAGTTATAAGATATTATTTCTCTTTAGACTCACTAGGCTATCTAGGCCAAAAATTATTCTTTGAAAGTAAGGCTAATGCAAGTGAAAGATGTAGTGACAAACTTAAGGCAGGAAAAGACAACATTTCAAGAAAAATGTGAGGAAAGCCTGCTACAGGTTACTCAACTTCAATAGAAGCTACTAAATGAGTAGAATAATATCACAACTATATAGGCCCAACTTTAAGCTAAGTGACAAAGGGTAGAACAATTGACACTTGAGTTGGCTAATAGGCCAAAGAATGTAGGGGTGTTAAATTTGGTGAAGGAGCTTTATGAATCAATATGGAAAAGAATCTCTCGAGAGATTATTCAACTCAGACCTTCTCTAACCTTTCTACTAAATGCATATAAATTGTGTGAAAAGGTGGAGACATTAGTAGAAGATACTATGTCTACTATCTCTATGAGAGTATTTAACTCTCAAATGCTACTGCAAAAGTTATATGATGCAACTAATGGAACATTGTCAGTAACAGGGATTAATGACAGAATGATCACTGCTAAAAGAGTGAATGAAGTTCTCAATTGGAACTCCATAGTAATAAATTACAGAGAGATTCTATATGTGATGAAAGAAGGAATAAAAGACATGAAACAACACATCAAAGATCTGGTGTAATTAGGTCTTCCTTCCCCTTTTCTTGATGACAACACTGTGTTGATGATTGATGAAATTGAACCTTTGTTGTTAGCTAGGCAAAATGATCAAGCAGTTTTTTAGGGTTTAAGGGATGATTCATCAGTGCCTGAAGTAGAAGCTATTTTGATTCCTATTTCCTAACTTGAATTTAAATTTAAGGCTATATTTTAGATTTTGTAGAATTTTTCACACAAATATATTATCAATCTTGATTTAGCCTTTCAAGAATTGCAAAATAAGCAGGGATTATCTAATGATGAGTGGTCTACTTATCAGATAGCCTTACTGAAGCTATGATTTTTTTGGTCACACTTGATCATGAGGGAGTTGTGGATTCTTTTTAAGAAGGCTCAAAAATCCTTGGGGTTGCCAATAACTGTAGATTAAAAAATACTCTACATTTTATTTTGATTTTTAGTTGTGCACTCCAAAATTTTGTCCCTACACCTTTTGGTTTGAGATAGTGAAGTTTTTGACTTAGAGCATGAGCTCAAATTTTTTTTCACCTAAATTTTGTCTAAGTGTCAAAATCATGTGCAAGCTGTTAAGTGTCATCGACTGAGGTACATTTCATAATTTCTAGAAGTTGGTCGGGACATGCCACGTGTCCCATAATAATGCAGTGGAGTGCAACAAGTGTCATCATCTGCATCTCATGTTTATTATACATTTCAAAAGATTCTTTTCAATAAGAATTTATTAGGATCAAATGGAAGGCACCAAGTGGCGACTGTAGAAGGTTTCAATATGATTTTATAAAATCAATGGAAGCTGCCACGTATCCCTAGCTGAAGAAAGTGGAAGCCATCACGTGTCAACATTTGAAATGTCTTCACTTTGTTTCATGGATAAGTAAAGATTGTGGTGGGTCCTGGGTTTGTTTTTGAGGCAAGCAAAAGCTACCCAGTGTTGTCATCCATGTAAATATGAAATGAGGCATAAATGTTTCTATAGTATAGATAGAGTGATGTAGAGACTGACAAGTGTTACCTTCTACAAGATTCTCAAAAGATAGCTAAAATCAGTAGAGACTGCCACATGTCCCTTGTTAAAGATATGTAGAAAGTGCCACCTGTCTCTACTACTTTTTTTAAAGTTACTCGATCAAGAAGTATTGTGGGTCCCAATTTTTATAAGTTGTTAAAGTTTTGGAGAAGTGGATGGTGACAGATGTCAAAGATGGAACACTCCTAAGAAAAGACACAGTAAAGAGTATAGGTTATGTGGAAAGTGTCGTGTGTCTTCAGTAAGTGTTGTGAAACATGCCAGGTGTCATTTTTTAGTGCCTCTTGAATAATAAGAAGGTTTTCAAGTAAAGAGAGGGAATCAACCAAGTTTCCTCTCCTATTTGAAAGTGGGAAGCATCCTGGGTATTTATTTTGGCCAATGAACTTGCAGGAAGATAGAACATTTTAGATCCAAGAAATATCCTATGTTAAACACTTCCAGTTCAGTTAGAGTTTAGTTAGGCCATTGGATTGGGAATGTGTAGACAATCTAGAGCTAATCCAGTGCTATAAATAGGGGTGCAGAGATCACTAGAATCATCATCAAAAGATAGGGAGAATTTTTTGTGAGAGATTATTATCAAGATTTTTTAGACTTTTTTTAGCTGTGATCAAGAATATCATTTGCCTTTATTCTATTTTCTTGAGTTAGAAATTTTATGTAATTGTGCATGTTTTTGTGCCTTTTATGTGACTGGAGGATTAATAAGAAGACTAAATTCTATGCCTTTTTTGATATTCTCTGTGTCACTACAAAAGTAGTCTAAGTTGTGAGCCTCTATTTCTATTGTTTTTCATCTTTTACATTAATCATGCCTTGTTTTCTCTTTAATGTAATTGAATCTTACATATAGCTTCACTATGCTTAAGGGTCAAATTAAATTTAGGTGCATCACCATAGTTAGAGTTTCTTTAGTTGTACTTGTGTTTCTATTTAATTCCTATCCCTTTTCCCATTATATACTTGATATAAAGAAGAGCCAGCTTCTTTAAAATTTGGAGGTTGTTTTAGGTTGCAAGTCCCACATTCTTGAAACTTCCCATTGTTGGTGTTAGAAATAGTGCAATTTTAATCATCAATAGTACTCATTCATTTAAAAACATTAGGTTACTTCAAACATCTATGATAACCTAGACATCTTAATATTTTGAATTTAATTCCTAAGTCAGACCCTTTAATTGGCAACAAGTGTCTAAGATACCTCAATACACAAGAAGTGTGGAGACATATATTGCTACATGTGATGAGGATTATAGATAAAACCCCTTTGCATATCAAGATTATCAATAAGATAAACCAACCTACATCAATCTCAAAGACATAGAGGTATATCAACTAGAGTATGAGGATGTGCCACCTAGTTATGATATTGATTGATCTCTATTTGAGTAAGACTTGATAAAAAATATGGGGATATATTGAATTTTTTATAAATGGGTGATATATCCCCCATGAATATCCTATAAAAACTTTTTTGTATTCTTATAATACCTCAACCCCAATCACATAATATTATGACTATTATAGAATAGATTAAAGATGATGATATACCATATTCTAGTCATGATCATGGAGTTAAACAAAGACAACTAGTTATAAACATATATAAAAAAGGGAAGGATCCACTTATTTCACCACCCCAAGTATCCTTGGTTATTGCATCAAAACTACAACAAGCTAGTCAAATGTTAGCCAGTCTAGCATTCTCATTATCACACCTCAAATTTATGATCTTCCACTCATGAAAATTGATCATCCTCAAGAATAATAGGTTTCATTAATTATTTCATCCATACCCTATTCAAAAAACACCTACTAATATAAAATAATGTATACCTTTTGATTATTCACAATAACTTGTTGAAAATTCACAACAAATGTTGTCAAATCCCCATCTAGTTGCCACTAATATGACTATTCAAGTTTCATCTCAAAAATTTCCTATTATTTCTTGTAAACATTTCTCTAATTATAAAATTCCCCTTCACCAAAAATAAAATCCAATTCATTCCCAATAAGTTCCTACTAGGGTACAACATGTTCCTTCTAGCTCACATCCTTCCAAACATACCCATTTTAGGGTTAGTCAAATTCTTTCCAATACCAAACAAGTCCTAGTCATTATGTA
The DNA here is from genome assembly GCA_037957365.1 of Torreya grandis. Classification (NCBI taxonomy): domain Eukaryota; kingdom Viridiplantae; phylum Streptophyta; class Pinopsida; order Cupressales; family Taxaceae; genus Torreya; species Torreya grandis. The sequence continues at coordinate 5,016,961 of JARHVA010000456.1, forward strand.
ATAATGAGTTTTATCTAGACAATGGGTTGTTTCTAATTCACAACACACTCCTATCTATCAACAACAAGTTTCCCCTCAAAGACAACAAATTCTTCCCACTCAAAAACAAGTTTAAATTCCCCCTTAAAATCTTAATAAGCACTTAGTTATATACACACAATATAACCTTAGAAATAGGACTACTAATCCTAATAGGCTAATTCAAAGGGTATGTATAAATCTCACTAATTAATAATTCCAATTGTATTATGTAAATCCACCTTTTAAATCCCAAAATATTTATTTTCACCAGGATTGGAAGTCTATAAAAGATGAAATTTTAAGATTATAAATAGGGAATCAGAACCAAATATACAGAATGGATCAAATTTACTCTTATCTATTTGATGCCAACATATTATAGACACCCTTTTCACCTCATCTAGATATCCCTAAATTTGATAAATATAAGGGAAAGGGTGACCTAAGAGATTACCTAAAAGATTTGTTTGTTGCATGCGAAAAAATAATCTATGACACCAATTTCTTGCTTCATCTAGATTCATGGGGTTTAGTTGGGTAAGCATTGGAGTGGTTTATGATTCTTCCAAAAGGTTCCATCAGTAATTTTGATGATTTATTAGAGACATTTTTTATACACTTTTCCTATAATATGAAACATGAGTTAACTATGGTTGACATGCGTAATACCAAATCATGATGTGGAGAGATATTTTTAGCTTATATTTAAAGATGGAGAGCATTGGATAGTAGGTTTACACATTATCTTCTTAACAAAGAGATAGAAAACATATTTATGGATAATTTGAATTTATATCTAGCTCTTAACCTTAGATTACATTGTCTAGACACCTTTTATGAAGTCATTGACAAAGGGGTCAAAATGAAATAGACCCTCATTGATAAAGTATTGATTAAAATTTATTCACACAATCAATCCCAACATCAAGCTCATAATCACAATCAGAATCAATCTTTAATGCAAAGACAACCAAGCATAATCAAGAATCCCAGAACTTTTAATCACAACAATAATGTGGTTGGTAATGGATTAACATAAGTAATAGATGTTCAAATAGTGCCACTACCACTAGTATAACATTATCCTCCACCACAAAATTATACCCTGTAGATGCCAATGGTAGAACATGTTCCTCCACCATAACACCTTAATTTGTAGAGGCCACTTCCTCAAATAAATCCATCCAATAAGAGACCTTTCGTTAATCTTGGAGATCTTATTGAGGTAGTATTTAAAAAGTTACATATTAAAAATATGATCACTTGGCATAATACAAAACCATTTGTTGAGATTCAACCCAAGCATGCATGGTATTATGATAATGATTATTACAAATATCATCATGTAAAAGTTCATGGTATTAATTCATGTGTGTAATTAAGACATCTTTTTCAAGACATGCTTGAAAGAGGTGAATTTAATTAGATAATTCAACATCCAATTCTAATTAGAATATGAGGATCTATATATACCCCTTTCCCAAAAATAATATTGATCATAATCAATAATAGTAGAACTAATAGAACCAAAATCATAACACCAATTAGGGTTCCCAATCCAATCATATATATTATCATGTTATTCCTTATAACTATAATAATATGGTGAAGTATATCATGGGGAATCATGTGGCAACCATTCAAATCCATTCTCATTCATGTCATAATAATTCCCAAAAAGTAAGTCCATCTATCATAGGATATCATCCCATGAATAATCCTCATCTAAGTATTATTATCCTAGAACCTACCTATAATTCCTCTAATTATCAAAATCCTTCCTAGTTCAAGATTTTTTTACTACAACTCGATGCCCTATGGTTACCCTTAAAAGGCCCAACTCCTCTTCTTCCAATACTATCCCACCTTCTAATTCTAATCATATTTAAAATCACCCAAAGTTAAAAAATGCTACTCTAATAACAATTAATATGATCTTGTAGATCAGTTGAACAAAATGCCAATACAAATTTCCATCTTAGATCTCTTGTGTTTGTCAAAAGTCTAAAGAGATATTTTGTATGACCTCCTGAGTCGATATAAGGTGTTTGACAATATTTATTTGATAAATTTCAAGTGTTGTTAGAACATTTATCTCTTGTCCCTTAGCTTACATTTAATCAAAGTGACATCTCAACCTTATCCCTTTGTATACTCATTCTTTATATATTGAAGTCATAATTACATTCCATAAAATTAAGTGGGTACTCGTAGATAATGGTTCTAAACTTAATATTGTTCCATTGATATTAGTCAAGTATCTATGCCACATTATAGTGGATTTGAAGAATGATATCATCACTATTTAAGGATATGTTAATACTAAAATGGTCTTGGAAAGTAAAATTTTCTTACCCATCTAGGTTGGGCATGTCATTCACAATACCTTTTAATGTTTTATATACCTAAAATTGCCATATAATCTCTTCCTTGGTCATTTTTGGATCCATGAGATGCATGTAGTTCCATTGATGTTGTATTAGTGCCTCAAATTCCCCCAATTTGGAATGGAGGTTATTATTCTTTGGGTTTTAAAACCTTAATAATATTGTAAACATATGGAAGAAAAGAGTCAGCAATACATTTATTATCCCATTACAGTGTAGGCCATCAAAAAGGGTATAAAAGTGACACTTGGCCCACCTAAATCTAATTATGTAGATCGTAGTAACCTTGATTCCTCTTCCCAATCACTTCCCTAACTAATTTATTCCCATTTTTCTATTTGATAGAAATGTGTTGGCACATACAATATTGAAAGTGCCTTTCATATTGCCAAACTTCCAAAGTCACATAAATCCTATGGCAGACCTAAGATGGAATGTCATGAAAATAAAATAGAGCCTCATCCAAAAGGGTAAAAAAAAATTGTCAAAGTTAAAATGTTTAATCAAGAATATATAAAAAATACAAATGTGTCTTGCTTGTATAGTAATGATTTTGATCCTTGTTTTCAAAGCAAAAAAATTTAAATCATGCTCATAAAATTATGGAAAATCAAGCTTATAAAAGTAAAAGATTGGGCAAAAAAGAATAAGGTAGATTATATCCCATTATTATAGTTAAACATATAAAACATCAAGATCTTGGATATCAATTAACTGGTGTTTTCCCCTAATATCTTTAAAGTGACATAACCTCGACATCTAATGATGAATTCCTAGCAGTGAAACATAGTCCTTTTATAGCATAATGAAACAATGAGCTTACCAATACCAATATATTCAATTCCCATACTTTCCTTACCATTTTTATTTTTCCTAAATTTTACATCACTCTCTATTATCCTACTCTCATCAATTGGGACTATCAAAATCAAAATATCATACTATATTAATTTAAAAATGAAGAGGCCTTAACAAAATTCTTGGGCTTATGAGACCATTTTCCAATTGGTGACAACACAAGGATTTGTATACACTTTGGATCATTATGATTTCTTTGGGGGGTCTTTGAAACTCCTTTTTCATAATAAAAATTAAAATGAAACATCAATTTCCTTAAGTGAAAATGAACTTCTTGGGCTAGTGAGGTGATTTTAGACCAGGAAAATAGTAAAAACAAAGACAAGTCTATGGGTGAAAAAATGTTTTAGGTGCCCTTAGATGGGGAAGTTTTTTAATTTTTAAAGGAATAATAGGGTGACATAATTATACACCTATCATAATAAATAGAAATTAATCTTGAGGATCCAAAAATACTTGAAAAAATGGTCTTAGAACATCCACAACTAGTTGCTAATTGGTCATTCCCTGATATGGGTGACTCTAATTATTCTTACATAGGTGGGCTTGAGATCCCAAATTCATATATAGATAATAACTTTCATTCATCACCAAAAATTATATAATATGGTTATAATCAAGTATTTTAGAGGGTACTATAGATGTGAATGTTGGTACATAGGAAGATCCTAGAATAATTAAGCTTGGTGCATCTCTCATTTTAGTAAAATGTGAATTAATTTTTATAATTATTAGTAAATTCATTGATATATTTACCTATTCCTATTTATACATGCCCAATATAGATTGTAATTTAGTGGTGCATCATATTGTTGTACATCTAGATGCTAAGCCCATTAAGAAAAAATTATGAAATATGCATCCAATTTTTTTTATCCTAGTCAAGAAAGAATGTGAGAAGTTGCTTGAGATAGGATTTATTAAATTGATTGATTACTTATAATGGATTTCCAATATCATTCCATTTATTAATAATCTAGTTGGCTTTAGAATTTACACATATTTCAAGGATATTAATAAAGCTTACCCAAAAGATGATTTTCCATTACCCAACATATATATGATTATTAATTTTACTAGTTATGAGATGTTCTATATTATGGATGGTTTCTCTGGTTATAACCAAATTATTATTTATTTTAAATATCAACACAAACCCACATTCACCACTCTATGGGGAAGATTTTGTTACCAAGTCATGCCATTTGGATTGAAATTTTTTGGAGCTACATATTAATAATAAATGATAGTCATATTTCATGATCTGATGCATGAAATTGTTGATGATTATCTGGATGAAATTTTGGGAAAATAAATAACTCATATAAAACATCTTGAAGTATTGATAAAAAACTTGAGAGACTTCATGAGGATAGGGTGCTCTTAATCCCTAATAAATGGGTTTTTGGGGTTACCTTTGACAAATTATTGGGATTCATTGTTTCTTACAGGGGCATTGAAGTTGATCTAACCAAAGTCAAGGACATTAATAAGATTCCTCATCCTTATAATCTAAAGTAGATCCTTAGTTTTTAAGGTAAAAACTAGTCAATTTATTTCTTTATTTCTCAATTTCAATGCTACCCATTTACACACTTTATGAATAAAATCACCACCTTTCAATGGAATTATAAATGTCAAGAGGAATTCAAACAACTAAATAAATATATGGAAAATCCTTCAGTGCTCATTCTATAAACACTGGTAAACCCTTATTATTGTACATTTATACCATTGAACATGCCTTAGGGGCACTTATGGTGTAACATAATGATCAAGGAAAATAAAAGGTAGTATATTATATGAGAAAAACACTAGTCATGTATGAGAAAAACTACAATAGAATTGAAAAATATTATCTCATAATGGTTTTTGCTTCTTAGAAGCTGACATTACATGTTGAATAATGAGACTATGCTAATTGTAAAAATTGATCATCTTAAATATCTCTTGTCAAAAGTAGTTATGACATGTAGAATGGCTAAGCCGATCATTTTTCTTATTGAGTTTTACATACATTACACACATCATCAGTATATCAAAGGACATGCATTAGCTAATCAATTGGTTGAAGCACCTCTTTCTGATTCTACTCTAATAATAATTCATTTCCCTAATGAGTCCATTTTGAATTTAGAAGAATCCAAACCATGGACATTATATTTTGATGGTTCCTTCACATCTCATGGTTCTATAACATGAAAATTATTAATTAAACCATAGGGTGATCTCATTGCTAGAGATTTTCACATTGGATTCCTATGTACTAAAAATATTTTAGAATATGAGACATTAGTAAACAAGATTCACATTATATTTTAGTGGAACATTCAACATTTGTTTGTTTATGGTGATTCACATTTGATTATTAATCAAGTCAATGATCAATATTAGAGTAAAGATTACAAACTCATGCTTTACAAGGGCATGGTAGATATACTCAAAAGCAAAATAAATGTCATTATGTTTGAAAAGGTTCTAAAATCCAACAAAAAAATAGTTGATGTGATGGATAGTATTGGATCTATGATTAAAATATCTCCTACAATTATAGAATATTAGTTTCTAATTGAAAATCTTCTTGATCTAGCTTATAAATACTTATAATTTGAAATTTTATGTGAGATTACTGGTCCCAATTCCCCTTGTTACTAATAAATTAATTCTACCTCCATGATTACATCTTCCATATTGATATATAATGAAACCATCAAAAATGATTTATCCAATCAACCTCCTATTATACCTTTCTTGGTGACACACTCTATTAAATGGGTTATGATGGAACCCTGCTTTGTTGTTTAAAATTAGGAGAATCTAATTTAGTTCTTAAAGGGATTTATGGGTCCCACACTAGTTATATGGACTTGGCCAAAAATATCCTTCACACTAGTTATTACTAGCCCATAATGGAAGTAGATGCACATACACATGTTATGAAATGTGTAGCCTATCAACAACATTGTGACATTATTCATGATTTATCACAAGTACTTCAAATAATTAAAAGATTTTGACCATTTTTTACATTGGGGATTTAACTCATAATAAAAATTAACCATACCTCTTCAAATGGCCATAAGCACATCCCAACTACTACCAACTGCCAACTACTTCACTAAATGGGTAGAGGCAATCCCTCTAAATTATGTAATCGGTAAGTAGAATTATAAATTTATCTCAAACCATCTCATTTTCCATTATGGCATCCCTCAACTATAATTTCCCAAAATTAAATGTCCTTTAAAAATAAGGATGTTAAATCCCTCTGTTTAAATTACCATATTAAACATAAATTATCTACTCCATATTATCCCGAAGGTAATATCCAAGCTAAGGAGTCTAATAAAACCATTGTCAAAATCCTTAAAAATATTGTCAATGTCATCATTATGATTGAAAATTGTATTTATTTCCAAACTTATGGGCATATATTACTAATTCCCACACCCCCAATGGTGTTACACCATACTCCCTAGTCTATGGATCTGAATCAATTCTCCCTATTGAGATTGAGCTCCCTTCTCTATGCATTTCACTATAGGACATTCTTGATGATGAGGAATATAGAATAACTTGGCTAGAAGAGTTGGATATATTAAATGATAAATGTATCACTAATCTTAATCACCTCAAAGAATATTAGAATTGGCTACACCAAGGTAACAATAAACACATCATTTCTAAAAACCTATCATATAATCAAGCAATTTTTTTTGGAAAGGATTCAAGGGGGATGTCCATAAATATGTGGCTTAATGTATTATCTATAAAAAAATAAAGGTGAAACCATCAAAAAACCAATAATTTTGTGGCCTTTCTCCATCCTTAACTATCATTGGGAAGAGGTGTCTATGGATTTCATTACAGGGTTATCGAGATCTGATGGTCAAAATTTTAACATGGTTACTGTGGATCATATCATTAAGTATGCTCATTTTTTCTTTATCATAACCATTTTTTGCTAGTATAGTAGCTTATACTTTTCTAAATATAGTTTATAAATTGCATGGTACTCATAAGATCATTGCGAGTGATAGAGATCCCATTTTCACTAGTAATTTTTGGACTAAATTATTTACATGTTTGGGCACCAAGTTGGCTCATATCTCATCCTATCATCCTCAATCAAATGGAAAAACTAAGGTAGTCAAAAAATGTCTAGAAGGATATCTCCATTATTTTATTTTTGATAAATATGATAAATGGGTTCATTGGTTGCCACTTGATGAATGGTAGTATAATACTTCTATTCCTAGTTCTTCCAAAATGTCTCCCTTTGTGTCCTTGTATAGATACCACCCTACATCCATAATTTAAATATTAAAGGTCCATCCTAAGGTGAGGAACATATTCACCATAAATAGGAGGTCCTTGTAAGTTTGTGTGAAAATTTAGCCATGGCTCAAAATCGCATGAAGCAGTAGGTAGATAAACATAAGAGTGAGAGGCATTTTGACATTGGTGATTGGGTCTTTGTTAACTTGTAGCCTTATAATTATATGTCCTTGAAGTAATATAAAAAGGATAAAAATTTGTCCCCTAAATATTATGGGCCTTATTATATCTTGAAAAATTTGGTAATGTGGCCTACAAGTTAGAGTTTCCTTCATCCGCTCACATAAATCTAATATTTCATGTATCATGCCTAAAGAAAGTCATTAGACATAGAGTTGATACTATAATTGAGTTACCAAAATTGGATGAGGAAAGGAGAATTATTTTTGATCCTATGGCGATCCTTTAAATACACACTAAGCATATGTGGTCTAGAGTGATTAAAGATTACCTAATCAAATAGAAGAATCTACCATGTGAAGATGCCACATGGGAGAATGAATCCTTTGTGAAACAACATCTAGAGTTAATTCAACATTGAGGATAATCTTGTTTTTAAGGGGAGGGACATGCTACACCCTTAATATTTGGCATGTCTAGGGATATGTGTGGCTGACTTGTATCTTACATAACTCTTTTATATTCTTATTACATTTCTTTATGTTCTTAGTTAGGTCAGCCTATGGAATAACCATGGCTAAGTAGACTATATATAGGAGGTAGTGGTTAGTATTTGATACCATATTAAGTATTCTACTCTTATTACATTGTTTTGGAGGTTCTCCCTCAAAGTGGCTCTACTATAATATCTAGTATTATCCTCCATTATCAATTATTGTTGTGTGATCTCTTATCTTCGCTTATTCTGTGTGATATATAATTATTCTACGTGAACATATAAGTAATTTCATTACATATATACATCAAATCCCATTTGAAAAAAATGGTCAATATGGCATCTTTGTATTTGGAACTTAGTAAATTAGTTTGGTTTAATTATAGTTGTGTTATCAAAGTAAAAGTAAGATATTAGTGTCACCTAGTTAGTTTTTAATGAGGAATTATAGATGAACAATGACAATAGTGTGACATAGAATTATTTCATCTAGTTAGTAAAAATGTGGAAAATAATATTGGTCAATAATTATATTCAATAATTTCATAATCCATCCTTGCCAATAAAGATGATCACAAGGATAGATTGAATGACATATTTTATAGGTGACTCAAATATTACATCCAACATTAGGTACATTTATCTAGGAGGATATCCAAATAGTAGTTATAGAAACACTACCAAACCTACTCTCACAAGTTGAGGTTGTTTTGATTCCACTTCCATGGTCTATACTACACCAAAGCAATCATCAGATTCATATAGAACTTATAAAATAAACATTATATCTTGAATAAATATTTTGTACACACCATTAGTGGTGAAATGAATTCAATGTATAATAGGTGTGGATCCACCTGTGTGTGAGCTAAACATTTTTTGGTACCTAATATATATACCTATATTTTTAGTTACTAACAATTTATTTTGTAGGGTAATTTGACACATATTTATCCCTAGGTGCACATACTAAGGAGTGTACCAATATTTGGGTTAGGCTTAATCATGGTTCATTATAATATATTGTCATATAATCACCTATTATAATATTTTACACTTATCATTTTTCTATATAGTCATTCTAGCTTCCTCTAGAGCTCTTTTCCTTTATTTTTGCCTTTGTTGCCTAGTTCCATGTCTTTTCATAACTAAGTCACCCATGTTAATTTATTTATATTTGTTCCAAACTTTTTACATTGTATCAAAAATGTTCAACACTTTCCTTTACCCTTTCAACTATATTGACCCCACTCGATATATTTTTGTGTTTTCTATACTAACTCATCATGGATGACTTAGTAGTATTTTTTTAGATAGATATCTATACTATATCAAGTCTTTAAAAGTATTTTATATCTAAATTCTAGTATTTGGATCCATATATAGGGATCACATGTGTCATTTTTATAATAAACATACATCATTCTTCTCTACTTGTGCATGAAAATGTGTCTCTATTAGAAGAGGAGAAATTAGAGTACATGATATTTATATGCATGGAGGATTATGTTTTCACAAGGTATTTTGAGTTATTTATAAGGAATATAAAAATAATAATTACACTTCATATTTTAATTCCCTAACTAGGGATACTTTGATATTCATTCTGAACTTTTCAGCCTTCACCTACACTGTTTCTCATAAAGATCCACATAAGCCAAGGTGGAAATTGGTGAACTAATAAGTCAACCCAATGTAAGTATCCATATCTCTAAACTTTATATTTTATTTTATGCATACACTAGAGTAATATTTTTTTTTCTTCTTATCCTTACTCACCTTAGTTTTTTTAATCTTTTCATGCCAGTATATCCTTAGTCATATACCTCTTAGTTATCGACTAATGACATTTATTTATTTTAACTCTTTTACATATTGAATATAGGTTTTATTTGTTCATAATTTCCTTGAATATTATTCTTAATTATATCCTTTATCCTATAATTTAAAAATAACTCATTTTATAGACTCCACCCCACTTTTTGATAGGACCAATTATATGCATGTTGGATATATTACGATATTCTCCTTTTCCCCTATACTATAGGATGTTTATATTATTTATTTTATTCACCCAACATACATTTTGATGAACCTAACATGAATCTTACCCCACCACTATATTGGGTCATTTTCATGTTTCCTTTTCATACTTTAGTGTTATCAAATTTTCATCACATCATTTTCACCACATACATTCTAGTGAAACCAACGTGAAACTTACCCCATTATTATGTTGGTTAATTTTCACATTTTCCTCTTCATAGATTATTAACTCTCCAAGTTTATTGAATATGCATTGTTTTCCAAATTCATTTTCATTTAGCACACATAAAGGATACTATTCCATTCCTTAAATGGAATTCCTTATTGACCAAAATGAAAGTGATCATAACTTTGATAGTTTCCAAGAATATTAATATCAAAATCCTAATGTTATTTCCAAGAGAAAAATTAGAAATAACTTTCAAAATCCTTATACATACCATTTTTCATCTTCTCAAAAACATTATTCTATTAATTTTAATATGGCTATGACCATAAACAAATGTATAAATCCTAATCCTAATGTTAACATATGATTTAGGTCTAGAAATAAATATCTCAAAGAATGTGATCTTTAGAGTGAAGTAGAAGATTTCATTGAGTACACCCATGAGATGAATCTATGCCTTAAATATAATTTTAAACACGTAGGAAAAATCATGGAATGATTTCACACCATCATGATGGCTCCTTTCTTTTAAACCTCACCTAAACATGTTTTTAATAGGAATTGGGGAAAGTAATTATGAAACCTCATATAATATTTCATTTACCAATATAACTAAATAATAATGAGTATGGCCAACTCTATCTCTAGTGCCCCAACTCAAAGTGTTAATGTCAACACTAATGATAATCATGCATCTAGTGATATCCACACTTTTCACTTTATTCAAAATGTGAATAATGCATCTAAAATTAAAAAAGATGCCCCTGAGATTACTCTAGTAATGATGTAAATTTTAAACCAAATGGATTATGCACAATTAGCTAGTTTGAAAAAAATCATGAAAATTCAAAATAAACCCATGTTGATGTACTAAACCTTATAAAATACATTGGGGAATACCAAATCAATGTCCCCCCAACCTTTCTTTAAAGACCATCTTGAAAATTATATCCCTTAACATCCAATTCATAACAAAGCCATCAAAAGCTATAAATTAGCCCATAGCACCTCATATTGCAACCATATATATTATTTGAATCATTCCCAATGTCTCTTATGATGGATATACCAATATTGCTTTGCACTTTAAACCCTTTAGAAATATATTTCTTATGCACTTCATAGGCTTATTATATACTTAATATTTTTCATGTCTTTGATATTATTATCTATTTTCTCAATTGATTATCTCTTTATCATTAATTTTACTATATCATGTTCTTTAATTTTCATCACTTACTATATTTCCATCTTGGGTTCATATAACCATTGACTCTTTTTCAAACTCCTTGGTATCTTATTTTTATAGTCTCTCCTTCTTGGGTTTGTCCAACCATTGATTCTTTTTAGTCTCCTTGTTAGCTTAAATTTATTAGTCTTTCCCTCTTGGGTTTTATTTTCACATTACCTTATTTTATTAATATTTGGTAGATTATTTTTAATATCTTCACCTCTTGAGTTTATCCTCTCCCTTGTTGGGTTTTATCACTAAATTTTCTTATGATATACCTATCATATATTTGCATGGCTTATCTACTAACATTACTATATTCCTTCATACATCCTACCCTTTTAGTAATATATTATCCTTTATGAACTTTTTATGTGATTTGAATTACATTATCGTGTAATTTGATATCCCTTTATGTATACTCTTTTTAAATAAAAATTTCCTTTCTTGTGATCAATTACTAGCATTTATTCATTGTATCACCTTACATTTTATGGAGATCTTGTGATCCCCATTGTAATGAAATTACTTAGATGTTTTCATAGTAGAATAATATATCATAAAAATGAGGGTAAAGATAATATATCTACAATAATAATTGATAGAAGAGAAAAAATTATTAATAAATATAACTGAGCCACTTTGAGGGGGAAACCTCTAAAAAAATAATTGATAGAAGAGAAAAATTATTGATAAATATAACTGATCCACTTCAAGGGGGAAACCTTCACAATAATGAAATAAGAGTATAATTCACAATATGTTGATCAAATATTAACCACTAATTCCTATATATATTCTACCTAGCCATGGATATTCCATATCCTGACCTTGCTAAGAACATAGAGAAATATGACAAGATAATATAATAGGTATGTAAGCCATAAGTTGTCCACACCTATCCCTATACACATCATAGGTTAATGGCATGTCATACTACTCCCCTTTAGAACAACATTTTACTCAATATTGAATCAACCCTAGATGTTGCTGAAGGAACACTTCATCCTCCCATGTTTCATCTTCACATTGTATATTATTCATTTGATCAAATATTCCTTAACTACTCTAGTTGGTAGTTGCTTAGTGTATGTTTAAAATATCTCTTTAAGCTCTAGAATAACCCTACCTACCTCATCTAATTTAGGTAACTTATTTTGAATAGAAAGTTTGTGTCTAATTACCTTCTTCAAGTAAGATACATGGAATACCAAATGTATGCAAGTGGGTTGGGAAAGTTCCATCATGTAAGAAACACTACCAATATTCTACAAGATTTGATAAGGGCCATAATACCTAAGAGACAAAATTTTATCCTTTTTATATTGCTTTAGAGATATATGATTATATAGATATAATAATATAAATACCCAATCACCTATGTTAAAATTTCACTCACTTTGGTGTTGATCCACTTTTTTCTTCATTTGATTCCTTGACATGGCTAAATTTTCTCACAAATTGGTAAGCACATCTTATTGATGGTGAATGTTTTCCTCAACAACTTGAACCTTGGGATGGACCTTCAAGGTTAAAGTAATAGATGGGGGTGATATCGATAAAAATACACAAAGGGAGACATTTTGGATGAATTAAGAACATAAGTATTATACCACCATTCATTAAGTGGTAGGTAATGAACTCATTTATCTTATTTGTTAGAAACAAAACAATGAAGATACCCTTATAGATATGTGTTGACTACCTCTATTATCTATTAGATTGAGGATGATAAGCTAAGTTATGAGATAAATAGGTGCCTAAACATATACATAATTCATTCAAAAAAGTATTAATAAATATGGGACAAAAACTACATATACATAATGATATTTGGAGTATCATGTAATTTATGAACTATATTGAGAAAAACAAAAACTACTCTATTGGCAACAAATGGCTATGATAAGGAAAAAATGAGCATATTTGGTGAGTTAATTCATAAATAACATGATAACATTTTAACCTTAAGAATATGATAACCCAATAATGAAATCCATGGAAACCTCTTTCTAATTTTGGCTAGGGATGGATAAAGGCTACAAAGGAACTGGGGTCTTAATGGTTTTTCCTTTGTTATGTTGACATACCATGAATTCACCCACATATGTCTAGACATCCCCCTTAAGTCATTCCTAAAATAAATATTTCTTAATTCTATGATATGTTTTCAAAAATCTTGAGGGACCTATCAAATATACATGAAGTTCTTGAATAATTTTATGTTTGAGGAGAGAATGCTTATAGAGACATAATAGATATTTATACCATAATACATTCCAATTCCATGTAATTTTTTAACATCCCCAAAAACCATATTAAATATTTTAAATCAAATCATGGGTATCACTATCATTCTCCCATTCTGATCTTGTTTAATCTAGCCAATATAACTACCAAATGGTCATCAAGAAAAATAATGCCTCAATTAATTCATCCCTTTAGGATAGTGCATCTACCACCGTAATCTCTTTTAATTTCCTATAGAATATTTAAAAATAATATCCTAACACTTTATTTACCCATTTTTGTTGTTCTTGAGAAGAAAATTATTGTTATAAAAAATATTTGAGGCTATCATGATCAATATTTATCTAAAAGTGATAAGCCATTAGATAAGGTCTCCAGTCTTTGATTGTATGAAAAATATCCATCATATATTTATTATATATTATATTGATCCTATTGTTTCAATTTAGTTGGAAAATATCAAATGCAAGTGGTCTAAATTATTTCATGAGTACATCCCCCATTCCATATCTTGATTCATCACATTCCATAATAAAAGTTTTATAAAAATTAGGAGTACAAAAAATTGGAGTGGTGAACATAGCCATTTTCAACTATTAAAATGCCTTAGTATTAATATCAGTCCACTATAAAGTGTCTTTCTTCAATAAGGATGTGAGTGGGGCTATGATGTTACCATTGTTTTTTAAAAACCTATGATAGTAACCAATTGGTCTCAAAAATACCTTGAGGTTATTGAGGATCTTGAGAACTATTGGGGACTTATATTGCACCCTAGATGAGCAAAGGATTGTTCAAGTCTACTACAAAAATCTAGTCCAACATGGGAATGACCCTAGGTTGTGAGTTACCTAATCTTGGGTCAAACCTCTAGTATTTTTAATGAGGCTATCTCCTCTGATGTATCACTTAGCTCATTTCCACTAAAACATACTAATTTATTGGGTGAAAAAGGAGATAAAGATAACTAAAAGGGAAATCTAAGATAATGTTGGTGATCCACCTAAATTGATTATTCATCCACTCTTACTTGAGCTTCTAAAACACTAATGAGGCAAAAAATGATTGAATATATGAATCTAAATGTTTTTTATGCATTAATATTTCATGAAGAGTTTCACCAAGTGATCAAAACCTGAGGGAAGTGATGGATAGGCCTGATTCAAGGTACTAACAAACCAATGTATCCACTTACTAGCTTAGATCAAATGACATTAAACACTAAACATGACCTACATAGCTAAAAGAGGTAAAATCACTAAGAAGGGGTAAATTAGTGAGCCCAAAATAATCTAAATTCAATTATGATATTTACAATTACTTAACTAGTTACCATAAGCATTCATAAAGTAATCATATCATTTAAAGCAATAAGTAAGATAGACAATACAAGATAAATCAAATAACACATGACATACATGAGAAACCCTCTTGGTGAGTAAAACCCATTAGAACCTATAATTGGAATACTATCCTAAATAATAATATCTAATTTATAATAGCTACAGTTGATCAAGGAACTACAATCCCTGTTTAATGAGACACCAATCTCATAAGGTGCTACAACACCTGTCTAGTTGAGCTACACCAATAACCAAACCTTTTATCAAGTTTTACATTACAAGGAGGCTACAACAAACTTAGATGATGAGATACCAAAAAAACACCTATGAAAAAATTTCACCTCTAAATTGATATCAACAACACCTGATGATGGACCTTAGATTATCTCTCTTCACCTTCACTCACACTCAAACAACAAGCTCTCTATTTTGCCAATAAAATTATGACCAACATGTCATACAAAAAATCCTCAAATTTATCTTCTTTTTATCTCATACTTAGGGCATTCTACCCTTTCTTTTCTCCCCAACACATGCATAAGTTTCTCTCAATTTTCTCCTTAGTCTCTCTTCCACACATAGAACCAATCATCTTTGGTTCTACTATTTATAGAGCAATCTTGATTATAAATACCTTGGTCAACAATTTAGGCATGTGTCAACCCTTAATACACCTATAACATTAATATAAGTCTCAATATAATCTACATAGGTTAGACATAGCATCTATGGGTCACCCTTAAGAAACTAAACCTTTTAAACAAGGAACTTGTAGCTCTTATAGGTCTTATGGAAACCTATTCACTCATATAACTCACACTTGATAAAAAAAATGAACATAGGACCACTTTAAATTACATATATCCACTATTTATTTCCCTTAGGACATCCTCAAATGATCACATTTAACTTATATTACTTTTATGCATGCTCAAATAACTCAAACATAAACCTTATGCACATAGTCACCATGGACAAACATAGAGTCAACTTCTTAAGCATTATTCATATTCAAGATAGATTGATCACACCTCAAAAATATACACTAAGCAACCTCATGGAGTATACAACATGTTAAAATATCTAATTTATGATGAGACATCAAAACAACATTAATACAAGCCCAAACATCCTTATCAGATCTCTCATAGAACATAGTTAAACATATAGTTAACTTTGGAGAACCATAACTATGTTTGTAGAACCATAACTATGTTTGTATTCACTTTCAGATCTTTAAATCCACATTTCTAGATGCACCTTGAAGTCCTCTACCACTTTTATTTTTAATACATGAGCAAATTCATCTTCTATCAAAAGATACGGTCAAAATATATAGCTTTGGGTTTTCTAAGTGTAAATTCAAATATTTGAATAGCAACGGTCATAATTAACCTTAAAAAATAATGATAAAATCTCGTAGACTCTTAGCTCAAGATAAATATTGCACCATCGATCATCTACAAGATTTAAAACATATACCACCAAATCCAAACAATAAAATTCTATTACTTTGACCTCATCTTGTGTCCTCTCTAAATGTTAACTTAATGCACTCCATCAATCTCTGTAGATGAACAAGGTCCTTAATGATCAATTCTCATCATTGATCAAATTGTACAAATGCCTACTTTTCATTGGATCATTATCTTGTACCTTTGCTTAGATGTTAAACATCATGCACCTATCCTCATATCATTGCATCTTAACTCCTTGAAATCAATGCACACCATTGATCTTGTTCAAGCATTAACACTTTAAAAAATTACTATGGGAACCCTATCAATAAGCCTAAATAACCATTTTTGATCCTTAATAATTTCTAATACGCTTAGTCGTAGGATCTCAAATTTAGACCAAATGATCTCCTTACTTATGAAAATCAAACCATATGACTCACTACTCCTAAAAATATCACATATGAGAGATATAATGCCATTAAAGACCTTTCTCATAAACTTCTATCATAGAGCCAACCATGTCCAAATCTCCCTGAGAGGCCAACTTTGATCATCCATAACTTTTTCCACACTTCAACGCATGATCTCAAACTTAGAAAAAATCATCTCTCCTAAAAAATGAACAAAACCATATGATCTATTTTCTTTATAACTTCAAATGTGAAAGATATAACATTTTCAAAATGATCATTTTTCTCTTTTTACCACACTATAAAATTGGCTAAGTATGGGAAAACATAGTCAATCTACTTGGGAGCCCAACTTTGCATATGGATATCTTTTGATGTAATGCATTGCATGATATAGAAATTAGCACAAATAAACTAGGTCTAAAGTTAAACAAACCCATATGATCACCTTCTCCTGAAATATCCACATGTGTGACTGCTAACCTCATCAACATGCTTACTCAGCTCTTTCTAACCGCTTTGCAAATTGGCTAAGTATGGGAAAACATCAATTCTAACTAAGAATCCAACTTTGCACCCTCATAAATTTGACCACACTTTGATGAATGTCTTTATATCTAGTTCATAACAATTATGGACTATAGTGATCATAACTATATGACCAAATCCCCTTTACTCCTTCCCACATGGCAATGGTGATGTCATCAATCTACATACTCATCTTTTCTACCATTAGACCCAAAGTGTCTAGATGAAAATTATGGACTACCAGATGAATTTTATTTATGCACACAATATCTCAAAACATGGATCACATCTTATAGGATCCTTTTCACATGTTCAAACTTCCATATTCATTGTTGATCCTCTCAATCTATGTCAATACTAAAGATCAACCAACCATACATAAAGCACACTAGAACAAGCACACTTGCAGACTTTGTCATTATCACATAGACTATCAATACACTTCATCCAATCACTAGGGAACCTCCATGACAACACCATGACATCACCATGATAAATCTTTAACAAATTTTCCCTTTTTCATTGATGTTAACACCTTTAAATATAGAAATATATAACTCACCTTCTCTCTCTTCAAAGCATTCCTATAATAAGAGCTTTCTCCCCATCATGAACTTTCTCCCCCTTTGACATAATGAAAAAGTGGGCATACACTAATCTTGAGGACCTGAAAAATACTATCAAAATATTAAAGGACCATCTTAGAAAGATGATACAAACTCCCCCTTACCTTGAGCCACCTATTCTTGTCTTGATAACATCTTCTTGCTCCATGCCAACACTCCCTTCAACCAGGTACTTCAACTAATGAAGAAAAAACATAAAAATCCATAAAAATACATTAAAAAAAACATCTAAGAGGAACTCCCCCTAATGAATTTGATAAATTACACTTTTTGAGCATCTTCATATCTTCACACACTATGGAGAACCACAATGCAGGTTTACTAGCCTTCTTTCTCAAAATACTTCCATGACTACCATAAGGACCATCAAAAAAACTTCATGCCACTTAAACAATTAGGAAACATGATCTCAACCAACTTTATAAATCAACTTGAAACACATATACCTTTCTCTTTCAGAGAAATTGAGCAAAAATCACTCTTCTTCAAACTAGGCCTATCAAGCCTCCTTGTAGCCCTACCTAAAACTTGAAGAGCCCATAATTTTTAGTATAAAAATATTAAATACATTAAAATTCATAGGTGTATCACTCTCATATTACCACTCAATCACACCAATTTTCATCATCAGACTCATTCTCTACAACATACTTCCTTCACAAACCTACTAGCCAATTATCCCCTCATATTGAGAAAAACTTGAATAAATAGAGAAAAAAAAACCTTCAAATCTATATGAAGATTTATTTGACCACCCATTTGGCCCATTAAAAAAATAAATAGTACTTATACCTCAAATCATAAGGCATAACTCTTTTCTAGCATATCCTAAAATCCTAGAATCTTAAAACAAGTAGATCAACAAACCTCCTTCTAGTTAATGCACACCTCTAAAAATTATTGCACACCTAGAGACAACCATCACACACTTATAAACCAAGATTTTAATTTACAAACCATTTGTAACCTAGACTTTCTATAACTCATTTTAGGACTTGCAAGTTTTTTAGCTAAAAACTAAGAAAACCAAGAGTATTCAAAAATCCTCAATTGGTATATACATACCTTCAGACCTATAAAACACCTGTAGCACAACAAAAATAAATGAAAAAACCTTTATAATCACCAAACACTTATTGAAAACTCATAAAAATAATTAAGCCACATGGAACCACCCAATCTAACTCTATACTATAGCTCCTTCATAAACCTCTAAAACAGGCTCATTAACTTGTTGCTTCCCCTTAAAAAATATCTTCTCTGATTGGTATTAATCATCTTGATCAAATTAAATTTGACCTTGAATATAATTCCAACTAAAAAATACTACAACACTTTATTCTCCATTTGAAATGAATCTCTTAATAAGTATATATAGAGACACCTTCTATACCTTGATGATCCAAAAACAAAAAAAATCCTCATCATCCATCTCCTCCTTGATTATCTGATATTTTTAGTTCTTATTATTATTATTATTATTCTTTTTATTAGGATAAATAAATTCCACATCTAATTCAACATTCTCTTTCTCTTTTATGATTTCATTTACAATACATGGAGACAACATAGATTCATTACATACCTTTTAATCTAAAAAAACTTCCTTGTAAGTTGGAACCTCATCATTAGGCATAGATAATTGATGTTATTTACATGATACATACTTAGTAACAACAATATGTTTATTTGGATCCATAAATACCTTAGTAATAGCCTCAATTATCACCTTGGTCTTCTCTTTGAGCTTGATCTCTTCATTCTCAACATGAACAGACAATGAGAACTCTTGGGACTCTTCAACTACTGAAGCATTCTCCACCATAGGAAATACATTAATTGGACCTTTACTCTCATCATGAATCACACTTGTCACCTTTGTATTTCATGTGTTAACTTGCCTTATTTAATGAACTCTAGGATCATGATTAACTCTATTATATCTTGTAGGCCTTTGCTTACAAAATATAGTAGTGTGACTTCTCTATTCATAATTTTAGCACACCATACCTTTTGAAATAAACATATTTGGATAGAAATTTGCAATGTGTCCTATGTCATGAAAAATAAAATAACCTTCCCCTTTTGAAGAGGACTCACCTTGTCTTATATTATGTGTATAATGGTTTGCAATGTGTCCCACATCAATATAGTTAAAGTACTTGATTCTATTTACACCTTTTTACTAATGACCCCCATCATAGTCCCATGAAAATTCATTTATAACAGATCTCTTATAGTCTCTAGCCCTATGACTAGATTGATTACATGTACCATTTAATTTTTCAAACCTCATGGCATTTGGTTGTATCTTCTAATTTGTCTTTATTTTGTTATCACCTTATTCCTTGTCTGATGATTTGTCTTCAAAGGCTAATCCACCTTATTCAAATTAATCTTCATCTTATCTTGAGTTGTAGTCTCTAGTTCTTTTTTATATCCAAGACCAGTTTTATCACTTGCATGCTTTTGATCATTCAAAATTTTATCTAAATCACTTGATTTATTATAAAATCTCATAAGTGACATTAATTTACTAGATACCTTCTCTAACTTAGATTTCAATGACTTATTTTCAATTACATACCTTGCACATTCATCTTCTTTAGGATTTAGGCTTATAGACTACACTTCTAATTGAAAACTGAGATTTTTGACCATATCTTCATGTTCCTTGTCATCTTAATTCATTCTTACCTCAAACACACTGAATTAATCCTCAAATTACATGAGTTTATATTTCATATTCTTATTGATCTTCTTCTCAATCTTTAGTTCTTAATAAGCATTAGTCAATTCAATATCATAGTCCACCTCATCTTCATCATCATATAGATCACTCCAAGTAGACCCCTTTTATTGTGAGCAACTTCCTTTCTTAGTCATGAACCTAACTTCATCTTTAGTAAAACCATTATCTTCATGATCATATTCTAAGTCACTGTATTCACTCTCATTTGATGAGCTGCAATCTTCTTTAGTGTAAAGACTCTTCTTGTTCTTGAGGGATCTCTTCTTATGGTTAAACTTTCTGAATCCTTTCTTCCTATATGTATTCTTGTATTCATCTTGTCCTTTATGATTCTCTTCATCATATTTCCTCTCAAGATTATGAGGGCACCTCTGAGCAAAATGCCCTATCTCTCCATAGTTGAAACATTTGAAGGGTTATTTACCCTTATACTTATTTGATCTTGTTTTTAATTTCCTAGTAATCAAAGTAATTAGTTCATCATCATCAATGTCAAATATGTCATCCTCTTTGGATTTATTACCTTGTAGCTTCTTCTTAGGCTTTATTTTTGTCTTTAATGTAGCTTCCTTATTTGGTGGTATATCATCATTCTTCCTCATATCATAGGTAGTAACGGATCCATGCATTTGATCCATCATTAACTAAGTAAGGTCATGACTCTCTTCTATAAAAAATACTTTTGGATCAACATTTAGGGATATAGACATTAACACCTTTTAGACAATATTAGTCTCTTCAATATTCTCTCCAAGACCTCTGATGATGTTCATATTCTCATCAACTCTTTGTACAAAGGATGCCACATAATCTTCTTCATTCATCTTGAGACTTTCAAATTTCCTTCTATGAGTCTATAACATGTCAAGATTAACCTTTGAATCTCCTTCAAAAATAGTCTTCAATTTATCCCATATTTATTTGGAAGATGTGCAATGAATTAATTTGCCAAAATCAATTTCTATAAGACCACAAGTGATGGCATTCATTTCCTTAGATTTGTTCTCAAATAACTTCTTATCTACAATACTAGATGGAGTAATAGAAAGACTTAACCATCCAAGACTAATTATCATACTTTAAACCCTAGGGACATAATGCAAGAATTCATCCCAGCATTCCAAAATGCATAATTGGATCCATTGAACATTAGAATGAGCTTAGTAGAGAAACAACCTTGCATATTCTAACTGGCCATTGTACCTTGTATCACCTTCAAGCTATCAATATTTTACCAAAGGGCCTCATTCTAATACCAATTGTTAGAGGTACAATCACTAAGGGGGGGGGGTGAACCAATGATCCCAAAATAATCCAAATTCAATTCTAATCTTTATAATTACTTAACTAATTACCAAAAGCATTCATGAATCAATCATATCATTTAAGGCAATAAGAAAGAGAGACAATGCAAGATCAATCACATAACACATGACAAACATGGGAAACCCTCATGGGTAATAAAACCACTAGAACCTATAATTGGAATACTATCCTATATATAAATATCCAATTTATAATAACTACAATTGATAAATGAATTATAATCCCTATTTAATGGGACACCAATCCCAAAAGGTGCTACCACACCTATCTAGTTGAGAAGCAACAACAACCAAACCTTTTAACAAATTTTACTTTGCAAGGAGGATACAACAACCTTAGATTTTAAGCTACCATAATAACACCTATGAAAAATTTCTACCTATGAACTAATGTTAACAACACCTGATGATGGACCTCAACTCATCTCTCTTCACCTTCGCTCACACTCAAACATCAAGATCTCTAATCTACCAACAAAATTATCACCAACAAGCCACACAAATAGTTCTCAAACTAATCTTCTCTTTAAATCATCCTCAAGTCACTCTACCCTTGTTTCTCTCCCCAACACACATAAAAAAGTATCTCTTAATATTATCCTTAGTCTCTCTTCCACACCTATAACCCATCATCTTTGGTTTCATTACTTATAGAGAAATCTTGATTATCAATACCTTAGTCAACCATTTAGGCATGTATTAACCCTAAAGACATCTATCAAATGAATATAATGCTAAATATAATATACATAGGTTGGGTATAGAATCTATGGGTCACCCTTAGGAAACTACACCTTTTAAACAAAGCATTTGTAGCTCTTATAGGTCTTATGGAGACCTATTCACCCATATAACTCATCTTTGAGAAACAAATGAACATTGGACCATTCTTAATTACATATGTCCACTCTTTATTTCCCTTTAGACATCCTAAAATGATCACAATCAACTTATCTTACTTCTTCACATGCTCAAACAATGCAAACATAGGCCTTATGCACATAGTCACCATGGATAAGCACATAGTCAACTTCTTAAGCATTGTTCATACTTAAGGTAGATTGATCAAACCTCCAAAATATACAATAAGATTTTTCATGGAGTATAAAACATTTTCCAATAGATAATTCATCATGAAACATGAAAACAACATCAATACATGATCAAACATCATTATCAGATGTCTTACAGAACATAGTCAAACATACAGCCAACTTTGGAGCACCATAATTATGTTTGTATTCAATTTCAGATCTTCAAGTCCATATTTATAGATGTGCCTTGAAGTGATCTACCACTTTTATTTTAAATACATTTGTAAATTCATCTTATATTGAAATATATGGTCAAAATAAATAGCTCTAGTTTTTACCTATGTAAATTCAAATATTTGAATAACAATGGTCATAGTTAACCTTCGAACATAATGCTCAAATCTTATGTACTCCCAATTAAAAATAAATATCACACTATCAATCATATTTAATATTTAATGCATATACCACCAAATCCAAATTTTAAATTTATTTACTTTGACCTCATCTTGTGTCCTCTTAAAATGTTAACTTAATGTGCTTCATCAATTTGTGTGGATCAACAAGGTCCTTAATGATTAATGCTCACTATTGATAAAACTATATGAATGCCCACTCACTGTTAGATCATTATCATATACCTTTTCTCAAAATTTAGATGCCATGCACTTATACTCATCTCTTTACATCCTAAATCTTTGGAATCAATGTGTACCATTGATCTTAATTAAGATTTAACACTTTAAAAAATGACTATGGGAACCCTAGCAATAAACCTGAGTAGCCATTTTTTATCTATAATAACTTCTATTAAAATTACCCATAAGATATAAAATTTGGAATAGATGATCTCTTTCCTTAGGAGAATCCAACCATATGACTCATTACCCTTATAACTCTTACATGTGCAAGCTATAATGACACTAAAGATCCTTCTCATAAACTTTTGTCATAGAGCCAACCATGTCCAAATCTACTTGAGAGACTAGCTTTGATCATCCATAACTTTTTTTATTTACACATTCACATGTGTAAGATATAATAATTTAAAAATTCTCACTCGACTCATTTTTCCACATTACAAAATTGGCTAAGTATGGGAAAACCTAGTCAATTTGCTTGGGAGTCCAACTTTGCATATGGATATCTTTTGATGCGTTACATTGCATGATCTAGAAATTAGTGAAAATAAACTAGGTCTAAAAATAAATAAACCCATATGATCAAATTATCCTAAAACATCCACATGTGTGAATACCAAACTCATCAACATGATTACTTAGCTCTTTCTGACCACTTTGTAAATTTGGCTATGGGAAAAGAATGAAATTTAACTAAGAAGACAAATTTTCACCCTCATAAATTTGACCACACTTAGATGCATGAATTGATATATTATGATTAAAAATAGGTACTACAATGATCATAACCATATGACCATATCCCCTTGACTCCTTCCCATGTGGCAATGGTGATGTCATCAAATTTCATACTCATCTTTTCTTCCACTAGACCCAAAGTGTCTAGATGAAAATTATGGACTACCAGATGAGTTCTATTTGTTCACACAAGATATCAAATCATGGATCAAATATTATAGGGTCCATTGCACATGTTCAAACATCCTTACTCATCCCTAATCCTCTCAAGCTATGTCAATATTTAATATCAACCAACCATATATAAAGCACACTAGAACAAACATACTTGCACACTTTGTCAATGCCACATAGAATATCAAGGCACTTAATCCACTCACCAGGGAACCTACATGACACCACTATGATAAATCTCCAATAATAATATAAACTAGTATCTAGGTGAAATCAAGACTTGACAAGGGAGAGATTTATACCACATATGCAAATCAAATTAACATTAACACATTATACCAAAACAATGAAATCTAAAACAGTCATCTATTTATCTCAGGAGGTTACAAAGATCAATCTTGGTAAAGTCTAGTCATGCATAAGAGAGGGAACCATTTCAAAGTTTAGAATCCTATATTTATAGTAAAAGGGAATCAGAGAGATGGGGAACATGCATGGGAGAATGGAGAAGGAGTCATCAATGATCAAGATGATAACTATACCAAATCCTTGAGATCCTCATGGATTAATGTCACAGGGACTCTATGACATCTTCCACTTAACTTGATTATGAGGCTAAAATTCTCATATCTTTAAACCTAACAGAGCCATGAACATATTTTCTTTGAGTCGCTATAAGTACCTACTTGTCAAGGATTTGACTATGTTGAATATGAGACACTTGTTCATAACCATTCATATCTTCCCCTACTTCAATAACTGAGCATAAGTCTTACTATATATTGAAAACAAATCTTATTTATTAGATTTCATATAGCTATAATATTTATGTAAAACCTACAGGCCACATATATTCCATTTTGAACTATATTAGGTTTGAAGAAACCTATTTTGCCTCTAAACCTTGTGGAATCCAAGGACTCATTATCTGCATAGATATTCTTTAAAGAGCAATGATCATAGTCACAAAACAATATTTTGACCCTAAAAAATAGGCTCCATAATTTCTAAATATTTAAATTGGAGGTCAAGACTATGTTATAATGGTGATATAACTTCATCATTAATAACCCTTGACTGTATGGTTGTGTCTACTTGTTACATTTGATTGAGCTCTAATGGCTATAGGATGATCATTGTAAGACTTACTCCTATTTCAACTAGGTCATAATTATTCTTTATGAAGTCCTTGGCTTTTAAATTTTAATGTTGATCATTGATCTTTATCTGGGTCTTCTAAATTATTCCATATGTTAACTATTCATTTATTTCTAGGATCCACTATCATTCTTGGCTGGTTCATGTGCTTGCACCACATGGTAGCCTCACATTCATCCTTAGGAACATTTAGTATTTGACCTTACACACATTATAAATCTAATTTTTCATGGATATAATGCATACCATTAATCTTATAATATTTTAACACACTTATGAAACTTATAAACTTCTCATTAGCTCCTAAGATCTACTAAATTTTTGACCCACACTCACTATTGATCTTTTTTGGTATGATTAAACATTCACCATTGATCTATTTGGGCCCATGAAATCACTAGTTATCACACACTATTAGATTTGATTTGGGATCCCATGATCTTGACACTTATGAACCTTCATCCTTGGAACATTTTAATTCAAAAAACTATTTTCCATAGCTTAAATTTGGCATCCCCGTGCATGTCCCAACCACTCTGTTGGTTTCAATTTGAAGCTTTATATCTTGAGATAAAAAATACATCAAGATATGAAATTTGTAGAGGATGTTTATGGAAATAACATCATCATGTCCATGCATTATTTTAGCTCTGGTTGACCTCCCAAGTGCATATATCAAATGTTAAACCATACTGATCTATTCATTTTTTTATGACATGTGATGATAGTCTGGCTCTTATATGCTTATGCAAGTCATTTGATCAGTCAAGAACTACTCAATGGATCTATCTAGGTAAAAGCTTGGTATGTGGGCCAAAATTGGCCAATAGGAACCTACCACTCCATCATCACTTGGATATTTTAGGATCAAATTTCACTCCTTATGAAATAATATGACCCATGCAATCCACCTCTTAGATGCCAAAATTACATGTAGAAGGTTTGGCATAAAGTTGACGTTATTCTAGAATAGAGAGTAAATGTTTCACATGCTTAAAATGGTCTTCAAAATTTTTACTATAAATGAGGATTTCATTAAAAAAATCCAATATAAAATTTCTAAAAAATTTCTTGAAAATATTATTCATCTAATTCTGAAATATATATGGTGCATTTGTGAGGCCAAAAGGCATGCCATAAACTCATAAATGACTTCATGAGTTTTGAAAGTTATTTTAGGTATGTAATTTTAATAGATTCAAATATGATGATATCCAAATTAAATATATAAATTATTAAAATAAACAACACCATGTAATTCATCTAGGAAATCATAAATTACCAGAATAACAAACTTATCTTTGATAGTGTACATGTTGAGTTCTCTCTAGTCTAGGCACATCCTCTAAGTGGCATCCTTATTACACACCATGAACAGCAAGGAGGAATAGTCACTTTGGTTATGTCAAATTATTCTTGAATTTAACATGTCTTATACCATATTTTCAATTTCACTCTTTTGGGCATAGGAAAACCTATAGGGTTTGATGTTGGGTGGTGTACTTATGGGAAGTACTTTGATGGCATGATAATACACTCGGTTTCATGAAATTCCTTTTGACATGTCACCAAACATTAAAAAATGGTCATCAAACGCCATTTTTAATTTATAATGGGTAAAATTCTTGGTTGGTTGAACCTCTATAGAAAATAATCACATCAAAAATCTTTCAACACCTTTACTAAGAATCTTCATCATCTAATGAAAACTAACTAGTTGTGGACATTTAGCCTATAATCCACATAGTTTAGATGTCCTTACTTATGAATGGAAGCACATGCATAGTGTTGTGGCCAACATGCTCCCTTTTATATGAAATAGGGGACCCATTTAAAATTTCATGAACCAAAGCTTTAGAGTACTTTCTTTTGTTCTTATCAGTAATCTCTACTCAAATCTTAAGAATATACATTGCCTTGATTTAGTCAAGTAGTAATAAAAATATTTTAATTTCTCTTTATAACTAAGGAGTGTTTGTTATATTTATAGATCACAACTCTAACATTATAGGTTTTTTTTTAATCTCCTAGAGTCTAGTTCCCTTCCTAGAGTAATATACTCATTGTCCACTGTGGCAAAATGAGTTCTCCTTAATATAATAAATTTTAATGTGTCACATGCATTTTATTTTTCTTACTTAGTAAATTTATGAATTTTTTAGATCTTATCTAAATGGGAAGGTGTCAAGTCATCTTGATTTAGAGTAGCCAATCCCATTGACCTTTTAGAGATATTAGAGTTTGGTAGAGTCTAGCCAAATGAGAAGGTGCCACATCATATTGAGTTAAAGAGGCCATTAATTTAGACCTATCAAAGATGTTAGAGCTTAAGAGAGCCTAACCAAATGGGAAGGTGCCATGTTGTATTGAGTTAGAGTGTCTAGTCCCTCAAACGTATAAAAGATGTTAGAGCCTTGGAGAGCCCAATTAAATGGGAAATAACCATGTCATATTGAGTTAGAGTGGCCAATCCCCTCAACTTTTCAGAGATGTCAAAACTTAAGAGAGCATAGCCAAATGGGAAAAAACCACATCATATTGAGTTAGATTATCCAATCCCCTAGACTTATCAGAGATGTCAGACCCTAGGAGAGCCTGACCAAATGAGAATATGCCACATCATATTGAGTTAGAGTAGATAGTTTGTTAAACATGATAGAGATTTTAAAGCCCAAGATAACCTGACCAAATTTGAAGGGACCACATCATATAGAGTTAGAGTATCCACTTCACCAGAGTTATCATAGATTTTAGAACCCAAATAAATGGGAAGGTACCATTTTATATTGAGTCAAAGTGACCAATCCCTTAGACCTATCAGATATGTCAGAGCATGAGAAAACCTAACTAAATGGGAAGGTGTCATGTCATATTGAGTCAGAGTGGACACTAACTTGTACTTATAAAATATGTTAGAGCCTAGGAGATCTTAATCAAATGGGAAGGCACCACATTATATTGAGTCAGAATGGCCAATCCCTTAGACTCATAGATGTTAGAGCCTAGGAGGGCTTAACTAAATGGGAAGGCACCACATCATATTGAGTTAGAGTGGCCAGTGCCCCAGACCTATAAAATATGTTAGGGCTTAGGAGAGCCTAGCCAAATGGGAAGGTTCCATGTCATATTTAGTTAGAGTATCCAGTCCCTTGGACCTATTAGAGATGTCAGAGCTTAATTGAATGGGGAGGTACCATGCCATGATTAACCATTTTTATCATAGTCCAAAATGGGTCAATATCTTATAGTTATAATCTTGTATATGGTATTTTTATAATGTATTAGGGTATGTTGTAGTTTATTTGATGCCATTTCATATGCCATTCTAGCTTTGGTCATAGTCTAGCTTAGTCCTTATGCCATTTGGTAACTTTGGGGTCATTTTAGAGTCATATATGCAAGTGGAAAGTTTTCATGGTGTTAAAGAATTTAAGATCATAGAAAGAGTTTGAATAATCCTTGATTAGTTCATTTTAGATTTCAAAGATCAAGTAGTAGCTCAAGCACAAGCTTTGAGAAGCCAGACTGTCACCAGGATGTCATCCAAAAAAGAATGAACTAGTTCAATTATGCATTTTATAGATACACCTTAGAAAGCCTCATGAGTCAAAATAATGTATCTCCATACATTTATTCATGGAAGGAACATGGTCTACAAATTTCATGCCCACACAAGCTTTCTAGTTCAAGTTATGAGCATTTGAAATTGGACCTACAACATAAGATGTTCACACTAACGTCAAGTTTGAGATCCATAAAGTGACCATTTGGGTTAAAAATATCCTTAAAAGTTTTAAATTTGATCAAGATATAATGGTACATATGAGATCACATACTGACACATGAGATCTAATAGTTCACATTGGGGTTAAATAATTTAAAAGGTCCCTAGGTTAAAGCCCTTTAAAGAGATACGAGTTATACAAGATCTAATGATATAGATCAACTAGGTAGAGATCTAATGATGCAAGCTTGATTGAGAGGAATGGGGGTCCAAAAAAAATCAATGATCAACATTCAATCATACTAATGATCAAATAGTGTAAGCTTAAATAGTGAGAAGGTGGGCTCAATGAGATCAAAGGCTCATGTTGATTTATACATCTTGATCCAACGATTTGAATGAAAGTCAACATGTTAAAGGATCTTCATGATAGGAAATAATTATATTGTAGTCATTTTTACCAAGGAGATCAATAGTGTGTAGGATATTAATAGTGCATAGGAAGTCAAAAATTCAAGATCTGATAGTGGGGATCTATGAGGCCAATGGGAATAAAGATAGGTTGGAGCATTTTGATTGGCTCGACCAATTTTTGATAGATAAAGTCAAACCAAAGGAAAGTTTTTTGACCAAGGTAAATAATTTCTTGCAAGGGTCATCCCATAACCATTAGATCTCAATTTAATGCCAATAAAGGGACACATTGATGTAGTTAGGTTAATGACCATAAATGGACTGCCATTAAAGCTTAATATGGACCTCTGGCTTGAGGGTTTGTGTCATGTAGGGTTCATTTTGTGACTATGTTAGCCATTTTAAAAATAAATATATATGCATATAGTTAACTCTCAATTACTATAAAGATAGAATCAGTCTATTTTATAATCAAGAAATGGGGTTATATAGTCTATAGGTCTTCATTGACATAATAAATATAGGAAAACTAATAGTTTGAGATTGGTTTTCTATTTATATTGGACCTATGAACATGGGGATGAGATTGAGCATGATCCAATTTGAACAAGAGATATCATTTCAAAGGATGCCATGAAGGCATACATGTAGACCCCAAAGGTTTCATCTCTAGGACCAACTCCATAAAAAGGACTCTTCTCTCCACTTTTACATGCCATGATTAACCAGTGAAGAGTAGTTAGCACTAGGACAAAGATATAATAAATTGATTCTATCATTATAATTTTATTGATGCTAGGACCCATTTTAAAACAAATTTATCCTATTATTACAACCATCAGGGAGCATCAATGAAGGAATAATGTAATTGTACAACCACTTGAAGTAACCCAGATCAATTAGGAAGCTTGAATGAGCATAAATGTAGAGGAAGTTATAAATATAGTTAAAATGGAGTTAATCTCATTGATTCTTATTTTAGTATTAAAATATCTCTTTAAAGGACCTTTTTTTTATAAATATAGCTTTTGAGCTATTATTAATTATCCCTCAGGCTAGTAGGATGAGACTCTGGTAAAAATTGTATTCTACACCTCTTAAAGTAATGAATATAGCATTTTTGTAGTTGTTTACTAATATGTGTGTAGTTTTTTGTATTTTTTTATATGAAAAAGTGGTTATCATCTTCCCTTTATAGGTCCAAGTTTAACCTAAGTGCTAATAAACTTTTATTACAAGTCATCTAGCATGTCTTATGGTTGATGTCTTAGGTATAGAGTGGATAGTTGACTGTAAGTGCTTCCAATCAAGCCTTACCCTCATTAAAATTCATCTTAAGTCCATCAAATTAATCTCTACATGAAGCATTATTACTTGGAAACCATTTTAGACACTACATTAGTTATATAGATATTTTATTAGTGTGTTAATGAGTTTAGTATTGAGAGTGGATCTTTGAACATTCAGTGAATCACCTATTTTAGAGTAGGTTCAATTCATGAAATATCTAACTCTTTTCCCCATAAGTAATCAATTGCAATAAATAAGATCATTTTAAGATACATTTAAGGAGTTATCCCTTAAATCTAAAGGCTCATTTCCTATATCGGTACACCCACATACCTAGAAATGTTCCCATGTTTCCCAAATTTGGATAAGATTGAATTACTTATCTTAGGGTACAATATTTGGTGACAATATTTATGGCACACTCGGTGGGACCCATTATCTTTAAGACAACTTGCCAATGTGAATGTTGGTCTTCACAAAATTAGCTACAAATTAGTGTGTTATTCATCATTTGGCAACTCCTTTAATGTAAATCTTGTTCAAGGCCTTTTTTGGTTATAAAATTTCATTCAAAATTCATGGTTCTCACTATGTTATCCTCTAGTAAAATATTCAATCCCATTAACCCACCCATTCAGCCTAAAATTCCTCTTGAGGTTTAATATCCATAGCCTAATCTACCCTTTAAAGAATGAGTAGATTGTACTAGAGAGAAATAGAGTGAAGAGGCTGAAGAAATTGAATATCTTGAAAAATAATACAATTCTAGACCTCACTATTTCCATGGCTTCAATACTAAAAATCTAATTCAACTTCAAGTATGTGATGCCATTCCTTCTAATGCCATGAAAGGTGTGACCAAATTAAATGGTGAGAGTCATGCCACACTTGGTGAGCACATTAAAGATGTTTTTGACTTTTTAAATTTCCACAAAATTGTTTGAGAAAACATTTACATTAGACTCCTTACCATGTACCTTAAAGGGAAGGCTCTTTATTGGTATAGGACTCTAGAAGATGGATGCATCATAACATGGGATGAGTATGGAGTGTTGTTAACTTCTAGATTTGGAAATGAAAGTGACCATGCCTCTCTCATACATTAGTTGCACATGATAAAATGGGGACACAAATAAATAATGCATGAATTAAATGAAAGGTTTTAGAAGACTTGGCATATATTTCCTCCTCCCATGAGACCACCTACTAGCTTTGTCTTCCCTACTCATTTGAAAGCCATTGGGACTGAAATTATTGTCATGCTTCAATCTATGAGAGATTCTACTCTTCTTGAATCATATGATATTGTTATCAAATATAAGTATAGGCTCATCCAAGATTGAATATTTCCTCCTAAGGTTTTTATGCCTCCTTTGTCTTATAATTTTTCTAGCACTTCGAAAGTGGCTCAAATTCCTTATTCAAATATAAGGTCCAAAGTTACTCTTGATAAGGCAAAAAATGTCATGGATCCATATTGTTATTACTTGGATTTTAAAACTTTGAGGATATTAAAAAAATATCCTCATCCAAGTAGCACAATGGAAACACTTCTAGGCTTTTGGGTAGCCTAAATATGAGGTGAATCTCTAGATAGGGCTAGCTCCCTTGATTTCCCACTTTAGATTACAACTACACTTAACTTGGGTGGTGAAAAAGGAGAAGGATAACTAAAAGTAAACTAATCTAAAATAGGTGATAAACCAAATAACACAATGACATCCAACCATATGCATTATAACTTGAAATCAAAGGACAAACTAAAAATACACTTCTCCAATCTTCATCTTCTCACATCAATGTTACATTGTGAGGTTACGGATGAATGTGAAAAATTATGAGAACTAGAAAAGAGGCCTATGAGGGAAATAATTAATAGGTTAACTCACTAAATATTTGACATTTCATAGAACACTTTACATTCCCTGCAAGAAGAAGCTTTCGAAATACAAATAAGATGAAAGAATGAAACAACATGCTAAGGAATCCATAGTCTTCACTTATACAAAATCAAACATTTCTAATGAACACACTAATAATAGTAATGGAGGAGATAAAAATAAGTATTATTATTGATCAAAAGGTATAAATTTTAGTAGGGATACACCATATTTAGGTGGAGCATCCCCTATAATGGCCAAAATGGCTAGTTCTTATAGAACTTGAGAGAGAGAGAAGAGAAGAGATAAGTCCAAGGGTCATAAGGACACTTTTAAAGTAGAGATAAGTAGTTAATTTTTCATGATAAGAGGGTATGGGATGAACCATGCAAGGTATATAGGTAAAAATGTCAATCCAAGTCATAAACTTCATGAAAAGTGGCATGAAACTCCTCATTCTAGCTCAGAAAAAACCGCCTTCATGGTTGGCCCTATTTGAATGCCTCATAACTGATTAGTACCAGGTATTGTGATTTTAATTAAGTGTAAGGATATAATACATACCTATAAATTAATTTTTTGTAGGCTTGGTCATTTGGAATCACTTAGAAAGGAGAAATTATTGTCTACGATCAAAAAATCTACTCTTCCATGCACCCTACACACTTGGCCTCAAAATTGGCATAATTTACTCATGTAAATAAATTTAATGAAATTAATTAAACCTTTAAATACCATATATGGCCTTATAATCACCAAGGACACCTTAAAAATCTATTCACTTGAAGTTTTCACACTTCTCCCTAGCTTGTCTAATATGCCAAATTTGATTGGTTGAGTTGAAGTACCTAGTTTGGACACTTATAAATTTTTTTATTGAAACTAAATAACCATATGGAGTTATAAAAATTCTAAAATTTCCCTCCAAACTTGATTTCACCTTCAAAATCCTCGTATAGCCTATACAACAAAAAAAATGGTCAAAAATGCCCTATTTCTACCATGTTTGTACAAGTCCATACAATAAATCCTAGCATAAAGTAGCTTTACTAAGTATTAAATAACATAAAATATTTTTTTGGGGCAAACTATTCCATTTTGATTCATTATCTCCTTCATTTTATACATCAAGTCTAGACCAAGGGTTTAAGAGGGTTTTAAGTGCATTCTATTCTTAAGGTTAGTTCATAAAGGTTTCATGTCCAAAATTCAATAAAATTACACAAAATGGTTGTTTAGAATCAAATATAATTCCTCCAAACCTCTTAGGTTCCCATGAAAATCATCAAGAGAGATATGATCTCTCAAAGTTAGCTTACCAAGATTTATTATCTATTTCCTATAGGTCTGATGTTGTCTTGAGCCTAAGAGTGGATTATTAATTATTTTTATTACCATCTAAGATATTTTCCACCTCTTAAATAATCCCAAAAAAATGTTTCAACTCATGTAAATGCAAATCTCATGCCATAAATGTGACTAACTCTTCATTTGGCCACTAGGTCTAGACCTTGCCTAGTATGTCTGAGTTTTCTTTGTGTTAAAATATGGATTACTTATATTTATATTTCATCACATAAACCTAGAAAAATCTGAAATGAAATAATAAACATGAATTATTTTGAAGATGATATCTCATTTAGGCATTAAGCTTGAACTCTGCCTAACAAGCCTATTTGTAACTTGGGGGAATAGACTCTTCAATTGAGATTCATTTAATTATATAGGTTTTAACACATATAAATTCACCTTATTAACATGTTTCAATAATTTATAAGGCTCACTAATAGATATAAATAGGAATGACATACCTTGTAGCTTTCAAGCCTTAATTCTGTCCACTAGGCCTGAATGTAAATCTAGCCACTTATGACACTTTGTTAAGATCCATATCTTAATTATTTGTTTTTATGATTTCATAGGTGTATTATAACTCATCACACCTTTTTTAAATGTTCCATGTGCTTTTTGTCTACCATTTAACCTTCCTTCCTCAAAGTTGTAGGTTTTGTGTACCTAGGGAAGTGCCCCCTATCTAAGACAAAATAAATGGCACTTCCCCTATTTTTACAGAACAAAAATATATTGTATAGTATTATTTAATTGTTAAGGATTATATCCAAAAAAATTTATCCTTTTATTAGGTCATTTTCCCTTTCAAAACATCAAATACTTAAGACAAACTTTTGCATACAGACTATGCAGGTTCTTTATGAAGACTGTGTTTTGCACTTAGAAGTGCCTTCCTCTTAATTGATATATCACTATGAGAGCCTATGGAGGTAATAATTATTAATATGAATTTTTTTCAAGATTTTTTAATAATTTTACCTTCCCACATATTCTCCATACTTTGATTGGTTAGGACTGAGTGTCACATCTGCCTAACTGTGTCTTTTACTTCCTGGGAAGGCACTTGTAGACATCCATAACTATTTGGGTTTAAGGGTTCATGATGATTTCTCCACATCTTATCTTCATCAAGAGACTCAAGTATTACTCCTTACCTATTTAGTCAACATAGTCAACTCTATTGAGGAGGATGGAGCCCTATAGGTGTTGATTTGCATTGGATGAGCTTGTTTGAAGGTTTTATATGAATCATGAGGTATATATATATATATATAATATTAAATATGTTTTTTCACCATTCATACCTTAAAACACCAATTTTATATCAAAATTTTGTCACTTCCTGCTTACCCAGCTGAAGGTGCTTGTTTTTATAGTGTACAGATTGTAGATGTTTATGAAGGTCTAAACACATTTTCCAATCTCCTTATGATGATATTTTATCTCATATGTGATATTTTAATCATTTGAAACCCCCCTAATATGTTTAAAAAATTTAAAATTTACCATTTTTATGAGAAAGGTCTCTTCTTGACCCAAAACAATAGATAACACTGCCTGAACTCAGTGTATAAAAATGCTTTTTAGGCCTTCTTATAACTATCCTCCTCTAATCCTTTTCCTTCCAAAATTTACATATTACATGTTATTTATATGGGTTTCAAGGATAATCCACTATAATTATTCAAATATAATCATAGCCTTTTCATATGTTACTCTCAAAACCTTCATGGACCTCTATTTTGGCAAATTAGGGATTTGATCTCAGAACCCAGTCATATCATTTTTTAAGGTGTTCTCAACTTAACAATCCATTTAACACTTAAAACATGTGTTTTATGCCTGATTTAACATGTAATTACTTGAAAATGGGATTTCATTCCTTGTTCCAACATCTAACAAGGACTCCTCAACTCTTTGTATCAGGCCACATATGGGTGGTTATTCCATAATGCAAGCAGTGAATGCAAGTGGAAAATGTGTATAGTTTAAACCTCACAAAAAGAATAAAACTAATTATAATTGATTAAATGGGTGATTTTCATAATGTAATATTTTAAAATAGTCCCAAAATCCTTAATTTAATGTGATTATCCCTTGTAACCACCTACATATGCACACTCCAACGACAGACTATGTGATATGTATGGTACATGACTACAACAATATTCTTCTCACATGGTTTGGAGTATATAAATTATTTATTCATGATACAAAACACATTTAAACATTTTTATACCTTAAATACAACTTCATCAACATACTAACAAGTTTTGTGCATGTGGTTCAATAATGGCTGCAAGTGAAATTGGGTAAGGAGCTAACTGCATAGTGTACATGGTTACAACTCATGGAATTTTAATTTAGAGATGCTATTTAGATGATAATGGAAATAAAATATCACCTATAACATTAAAAAGGACTCATCACAACCCATTGAAACCATGGTTAAAACCTAAAGATCTTGAAAATGGTGTAAGACTACCTATAACATAGAATGGTATACCCTCTTGCAATCTAAGGTAATTAAAATATAAAACCCTCATGAAACTTGTAACCAAGTATGGGAGTAATCTAAGGAGGATTTAAACATCATCTGGCATTAAAATTAGTAATTGGTTTGTATATAATTTCTCAAACCAAGGCAAAACCCACATGGTATAGAGATTAACAGGTAGGTTTGAAAGGTCAACTTCATGAGGATGGTTAATGAATCAAAAGTCTCAAATTTTAAAAATAATTACATGGAAATTAATTTAATAGAGTGTATAAAAACTTAAAAAAATCATTTTCATTGAAATGTCTTGAGCTATCCGTACCAAGTAAAAACCTGAAAGTCACTTCTACTTGCCAAGAAGGGTGAAAAGAGAGTTGAATGGTTTTATCTTAGAAATGAGACTTAAAAAAAATAAAAGAAGGAATTGAGAATTGGGAAGCTAAATAGGAAATTTTTAACCATTTTCCACATGGTACACTTCCCAAGGAGGCCATACAAGTGCCAAACTCTTCTTTTCCTTCAAGAAAACTACCTTTTCTTCTACATAACCTACCATATTTTAGTTTTTTTAGTTAATTAAGAATTATATGGACACACAGAGCATGAAAAAATATTGTTTAACCTTCACACTTCCAAATAAACCCATAAAACTCATTAAATACACCTTTTTGACAACTAAAATGACTCAAAATGACTAAAGGGACTAAGAAAACTAATGACCAAGGCTAGTATAACATCAATTGACCTTAATTGACCTATAAAAAACATTTTCACATACATATTAGGCCCATAAAACACCTAAAGTTAAATATTTTACCTATAAGTTCCCCAATTTGACTAAAAATTCAAATTTGGTCAATAAATTAGTGACTCATAGGGGTAGTATGCCTACTATACTAACTATACCAGTAGCCTTATCAATCCATTGGGCTTATGAGTCATCTAAATTTTGAGGCAAACAAGGATAAATTTTACCATTAACTTTTATTTTGGCCAAGATAAGATAATTAATGACTACCTCAACTACACAAAGTAAAGGACACACACAATAAAGAAAGGAAACACACACACATGTGCTCAAAATAATTAAGGGAATCTAAAAACAAATACTATGTAAAATTAACAATCAGTAATACCTCCTTTTATAGGATCAAAGGGAAAGTTTCTTGAGTCTCCTTTTGTATGATATGGGTGATGGTGCCAAGCATGTTGCTCTTTAGACTAAACACTTGATAGACTAGACCTAGTCCTTGGCACTTAAATTGACTTGTTATTAAGTTTATCATCTTCAAATAGGTCTCTAATGTATAAATATTCCTCCTAACCTTATACACATACTTTATTTTGCTTCCCACTCTCTTTATTATGATCAACTTGCATCTTCTTTGTACGCATAGTCTCAAAAGGAATGATTTTTTGTTCCTTGAAATATTGAGGCCAATAGATATTTGTATGTACCTCCAAAGGCTGATGTGGATTTTGTTCTTACTCACCTATGACATGTTGGATAATTTCCTCTTGCTCATCT
Source organism: Torreya grandis (assembly GCA_037957365.1). Classification (NCBI taxonomy): domain Eukaryota; kingdom Viridiplantae; phylum Streptophyta; class Pinopsida; order Cupressales; family Taxaceae; genus Torreya; species Torreya grandis. The sequence continues at coordinate 5,055,752 of JARHVA010000456.1, forward strand.
ATGACATCTTGAATAATTCCATCTTTCTTACCATCACTTGTAACTATCTCTAAAGGAGTTGTAGATCCCTTGACATATTCAAACTCTTTAAAAATGTTCTCAAATCTATACCACATGTCATCATCTTAAATTTGATCAGAATAATGAAGGGGAATAATAAGAAAGACTCCCTAATCTTCTTATTTAAATTTCAATAGGACCTCTTCCAAGATTTCTTCCTTAACACAAGGAGTGTATGCTTCACCATCAACCAAATAAGAAGATCCAGCATAAGAGCTCACTTCTTCTTCATCACTTAGTACCTATTGAGGGTTTTCAAATTATACCTTATCTATCACAATCTAATATTTTTTTTCAAGGGATATAACATCTTCAATCTCCTTTTTAGTGATGCCAAGACTAGGCATCTTTAAAACCAGTAACCTAGCCCAATAAGGTTGCCAAGGAGTGGCAATTTATTCAAGTGTTATAAATTTTACTCAACCAATTGATATTCTTGAGGTTCACACACCATAGGTCCATCAAGTCAAATGGTTATTGGATGAGGATAAAAATAACTAGTTGGTGGAGGTGGAACATAGGGCTCAAAATTAGATTGAGAATGAAAAGTTAAGAATTCTTATGGGAACTATTAAGGGGAGGTAGACCTTGGGATAAGATAACTTGATTTTCTTCCCTTAATTTGATAACCACTTCATTCACATCTGGTTTATTTTGAGGAATATCTTGAGGAAGGGTGTATGGGGTGTGTTTAGTCATAGGATCTTCTTTTGGGTTTAAGCCTTCCATCACACCTTGATTCAACAACCCCATCTTTGAATCTAACTCCTAAATTTGGTTGGATAGGTTTTCTTGGAAAAATTTCTCTTGAATTTCATAAGAATCATCATGAGCAAAGGAGTTCTTGAGGGATGACATGTAACACAATAAGTTTATATAGGAAAGGTAGGAGTAACTTTCAAAGGATCAACTTCATTCACCACTTCACACTCCTTATCAACCAAACTTCCATCCTCTTTCTTTCCTCATGATTCTACTATCTTACTCCATCTTAAGATGTTAAGATCATAAGTATTTTATTAAGTAAGGGTGGGAGGGGTTGGTATAGAATCAATATCCTTCTCAAATTCACACTCTTTATCAAGACTTTTCTCCTCTTTATTTCCCCATGACTCCTCTATTTTACTCCAGCTTAGGATATTAGGACTAGAGGTCTCCTTTTGAGATGGTTGATTTATGAGAGGGAAATGAGGGATTGAACTCCACTTAATTTGATTTCAACATGGACTAATGCATATGTGTATTTGAGAATTTAATCTACCTATAAATATTAACTTCAAACACATGGTTTCTCTTTTCAATTCTCTTCTCCAACTGATTGGGAAAAGGATGACTTTGATAGACTTGATTTGGCTCATGAGTAGGGGTCATGTATGGATAGTAGGAAACTTAGGCAAGTGGATATGAAGGTTGATAGGTATGGTGAGGTTTCCTTTCATTAATTCATGTCTTATCATCTAAGGAAGAAACTAGACCATTCACATCAAGAATCTCACTTGTGAGCCTTTACCAATTGGCTCTCTCAATAGGTAGCCACTCTCTTTTGATAAACTCTAATTATTCTCTCACCCTATGAGTAATATGACTAAGAATATATAGAACACATACCCTTTAAGTATAAATATCTAACATATACCTTTCATAGATCAAGAGTGTCTTCTTGAAGGTGGAAATGGGTTGGCTTGAGGAGTGGTTAGGTTGACCAGGAGCAAGACATGGAGAAGGCTGATTGTAGGACTAATATAATTCATGCACAGGATGACAAAGATAATATTAGATTTTATGAAGGTAAAATTTAGGTTTTTAAGGATCATGATAATATTTACCAAGGACTTGTTCATATTGATAGGGAATGGCACAAGCTTATAATGTCTCACCAACTTGTATAGAGAAAAACTCAACACTAAAGTCAGCCATGAACTTCATTGAAAGCAAGAAATGAAATAAATACATTGATAATAATATTCAAAGGATAACATTGGATAATTAACCAGATGATATATATTTGGAGTCACCACTGATGCTTGAATAGATGCCTCTAAAGGCTTATTATTGAGAGACAACACCAAAAATCTCTCAACTTCTTGGAACAAGAGTCCCATTGGGCATGCCAAAAAAATTTGTCACTTATATTTTCACCCATTGAGGAGAGGAAAAATATATCCTCATCCAAATTTCATAATTTAAACACCTCTAATCTTGTGGGTAGCCTAAATATGAGGTGAATCTCTAGATAGGGATAGCCCCCTTGATGTACCATTTTGGATTGTAACTAAAATTAACTTGGGGGTGAAAAGGGAGAAGGATAATTGAAAGCAAAATAATTTAAGGAAGGTTATACATAGAATAAAATGATGACATATAAACATATGCATGTTACACTTTAAATAAAAGGACAAACTAAAAATACATGTCTCCAATCTTCATCTTCTCACATCAATGTTACATTGTGAGGTTATGGATGAATGTGCAAAACTAGGAGGATTAGATAAGAGGCATATACGGGAAATAATGAATATTATAACTCACTAAATCTTTGAAATTTAATATAACACTTCATATTCCCTACAGTAATAAGCTTTCCAACTACAAATAGGATGAAAGAATGAAACAACATGCGAAGGAATCCATAGTCTTCACTTATACAAAATCAAACATTCCTAATGAACACACTAATAATAATAATGGAGGAGATAAAAATCAGTATTATTATTGATCAAAAGTATAAATTTGGGTAGGGATACACCATATTTAGGTGTAACATCCCCTAAAATGACCAAATTGGTTATTTCTTAAAGAACATGAGAGAGAGAGAGAGAGAGAGAGAGAGAGAGAGAGAGGAGAGAGAGAGAGAGAGAGAGAGAGAGAGAGAGAGAGAGAGAGAGAGAGAGAGAGAGAGAGAGAGAGAGAGAAGTTTAAGGGTTATAAAGATGTTCTAGCTCTAAAAAAATGCCTTCATAATTGGCTATTTTTTATCACCTCATAACTAATTAGGACTAGGTATGATTATTACAATGAAGTTTAAGGATATCATACATCCCTCTCCATGTATTTGTTATAGGCCTAGTCATCTAAAATCACTTGAAAAGGATAAATCATCATCTTCTATCAAGAAAATTAATCTTTCATGCACCCTACACACTTGGACTCAAAATTAGAACTATTTACTCATGAAAGTTCATGGGAAGAAGTTAATAACACCTTCCAAGACCATATATGGTATTATAAGCACCAAGGAAACCTTAAAAATCCACGAACTTGAAGTTTTCACACTTCTCCCTAGCTTGTCTACTATGTTAGATTTGACTGGTTGAGTTGAAGCACTTGGTTTTGACACTTACAAGCTTTTTATTGAAATTAAATGACCATAAGGAGTTATAAAAAGTCTAAAACGTCCTCCAAACTTGATTTCACCTTCAAACTTCTCCTGTATCCTACACAACATAGAAAATGGTCAAAAATACCCTATTTCTACCATGTCCATACAAATGCAAACAATTCATCCTAGTGGGAAGTAACCTAACTGAGTCCTCAACAACATCCAATATTGTTTTTGGGAAAAATATGCCATTTTGATGCGTTATCTCCTTCATTTTCTACATCGAGTCTAGACCAAGGGTTTAGGAGGGTTTTAAGTGAATTTTATTATTAAAGTTGGTTCATAAAGGTTTCATGTCCAACCTTAGATCTAATGCCAAAAAATGATTTTCTATGATCCAAACTAACTCCTCCAAACCTCTTAGGTTCCCATGCAAATCATTAAGAGAGATATGAGATCTCAAAGTTAGCCTACTGAGCTTTTTTTTATCTATTTTCTATAGGTCTGAGGTTGCCTTGAGCCCAAGAGTGGATTTTTCATGGTTTTTCCTACCATTCAGGAGATTTGACACGTCTTCCATAATCCAAAAAACATGTTTCAACTCATGTAAATGCATATCTCATGCCATAAATTTAACTAACTCTTTATTTTCCCACTAGGTCTATACCTTTCCTAATACATCTAAGTTATCTTTGAGCTAAAAGATGGATTACTTGTATTTTTATTGCATCACATAGACATAGAAAGATCTAAAATTACATCATAAACATGAATTATTTCATTATAATACTCATCTCATGTTATACTTAACGATGACATCTCATTTGGGCATCAAGTTTAAACTCTGCCTAATAGGCATGTCTACAACTTGGAGGGCTAAACCTTCCAACTGAGATTCCTTGAATTATATAGGTTTGAACACATATAAATTGACCCTGTTAAAATTTTCCAATCATTCATAAGGCTCACTAATATCTATAAATAGGAATGACATACCATTTGGCTTTTAAGCCTTAATTATATCCATTAGACTCAACTATAAATCTAGCCACATAGGACACCCTGTTAAGATCCATATCTTTATTATTAATTTTATATGTTTTCACATGTTTATTCCAACTCATCACACCTTTTTAAAGGTTCCATGTTCTTCTGGTTCACCATTTAACCTTCCTTCCTCAAAGTTGTAGGTTTTGTGTACCTAGGGAAGTGCCCTCTATTTGAGACAAAATAGATGGCACTTACCCTATTTATATAGACTAAAAACCTATTGGATAGGATTATTTAAGTGGAAAGGATGATATTAAAAAAACCTTAGACTTTTATTAGGTCATTTTCCCTTTCAAAACATCAAAGACTTAAGACAAACTTTTGTATATATACTATGCAGGTTATTTATGAAGACTGTGTTTTGCACTTAAAATTACCTTCCCCTTGCTTCATAGATAAATGTGAGAGAATGTGGAGGTAATAATTATTAATATGAATGTGTTTTGATATTGTTTACCAGTTTGACCTTCCCACATATTATCAACACTTTAACTAGTTAGGATTGAGTGTGACCTCTATTTGACTGTGTCTTTTGCTTCTTGGAAAGACACTTGTAGATATCCATAGATTTTTGAATTTAAGAGTAGGATATAAAAACCACTCTAGAGTACCATATGACCATTTTATTCCTTCTTGGATCCATTTTTTCATCTTTCTTAGGCTTAAATCATTACCTAGATACCTTGCTAGCTTACTATTGCATCACAGTCATCTAGTTGGTTATAGGTGTTGATGTTTGGGTAGACTTCAAATGTAGTGTTTAATACATCCTATTATTCCCTTAGAGTCATATTTAATTGATTTAGATTAATTTTCTTCATCTCCATGTCTTATCTTCATCAAGAGACTCAAATATTACTCCTTGCCTATTCAATCAACACACTCAACTATGTTGAGGAGGATGAAGCCCTATAGGTGTTGATTTGCATTGGTTGAGATTTTTTGAAGGTTTTATAATAATAATGATGTCTATGTATAATAATAAATACTTGTGTTCACCCTTATTTCCATAAAAAACCACTTGTATATCAAGTTTGGGTCACTTCCTACTTACCTAGCTGAAGGTGCCTATTTCTATAGTTTACGGACTATAGATGTATATGAAGGTCTAAAACACATTTTAAAATCTCCTTATAATGATATTTTATCTCAAAAGTGCTATTTAAATCATTTAAAACCCTCCTCATATGTTTAAAAAGGTCAAATTTACCATTTGGATGACAAAGGTCTCTTTTTGACCTAAAACATTAGATAACACTACTTAAACTCAGTGTATAAAAGTGATTTTTTAAGCCTTCTTATAACTATCTTACCATAATAATTTTCCTTCCAAAATTTAAATATTCCATTTCATTTCTATGGGATACAATGCCAAGCCACTATAATTATTCAAATATCATCATAGCCTTATCATATTCTATTCTCAAAACCTTCATAGACCTCTATTTTAGCAAAGTAGGGACTTGATCCCTGAACCCAATCATATCATTTTTGAAGGTGTTATCAACTTACCAATCCACATAAAATTCAAAAAAAATTGTTAGGTTTTATTTAACATGTAAGGACTTAAAAATGGATTTAATTCCTTGTTGTAGCATCACATAAAGACTCCTCAGATCTCTGTATCAGGCCACATGTGGGTGGTTATTCCATAATGCAGGTAGTGAATATAAGTAGAAAATGTGTATAGTTTTAAACCTAATGAAAATACTCAAAATCCTTCCAATTGACTAGAGGGGTGCTTGTAATAATTTAATATTTTAAAATAGTCACAAAATCCTTAATTCAATGTGATTCTCCCTTGCAACCACATGTATCTACACACTCCAATGGTAGAGTATGTGTTATGTATGGTACATGAATACAACAGTATTTTTATCACACTCTTTAGAGGATATAAATTAGTTATTCATTCTCCCAAACTCATTTCAACATTTTGAGACCTTAAATATGTTGGGGATCAACCAATAATATGATTACACTTATGAGAGCAATAAACTGCGGAATTAAATCAGATAGATAAGTAACTAGAATGATAAATAGCAAAGAACAAGAGATATAAGAAACCACCCTGAAAACTTGTATTAAACTCTTTACAGAAGGAATACAATTGAAGAAACTTCTTTCTTCCACACCTCTCTTAGATGTACAAGATCTCTCTCTAGATCTCTTTCCCTCAAGAGCTCTCTCTCTCAAGTACAATCAACTCCAACACCCTGGATTAATGTAACTCTGTACTATTCTTCAACATTCACATACAATGAACTACTACAATAAGCTAAGAAGATATTTCCTACATATAGAATTAGGAAACTTGAGCATGCACTTATAACCAATAGTTAAGCCTCTTAAACAAGGGCTCTAAAAACAATCTTACTAATAATAGAAACGCGAACTTAAGACTAAGACTTAAACTCATCATGAAAACACTCGGTTCTATCCTCGAAAATAGCATTCTGGACGCATAGGTAACTGACGCCGGTTCCTGCCTGCTTGCACCTAACCTACGTCAGCTGATATCTGCTGATGCCGGTGTCTCTTCAATTGCTCCTGACTGATGTCGGTCACTCCTAACCGACGCCGGTGACTGTGTAAACTTGAAACTTTGGTAATGCACTCCTTGGTGAAGCTTTTAGGCTCCACACCTTAACAATCTCCCACTTGGAGATAAACAACTGCACTAGTACCTGTACAGCAACATCTTCTAGCTCCTCCATCTTCAACTCAATCATGAAGACCAACAGAAGTTGAATGAAAATTCAACTTCTCCTTTGTAACCGGCTTGGTTAACATATCAACAGGATTCTTGTCTGTATGGATCTTCTCTAGCTTCAAATCACCATCTTCCAATACCTGCCGTATGAAGTGGTACCTTAGCTGTATGTGCTTGGTTCTTGAATGAAAGGCTGAATTCTTAGCCAAATGGATTGCACTCTGACTGTCACTATACAATCTGCAACTCCCATGCTCCCTTCCAAGCTCTTCCATGAACCATGTCATCCATATCATCTCTTTGCTAGCTTCTATGGCTGAAATATACTCTGCTTCTGTAGTTGACAAGGCAACAACCTTTTGCAACTTTGATATCCAGCTAACTGTCATTCCACCAATAGTGAAAACATATCCTGTGGTGCTCCTCCTGCCATCCAAATCACCTGCCATATTTGAATCTACATAACCATGTAGAGAAGTATCTGAACCTCCATAGCACAAGTGCCTACTGCTAGTTCCTCTCAAATATCTAAGGATCCACTGAACTGCTTTCCAGTGTTCCTTCCCTGGATTAGCCATATACTTACTTACAACTCCCACTGCTTGGGCAATATCCGGTCTAGTACACACCATTGCATACATCAAACTTCCTATTGCGAAAGAATATGGAACCTTACTCATGTACTCTACCTCATCATGTGAATTAGGACATTGTTCTTTACTCAACTTAAAATGTCTAGCCAAAGGTGTGCTTATCGGTTTAGCATCTTGCATATTGAACCATTTCAACACCTTGTCCACATAATCCTCTTGAGACAATATCAACCTATGATTTTTCCTGTCTCTCTTAATGCTCATGCCAAGGATTTTCTTTGCTGATCCCAAATCCTTCATGGCAAACATTTGATCTAACTTCACCTTAAGCTTAGAGATATCCTGCATGTGTGATCCTGTAACCAGCATATCATCTACATACAACAATAGAATAATATATCTACCATTATCCAATCTCTTAAAATACACACAATGATCAGATTGACACCTACTGTAGCCATGCTTAGTCATAAACCTGTCAAATCTCAAATACCACTATCTAGGAGCTTGCTTGAGGCCATACAAGCTTTTCTTCAATATGCACACTAACTTCTCCTTACCCTTGACCTCAAATCCTTCCAGCTATTCCATGTATATTTCCTCATCCAAATCTCCATGAAGAAATGCTGTCTTAACATCTAGCTGCTCAAGATGCAAATCCTCAATAGCAACCAAAGACAATACAACCCGTATAGAAGTCATTTTAACAACAGGAGAAAAAATCTCACCAAAATCAATACCTGGCTTTTGTGCAAATCCTTTCACTACCAACCTGGCCTTATATCTCATCTGTCCATTCTCACCTTCCTTCAACTTGTAGGTCCATCTGTTCTTCAGTGTCCTCTTATCAGCTGGCAACTCAACCAAATCCCATGTTTGGTTCTCTCTCAAGGACTCCATCTCCTCAACCATGCCACGCTCCCACTAACTCTTGGACTCCACCTATAATGCTTCTTCAAAACTCTCTAGTTCTTCACATCAGTTAGCAATAAATAGAATAATGAAGGAGAATATCTGATTGGAGGCTTACTTACCCTTTCTGACCTCTTGATGGGCGTCTAAGACTCGTTCACAACACACTGTCTACCCAAATTCTCTGATAGTGACCGACCTCAGCCACCTCCAGACCTGTTACTGGCCGATGCTGGTTCTTCCTGACTGACGTTGGTGCCTATTTTGCCGATGTCAGTCTCTGTATGACCGACATCAGTTTTTATTCTGCTGACGTCAGTTCCTACCCTGCCGACGTCGGTCTCTGTGTTTTCCTGCAAGTGATTATTTCTTTTTCCCGCGAGCTCATTTTGGACCGTCACCTCATCCAATTTTCCATTGCTTTGCCCAGATTGATTTAGCTTCTTCATCTAATCACTATACATCACTTTTTCATTGAAAACAACATCAAGGCTCCTAATTACCTTGTTAGTTCCTAGATTCCAAAATCTGAAACCAAAATCATCTGAGCCATAGCCAATAAACGTGCACCTCATAGAATTAGCATCTAGATTCTTTCTATTTTCCTTATCTACGTGCATAAAGGCTTCACAACCAAAAACTTTGAGATATGAGAGATCTACCTTTTTACCTATCCATGCCTCTTCTAGGATTCCACCATCTAGAGCTGTAGAGGGTCATCTATTAATCAGGTACACTGCAGTGTCAATAGCATCTGCCCAAAACTCTAAGGGCAACCCAACATGCAATCTCATACACCTTGCATGCTCCATTATTGTTCTATTCATCCTTTCAGTAATTCCATTCTACTGAGGTGTCCTTAAAACCGTCCTTTGCCTATGGATTCCATGCATATAACAATAATCTCTGAACTTAAATCTGTAGAACTCACCACCATTGTCAGATCTCAGGCACTTCAATCTTTTGCCTATTTCATTCTCAACCATAGCTTTCCAAATCTTAAAAGTCTTAAATACATCAGATTTCTTCTTAATACAATAGATCCATACCTTTCTTGTAGCATCATCTATGAACGTAACATAGTACTGTGATCCTCCAATAGAAGCTACCTGAGCTGGTCCCCACACGTCTGTGTGAACAAGCTACAACTTATGCCTCTTATTTGTTGACCCAGTCTTAAGAAAACTCACCCTCTTCTATTTTCCAAACACATAATGCTCACAAAATTCTAGATCTATGTTTTTCAAATCTAAAAGCTTACCTCTAGACTTAATAATCGACATCCCCTTCTCACTCATGTGGCCAAGCCTTGAGTGCCACAATTTAGCATCCACATTTGAAGTAGATAATACAGAAGGAGAAATATTAGTAACACAATTACATAAATAGAGAGTACTTACTCTCTTACCTCTAGCCATAACAAGTGCGCCCTTGGTCACCTTCCAAGATTCTACTGTGAGAGTTACTGTACAACCCTCATCCCCTAACTTTCCTGCAGAAATCAAATTTCTCTTCAAGCTAGGAACATGCATCACATCTCTCAACACCCATGTGTTGCCATTCTACATCTTCAGCTGCACATTGCCTTTGCTAATAATTTTACAAGGCTCATCATCCCCTAGATACACTATTCCAAAATCTCCATGGATATAGTCACTAAAATATTCCCTATTAGGGGTAGCATGAAAATATGCACCAGAATCTAACACCCAAGATTTTATATTATTATGCAAAGAGAATATTAAAGCATCTTGTGTAATACCTACAACCTTTGCCTCTTCTTTTCCTTCGTGTTGATTGTCCTCCTTAGGCTTTGACCAGCAATCTCTGCTTATGTGCCCCATCTTTCCACAATTCCAGCATTGTGGCCTCCTGCCATTTCTGGATTTGGATCTACCTCTCACCTTAGACTTAGATCTTGATCTCCTCTTGCTCTTCTCTTTTTTCTTTCCCTTGCTCTCAAGATTTAAAGCATTCCCTGATGTTTCCTCTGTGCTTTTCCTATGAATTTCCTCATTCAAGATAACACTAACAACATCCTCTACTTTTAAAATATTCAAAGCAAATGCAGTATTAGAAACTGCCATTACCAAGCCATGCCAGCTTTCAGGCAAAGAACATAATATTAAAAGAGCTTTTATTTCATCATCAAACACAATATTGACTGAACTTAATTGATTAACAATTCCATGGAAATCATTCAGGTGATTAGATACAGATCCACCTTCTTGCATATGTAAATTAAATAACTGCTTCATAAGATATACCTTATTAGAAGCTGAGGGTTTTTCATACAAATTTGCTAAAGTAGTCATTAACTCTACCTTGGTTTTGCCTGTGATAAATTAGATATCACAGTAGATGCTAGACTCAGTATTATAGACCCCAGAGCCTTTCTATCAAGAACTTCCCATTCTTCATCATCCATGTCTTTGGGCTTCTTTGCAATCCCACCTAACGGTAAGTAAAGATCTTTTTGATACAGATAGTCCTCTATTTGCATTCTCCAATGTTGATAATTTTTGCCATTGAACTTTTCCATTCTTAGCTTACTTTCTTCTACCATTGCTTCTCCCACTCAAACAGAAATCCCTGTAGAAACCCCTATGAGCAACCTGTAATCAATACACACTACACAGATCTGAACCACCTGTTAGTGAACCTGAGCTCTGATACCACTTGTTGGGGATCAACCAACAATATGATTACACTTATAAAAGCAATAAACCATGGAATTAAATCAGATAGATAAGTAATTAGAATGATAAATAGCAAAGAACAAGAGATACAAGAAACCACCCTAAAAACTTGTATTAAACTCTTTACAAAAAGAATACAATTGAAGAAACTTCTTTCTTCCACACCTCTCTCAGATGTACAAGATCTCTCTCTAGATCTCTTTCCCTCAAGAGCTCTCTCTCTCAAGTACAATCAACTCCAACACCCTGGATTGATGCAACTCTGTACTATTCTTCAACATTCACATACAATGAACTACTACAATAAGCTAAGAAGATCTTTCCTACATATAGAATTAGGAAACTTGAGCATGCACTTACAACCAACAGTTAAGCCTCTTGAACAAGGGCTCTAAAAACAATCTTACTAATAATAGAAACATGAACTTAAGACTAAGACTTAAACTCATCATGCAAACACTCAGTTTTGTCCTCAAAAATAGCATTTTGGATGCACAGGTAACCGACGCTAGTTCCTACCTGCTTGCACCTGACTGACGTCGGCCGATATCTACCGACGCTAACGTCTCTTCAACTGCTCCTGACTGATGTCTGTCGCTCCTGACCGATGCCGGTGACTGTGTAAACCTGAAACTTTGGTAATGTGCTCCTTGGTGAAGCTTTTAGGCTCCACACCTTAACAAAATACACCTTCATGAACATACTAACAAGTTTTTCACATGTGGTTCAAAAATGGCTACAAGTGAAATTAGGTAAGGAGCTAACTGCATAGTGTACATGGTTGAAACTCATGGAATGTTACTTTATAGATGATATTGAGATGATAATTAAAACAATATATCAATAATAACATGAAAAAGGACTCATCACAACCCCTTAAAACCATGGTTAAAACATGAAGATCTTGAAAATGTTGTAAGACTGCCTATAACACAAAATGGTGTACCCTCTTGTAATCTAAGGTAATTAGCATATCAAAACCTCATTAAACTTGGAAAAAATCATGGAAGTAATCTAAGGATGAGGTGAAAATAATATAGTATTAAAATTAATAATTATTTTGTATGGAATTTATCAAACCAATGAAAAACCCATAGGGTACACAAATTCGTAGTCAGGTTTGAAAGGTCAACTTCATGAGGATGGTTAATGAAGAAAATGACACAAATTTTCAAAAAAATTATATGGAAATTAATGTATTAAAGTTTAAAATATCCTCCAAAAAACATTTTCCTTGAAACATCTTGAGCTATCTGTACCAAGTAAAAACTTGAAAGTCACTTATACTTACCAAGAAGGGTGAAAAGAGAGTTGAATAGTTTTAGCTACAAAAATGACACCTAAAAATTAAAAAAAATCATGTAATTGAGTATAAATAATCTAAAGAGACACTTATTGACCATTTTTCGTGTGGCACACTTCCCAAGAAGGCTGTATAAGTGCCAAACTCTTTATTTCCCTCAAGAAAACTACCTTTTCTTCTGCATAACCTACCATATTTTAGTTTTGTCAATTAAATAAGACTTATAAGGACACATGGGGCATTAACTAATCTATTTAAACATTCACACTTCTTGATAAACCCTTACAACTCATTAAATGCACTTTTTAACCCTTAAAATGACTCAAAATTACTAAAAGGACTAAAAAAACTAATGACCAAAGCTAGTATAGCATAAATTGACCTTAATTAACCTAAAAAACACCTTGTGAAATCCATATTATGCCCATAAAACACTTAAAGGTCTATTTTTTACCTATAGGTCTACCAATTTGATTAAAAAGTCAAATTTAGTCAACACATATGAAGAAAATCAAATGATAAAATATCAACTTAAGTGAGTCAATACACAAATAGATGATTATAAAAATGCATACCCCTAATATAATTTTTTTTTACAACAATATGGAAGAGGAAGAGGCCTATGGAAGCCTAACCCCAATAGGCCTACTAATGTATACAATCATAACTCTACCACCAATCTAAGGGAGATGGTAACAGTTCATAGCAATTTGGTACAAGGAGAAGATTGGTATAAATAAAAATTCATGGATGCCAATGAAAATGTAGATAAATATATATTGTCTCAAGGAGGAGTTACTCCCATCCTATCAAATGAGGATGAGGTGATGATGTAAATTAATTAAGTTTGGAAACCTCAAGGAGAGATCTTCACCAATTTTCTAGTTGAAGACACTTTTATGATAAATCAAGGATACTCTATCATATAAAATACAAGGGAAATGAGGAATGCTCTAGGAGGTGGAATTATCATGCTTAGAGGCTCATCTAATCCTCCTATAAGACAACAAAACATAGATACAAGTGTGACAGTTTGAACAACTTTTACATCTCCATCAAGTCAAAATATGGTAAGGTCTACGCTTATTCCTCAGGTTCCATGTAATTATATGCCTACAAGAGCCCAAGATAAAATAGGTATGTCTTCTTTAAACATTTTATATTATTTGAAGAACACTAAAACATTTATTTCTCTTCGAGATGTTCTTCATATGCTTGATAAAAAATAACTCATACAAAAGCAATTATATGCTATATTTGCAAGTGTCTCACCCTCAAATCAATGTCATGGCCATGTTTCTCTTGAAAATTATCCTATTACCATTATTTAATGATATAATATGTCTTATAAACCTTCACCATTTTACCTCACCCTCATTATAGGTGACAAGTTGGTGCATAATTACATAGTCGATAGTGGAGCTTCTACTTCTATCATGCCCAAAGTTGTAGTTGACAAGTTGGGCCTAAAATATGAGTTGCATATAAAATGGGTCCTTAAATTATATGGTACACCTACCGATAAATTAGGACTGATAAAAGTATTTAATTTTTTCTTTCATGATTGTCCTAGTTTTCCTATCTTGCAAGACATAGTTGAGGTTGTTCTCCCAACCCACTTTGTAATCTGCCTATCAAGGGACTTATTAGCAAAGATATGTGGCTATATCTCAACTAAATTTTATTTTTTATCCTTTATAACAAGGTATAGGGCCAAGGTGATAATTATAACATAACCCCTTGCAAGGTTTTATATTGAGTCTTACATTGAGATAAGTTCCAACATGAATTATGTGACCCATGAAGAAAAGGACTCTATTATAGATGATGGAACTTATTCCAATATTTAAGGTATTTTAGATTTTTCTATTGATGAATATGACACTGATAATTATGATCATGATCCCTATGATTTTTTGGATGAAAATTATTTAGGAGTGTATTTTATACATGGAGTACCAACACCTCTACTTGCCAACAAAGAGGGTGAAGATGATCAGCTATGGAAGATGTTTTTTGATGGTTCAAGAGGTAAAGTTGGTATAAGAGATGGTGTTATATTGGTCTTCCCATATAAAAAATAGTATTATGCTTCATACAAATTTCATTTTAGTTATACTTGTAATGTGGCTGAGTATGAAAGTTTAATTCATGGCCTTCAATGGGCAAAGAGAAAAGACATTAAGAACTTGCAAGCATATAGAGACATTGAATTGGTTGTACATCAGGTGAGGAATTTGGTTACTACCAATAACCCTTTTATTAAGTTATACAATCATATGGTATGGGATTTTATTGAATACTTTAATGCATTTAATATTCAATTAGTCCTAAGGGATCAGAATAGTCATGCTAATAGACTAGCTACCATAGAAGCTAAATTTGATACTTCAACTACCATAAAAGAGGAGGGAAAATAGTCTCATAATAATATCATTATCAAAAAATTTGTAACTGTTAATTAAATGTCTTGGCAAGTGTTTTATAGTGAAAAATACATTGCATGCTCATTGCAAAATGAGGCTGAGTTTTCTTTAAGGAATCAAAGGAGGCTTTAAGAACAATTGGGTAATTAGATTGTGAAATTAAGAACTGATAATATAATTAAGGGTTTTGTGAAATTAGAAATTATCTTAAATGAGAATGATAAATAATAAGGATAAATTGATTATGTCTATAAAAGAGGATAATTATGAAAGAGTCTTGATCTTCAAAGACAAACTCCTCAAACTAGGCAAGGTATGTTCTACATTAGAGAAGCAATCATTCATTGAGATATGTAGAGAGTTTCATTGTATCTTTTCTTGGGAATGTAAGGACCTAAAATTATTTTATCCTATCCTAGCACACCATATCATTGAGTTTTAACCATATCATGAGGTTAGAGATTACCAAACTCCTTGAATATGAGATAATCTTTCCCATCAAGAATTCAACATGGGTAGATAACCTTATGCCTATTATAAATAATAATGGGGAGATAATACTTTGTGTATACTTTAGAGATATTAATAGAGTGTCACTCAAATATCATTATCCTCTACCCTCAATGGAGTAGATTTTGCAAATGGTTTTAGGTTCTCAATGTTTTTCTATTTTAGATGGATATTCAGGCTATAATCAGATTTTAGTCAATGATGATGGTCAGTTTAAGATATACTTCAATACTAAATGGGGGACTTTTGCTTATAGGAAGATGCTCTTTGGTCTGTCTAATGTCAGTGCCACATTTCAAAGAGCAATGAGCATAACTTTCAAAGGTTTGATCAATGAGATGTTATTGGTTTATCTAGATGATATAATAGTGTTTTCCAAAGATGTTAATGAACATATACAACACTTGATACAAGAATTTTAAATATGTAGGCAATATGGAGTATATCTTAATCCAAATAAGTGCATCTTTATTATTCATGAAGGTAAGCTCTTAGGACATATCATTTCTAAGGATGGTTTGACTATTGATCCTAAAATAATAGAGGCTATTCTAGGATTATCATTTCCATTACATAAGAAAGGTATTCAAAGTTTTGTAGGAATGATAATTTTTTTAAGGAGGTTCATACCCAATTTTGCATCTTTAGTGAAACCTATCGTCGATATGCTCAAGGAAAACCAAGTCTTTTTCTAGACCAAAGAGGGTAAAAGTAGTTTTTAAGCCATAATGAAAGAAATTTCATAATATCCAACTCTTTTGAATCCTAATTTTACTAAATACTTCATTTTTTATTCATTTTCTAACCTTGATACTAACTCAACCATGCTAATGCAATATAATAATGAGGTGTGGATTAGCCAATCACATTATTTAGTCAAGGTTTAGAAGATTATGAAATCAAGTACACCTTTGTGAAGAAATAGGTCCTTGATATTGTAAGGGGAGTAAATAAGTTCAAACATATGGTTTCAAATAATAGGATTCATGTTATGTTTCTCATCCTGGTATCAAAGAGTTTATCTTGAGCAAAGATCTTAGTGAAAAAAGGGTAGGGTGGATCACTAAAGTAATGGAATATGATGTTGATATCAAGGTGAAAAAATTGATAAGGGCTAAAGGCCTTTATATACATATAGATTTATATATTCATGAGTTAAAGGAAGAGGCTTTAGTCAATCATGATTTTTCCCAATTAGTTGGTTCATTGCCTCCACAAAGTTGGACACAGGATGTGATCAGATTTCTTCAAAATGGTGAGTATCCTAATGGCATGAGTAGATCATAAAGGAGATATTTTAGGTTGAGATATATTCTATTTTATATTGTTAATGGTTTGATCTTTAGAAGAGACATTAATGGTGTGCAATTGAGATGCATTGATAATGATCAGTTTGGAGTGTTGCTTGAGAAGTTCTATGATAGGATAATAAGAGGTCATTTCTCTTCAAGAACCACAACTGCTAAGATCATGAGGGTAGGTTATTATTGTCCTAACCTATTCAAGGATTTCCATGATTGGGTGAGAAGGTGTGGATACTTTTCTTTCTTTGTATTAAAATAGAAGCTTTTAACTCTTCCTTTGAAGCCTATCCAAGTAGACCAACCTTTCATTCAATAGGGTCTTGATTTTATTGCTATGATAAACCCCCCATCAAGAGTTGGTCAGAAATGGATACTCATAGTAACTGATTACTTCATAAGGTGGGTTAAGGAAATAACATTGAAGGAATCCAATGAGAATTCTATCTTGGAGTTATATGATAACATCATCACAAGGTTTGGCATTCCTTATACTATTATTTCAGACAATGCTCTTACTTTTATGGGTGCTAAGATAGATTATTGGGAAAATAATAATGGCATGTTATTGAGAACTTTATCTAACTATTACACTCATGTAATGGGTTGGTTGAATATACTAACAAGAATTTGATCAGAATCATCAAGATAACCTTGGAGCATAACCAAAGAGCTTGGCACACCAAATTGAAGATAGCCTTATGGGTTGATAGGATAAAACCTAAGAGGTCAATAGGTGATTCTCCTTTTATGCTTATCTATGGAAATGAAGATGGGTTGTATATCTCTGAAGTGTTTCCTATCTTAGAGTTAGTATATTAAATAGAGTTTCTTGAGAATACCCCAATAGAGGTGAAATTGATAGAATTAATAGAGTTGCAAGAGACTAGAGAAAAAGTTCATCAAGCTATGTAGCATCACCAATTACTAATGAAGAGGTATTTTGATATGAAGGCAACTCCAAGATCATTTCAAGAAGGTGACAGTATTGAAATGGGATGAAGATAGATAAAAACTAGGGAGACATACCAAATTTGATACCCTATGGAGTATACCATATGTCATCATCAAGTGAAAGAAAAGTAACTCTTTTTGGTTAGAAAGGATGGATGGATAACAGATTCCTATCCATATGAATGTTTTACATTTTAAACACTGTTATTAAGAACTGAAGGTTAGTTTTGTAAATATTATATTAGGCATGTGTTTCCTTTCTTTTTGTGTTGTGTTCCATAAGTGCTCATGAAGCACATGTATGTTTCTTTCTTAGTGTATTGTTCTTGTTATTTTATATTTTTTGGTGTGTTTCCAAGGTATTGTATATGTAAAACCTATATACTTGTGACTTTATGACCTAATAGATAGGATTAAGTAACTGGTCATGGTAAAGCAAGCATATCACCCTTGAGAAATTGCTAAGAATGTTTACCATTTTTATCATAGGCCAAAGTGGGTCAACCCTCTATAGTCAAAATCTTGTATAGGGGATTTTTATAATGTCACATAGTATATTATAGTTTATTTGATGTCATTTCATATGCCATTCTAGCTTTGGTCATAGTCTAGCGTAGTCCTTGTGTGATTTGGTGTCTTAGGGGTCATTTTAGATTCATATATGTAAGTGGAAGGTTTTCATGGTGTCCAAGTAGTCAATATCATGGAAAGAGTTCTCAAATGCCTCAAAGAGTTCATTCAAGATTTCAAAGATCAAGCTGTAGATGAAACACAAGCTTTGAGAAGCCAGACTATCACCAAGATGCCATCTAGAAAAGGAATGAACTAGTTCACTTGTGTATTTTATAAATGCACCTTATAAATATTATCAAGACCAAATATTTTAGTGACATATATTTATTTATGGAAAGAACATGCTTTGGAAATTTCATGCCTACACGAGCTTTTTATCTCAATTTATGAGCATTCAAAGTTAGACCTATAGCATAAGATGTTTATGCTCACATCAAGTTTAAGCTTCATAAAGTAATCATATGGGTTCAAAAGGTACTTAATGTTAAGGTGTGGAGCTAAAAGCTTCACTAAATGAGCGAGTGCAAAAGTTGTAAGAATTACATAGTCATCGGCATTGGTCAGGAGCGACCGACGTCGGTCAGGAGTCGACTGGGAGATACCGGCATTGGTTATGTTTGGCTGACGTCGGTCAGGTGCAGACAGGCAGGGACCGACGTTGGTCACTTGTGCATCTAGAATCCTATTTCTATGGACAAAATAGAATGTTTGCATGGTAGGATTAAGTGTTAGTCTTAAGTCTGCATCTCTATTTTAAGTAAGACTGTTTAGAGCCCTTGATTAGGAGGTGCATCTAATGGCTGTAATTGTATGCTCATGTTTCCTATTTATTATTTAATAGGATTAGATCTTCATAGCTTATTGAATTGGACAAGTACAATACATTATTGTATATGTGTATCAATCCAAGTTGTTGGAGTTGATTTTAATTGAGAGAGAGAGCTCTTGAGGGAAAGAGATCTATACATCTGAGAGAGGTGTGGAAGAATAGAAGTTTCTTCAATTGTATTCCTTTTGTAAAGAGTTTAATACAAGTTTTTAGGGTGGTTTCTTGTATCTCTTATTGTTTGCTATTTTTTTATTCTAGTTACTTATCTTTCTGGTTTAATTATACATTTAATTGCTTTCATATTGTAATCAACATTGTTGGTTGATCCCCAACAAGTGGTATCAAAGCTCATGTTGACTAACAAGTGTTTTAGATCTGGTTAGTGTGTATTGATTACAGGTTACTCACAGGAATTTCTATTTGAGTGGGAGAAGCAATGGTAGCAGAAAGTAAACTGAGAATGGAGAAGTTTAATGGCAAGAATGATCAGCATTGGAGAATGCAGATAGAGGATTATCTGTATCAGAAAGATCTATACTTACTGTTAGGTGGGGTTTCAAAGAAGCCCAAAGACATGGATGATGAAGAATGGGAAGTTCTTGATAGAAAGGCTCTTGGATCTATAAGATTGAGTCTGGCATCTACTGTGATATCTAATTTATCATAGGCAAAGTCAATGGTAGAGTTAATGACTATTTTAGCAAATTTATATGAAAAACCCTCAGCTTCAAATAAGGTATATCTTATGAAGCACTTATTTAATTTGCAAATGCAAGAAGGTGGATCTGTATCTAATCATCTAAATGATTTCCATGGAATTGTAAATCAATTAAATTCAGTCAAAATAGTGTTTGATGATGAAATTAAGGCTCTTTTAATATTATGTTTTTCGCCTGAAAGCTGAATAGCTTGGTAATGGTAGTTAGTAATACTGCATCTGCTTCAAATATTTTAAAAGTAGAGGATGTTGTTAGTATAATCTTGAATGAAGAAATTCACAAGAAAAGCATAGAGGAAACATCAGGGAATGTTTTAAGTTTTGAGAGCAGGGGAAGGCAAAAAGAGAAGGGCAAGAAAGGGAGATCAAGGTCTAAGTCAAAGATGAGAGGTAGATCCAAATCCAGAAATGGCAGGAAGCCACAATGATAGAATTGTGGAAAGATTGGGCACATAAGCAAAGATTGTTGATCAAAGCCAAAAGAAGACAATGAACATGAAGGTAAAGAAGAAGTAAAAGTTGAAGGTATTGCACAAGATGCTCTTATATTCTCTTTGCATAATAATATAGAATATTGGGTTTTAGATTCTGGTGCATCTTTCCATGCAACCCCTAATAGAGAATATTTTAGTGACTATGTCCATGGAGATTTTGGAATAGTTTATTTAGGGGATGATGAGCCTTGTAAAATTGTTGGCAAAGGAAAAGTGCAGCTGAAAATATAGAATGGAAACACATGGGTGTTGAGAGATGTCATGCATGCTCCCAAGTTGAAGAGGAATTTGATTTCTGTAGGAAAGTTAGGGGATGAGGGTTGTACAATAACTCTCACAGCTAAATCTTAGAAGGTGACCAAGGGTGCACTTGGCCACATGAGTGAGAAGGGAATGTCTATTCTTAAGTCAAAAGGTAAGCTTTCAGATTTGAAAAGCATACATCTAGATTTTTGTGAGCATTGCATTTTTGGAAAATAGAAGAGAGTGAGTTTTCTCAAGACTAGGTCAACAAAGAAGAAGCACAAATTGCAGCTTGTTCACACAGATGTGTGGGGACCAGCTCAGGTTGCTTTTATTGAAGGATCACGGTACTATGTTTCTTTCATAGATGATGCTACAAGAAAGGTATGGGTCTATTGTATAAAGAAAAAATCTGATGTTTTTGACACTTTTAAGATTTGGAAAGCTATGGTTGAGAATGAAATAGGTAGAAGATTGAAGTGCCTGAGATTTGACAATGGTGGTGAGTTCTGTAGCTATAAGTTCAACTGGTATTGTTATATGCATGGAATACATAGGCAAAGGATGGTTCTAAGAACACCTCAGCAAAATGGAGTTGTTAAAAGGATGAATAAAACAATAATGGAGTGTGCAAGGTGTATGAGATTGCATGATGGTTTGCCCTTAGAGTTTTGGGTA
This sequence comes from Torreya grandis, assembly GCA_037957365.1. NCBI lineage: Eukaryota > Viridiplantae > Streptophyta > Pinopsida > Cupressales > Taxaceae > Torreya > Torreya grandis. Next base: position 5,077,127 of record JARHVA010000456.1, read on the forward strand.
GAAGCTGTGGATACTGTAGTGTACTTGATTAATAGAGGACCCTCTACAACTCTAAATGGTGGAATTCCAGAAGAGGCATAGATAGGTAAAAAGGTATATCTCTCATTTCTCAAAGTTTTTGGTTGTGAAGTCTTTGTGCACGTTGATAAGGAAAATAGAAAGAAGCTAGATGTTAAGTCTATGAGGTGCACATTTATTGGCTATGGCTTTGATGATTTTGGATTCAGGTTTTGGAATTTAGGAACTAACAAAATAATTAGGAGCCGTGATGTTGTTTTCAATGAAAAAGTGATGTATAGTGATCAACTCAAGAAGCTGAATCAATCTGGGTAGAGCAATGGAGAATTGGACGAGGTGACGGTCCAAAATGAGCTCGCGGAAAAAATTAATCACAAACAGGAAAACACAGAGACTGACATCAGTTAGGTAGGAACTGATGTCGGCAATATAGGAACCAATGTCGGTCATACAGTGATCAACGTCGGTTAGACAAGAACCGATGTCGATCAGGAAAAACTAATGTCAGCCAGTAACAGGCTTAGAAGTGACTGAGGTCGGTCACTATTGGAGAATTTGGGTGGACAGCATGTTGTGAATGAGTCTCAAACGCCCATTAGGAGGTTAGAAAGGGTAAGTAAACCTCCAATTCAATATTCCCTTTCATTATTCTATTTATTGCTTACTGATGGTGGAGAACTAGAGAGTTTTGATGAAGCAATACAGGTAGAATCCAAGAATTAGTGGGAGCTAGGCATGAATGAGGAAATTGATTCCTTGAGAGAGAACTAAACATGGGATTTGGTTGAGTTGCCAGTAGGAAAGAAGACACTGAAGAACAGATGGATTTACAGATTGTTGGAAGGTGAGAATGGATAGATGAGATATAAGGCCAGGTTGGTAGTGAAAGGATTTGCACAAAAACCAGGTAATGATTTTGGTGAGATTTTTTCTCCTGTTGTTAAAATGACTTTTATATGGACTGTATTGTCTTTAGTTGCTATTGAGGATTTTCATCTTGAGCAGCTTGATGTTAAGACAATGTTTCTTCATGGAGATTTGGATGAAGAAATATATATGGATCAGCCGGAAGGATTTGAGGTCAAAGGTAAGGATAATCTAGTGTGCAGATTAAAGAAAAGCTTGTATGGCCTCAAGCAAGCTCCTAGACAGTGGTATTTGAGATTTGATAGGTTTATGACTGAGCATGGCTATAGGAGGTGTCAATATGACCATTGTGTGTATTTTAAGAGATTGGATAATGGTAGATATATTATTCTATTGTTGTATGTAGATGACATGTTGGTTGCAGGATCACACATGTAGGATATCTTTGAGCTTAAGGTGAAATTAGCTCACACATTTTCCATGAAGGATTTGGGAGCATCAAAGAAAATCCTTGGCATGAGTATTAAGAGAGACAGGAAAAATCACAGGTTGATTTTGTCTCAAGAGGATTATGTGAACAAGGTGTTGAAATGGTTCAATATGCAGGATGCAAAACCGGTAAGCACACCTTTGGCTGGACATTTTTAATTGAGTAAAGAACAATGTCCTAATTCACATGGTGAGGTAGAGTACATGAGTAGAGTTCCATATGCTTCTACAGTAGGGAGCTTAATGTATGCAATGGTTTGTACTAGACTGGATATTGCCCAAGCAGTGGGAGTTGTAAATAAGTATATGGCCAATTCAGGGAAGGAGCATTGGAAAGAAGTTCAGTGGATCCTTAGATATCTAAGAGGGACCAACAGTAGGCATTTGTGCTATGGAGGTTCAGATACTTCTCTAAATGGTTATGTAGATTTAGATATGGCAGGTGATTTGGATGGCAGGAGAAGCACCACAGGATATGTTTTCACTGTTGGTGGAATAGCGGTTAGTTGGATATCAAAGTTACAGAAGGTTGTTACCTTGTCAACTACAGAAGTAGAATATATTGCAGTCACAGAGGCTAGCAAAGAGATGATATGGATGACACGGTTCATGAAAGAGCTTGGAAAGGAGCAAGAGAGTTGCAGATTATACAGTGATAGTCAGAGTGCAATTCATTTGGCTAAGAATTCAGCCTTTCATTCAAGAATAAAGCATATACAGCTTAGTTACCACTTCATTAGACAGGTATCAGAGGATGGTGAGTTGAAGCTGGAGAAGATCCATACAGATAAGAATCCTACTAATATGTTAACCAAGATGGTTACAAAGGAGAAGTTGAATCTTCATTCAACTTTTATAGGTCTTCATGATTGAGTTTGAAGATGGAGGAGCTAGAAGATGTTGCTGTACAGGTACTAGTGCAGCTGTTTATCTCCAAGTGGGATATTGTTAAGGTGTGGAGCTAAAAGCTTCACCAAATGAGTGAGTACAAAAGTTGTGGGAATTACATAGTCATCAGCGTCAGTCAGGAGTGACTGACGTCGATCAGGAGTCGATTGGGAGATGCCAGCGTCAATTATGTTTGGTCGATGTTGGTCAAGTGCAGACAGGCAAGGACCGACGTCAGTCACCTATGCATCCAGAATGCTAGTTTCATGGATAGAACAAAATGTTTGCATGGTAGGATTAAGTGTTAGTCTTAAGTCTGCATCTCTATTTTAAGTAAGACTATTTAAAGCCCTTGATTAGGAGGTGCATCTAATGGCTGTAATTGTATGCTCATGTTTCTTAATTATTATATAATAGGATTAGATCTTCATAGCTTATTTAATTGGACAAGTAAAATATAGTATTGTATATGTGTATCAATCCAAGTTGTTGGAGTTGATTGTAATTGAGAGAGAGAGCTCTTGAGGGAAAGAGATTTAGAAAGAGATCTGTACATCTGAGAGAGGTGTGGAAGAAAAGAAGTTTCTTCAATTGTATTCCTTCTGTAAAGAGTTTAATACAAGTTTTTAGGGTGGTTTCTTGTATCTCTTATTGTTTGTTGTTTTTTGATTCTAGTTACTTATCTTTCTGGTTTAATTCCACATTTAATTGCTTTCATATTGTAATCAACATTGTTGGTTTATCCCCAACACTTAAAAGGTTTAATGTTGATCAATATATAACCATCCATATGAGCTTCCATACTGACACATGAGATCTAATGATTCATACTGGGGTCAAACAAGTTAAAAGGTCATGGGTTAAAGCCCTTCAAAGAGTTACAAGTTGGACAATATATGATGGTGCATATAAACCAAGTAGATATCCAATGGTGCAAGATCAATTGATAAGGATAGGTGTCCAAGAAAAATAAATGATCAATTTTCAATCATACCAATGGTCTAATAGTGTGAGCTCAACTGGTAAGAAGGTGGGTCCAATGAGATCAAAATCTATTGTTGCTTCATACATCTTGATCCAATGATGTGAATGAACGTCAAAATGTTAAAGAATATTCATGGAAAAAAATCAATGGACCATGTTAATTCTACCAAGGATATCAATAATGTATAAGAGGTCAAAAATTCTAGATCTGATAGCAAGGATCTATGAGGCCAATGGGAATAAAGATAGGTGGGAGCATTTTGATTGGCCCAACCAATTTTTGATGAACAAATTCAAACCAAAGGAATAGTTTTCAAGCAAGGCAAAGAAGGTCTTAAAAGGGTCATCTCATCATCACTGGATCTCAATTGAATGCTAATAAAGGGACATATTGATGCAGTCAAGTTAAAGGACATAAAATGACCACCATTAAAGCTGAGTATGGACCTCTAGCTTGAGGGTTTATGCCATGCAAGGTTTATTCTATGATTAAGTTCACCACTTTAAAAAGAAAGATCCATGCATATGAAGAAATCTTGTTAAGCATGGGATATACCGAGAAGGGGGGGTGAATCAGTATATCATATATCTTATAAAACTTTCCTTTAACCAAATTTCACTTAATCAAACATTCAAGATATGTAATAAAAATCAAACAATAAACACCACACAAGATAGAGAGAGACACCAAATATGACGTGGAAACCCAATGTGGGAAAAACCACAGAGAACAATCTAAAGTATATGAATGAGCACAAACCCAAACAATATTCGTAAGCCAAGCTTACAGGAGCACCATACCCCTTTGTTAAGCACCACCCTAGCTACTATTCGTGAGCACCAATCCACAAGAGCACCACACCCCTTTGCCGAGCACCAACCCATAGGAGCACCAACCCCTCTGTGTATACCACACACCTATCTCTCAATGTTGCTATCTCAACAAATGATAGATCAATACAACATCGCTTTCCTCTCTCTCACATTTGCTCTTATAAGCTAGATATAATAAATACAAATCATATTCATCTCTCACAATTGCTCTTCTAAGCTAGATATTACAATATCAAATCAACCTCTATCTTTCATATTTATAAATGGCTTCTCAAGCCTTTATTTATAGCTTTCCAAATGACCTTTGGACTTCCCCCTTTATGACCCTTCAATCCTCATAGAAAATGGCACAAATCTTGGATGACCCTTCATATTCAAGCCTTTGAAAAGTCATGTGGTGACCCTTCATGACCAAGACCATCCTTCCCACTTTTGTCCTTATCTTTGGTGACTTTTTATATTCCTCAAAGTGTCCTTTCATGAGAAATTGTGCCCTTACTCTTTTATCTTCACTTGGTGACTCTTGGTATTCCCCAAGATGACTCTCAATGGGAAAATGCATCCCATCCTTCTTTTGTCTTTACCCTATGTCTCTTCGACTTTTCCATGGGCCCTTATTTTGTCTCATATGCAACCAAAAATATATTTGTTAATATTAAATAAAGATTAACTCATATTAGCCAAGATATATTTATTACAAACAACATTAAATGCAATGGGGCCTTTATCACCAATAATGCTAAACCTTTGACATCAATGACAATATTTCCAACAATCTCCCCTTTTGTCATTGATGGCAACCTCAATCCTGAAACTGCCACATCCTATCACCTACACATACTATCATCTAAAAACATACAGTAACTCCCCCTTATTGTAGTAACCTGTACCTATTCCCTGTACCTATTTTCTACACCTATACTTATACCTGTTATTCTTTCCCTTTGACATCAATGGCAAAGGGCCTACCTAGAGCTAACACTTAGCTCCCCCTCACTTGATGCTGAACATCAATGGTAGGAAGTAATAGAAATTACTCCCAACTCCTCTCACTAATCTTTGAATGTATCCTTTGATCGTGCCTTTGAGAAGATATCTAACAATACATACACATTGTTCCCTATCCTTTGAGCATCTACAATCAACTCATTTGAATATTTTCTTCTAATATCACAACCTTCTTTATGAAACTTTAATGTATATCCTTGATCACATATTTGACTAACACTCAACAAATTATGCTTAAGACCTTTTACATATAAAACATTCTTAGTCTTAGTTTTACCATAATCCAAACTCAAAGTACCTTTTTCGGCTATCCTAGTAGTGGTTTTATCTCTGAATCTCACTATACCACCATTTATCTTCTTTAGAGATATGAACTTACTTTTATCACCTGTCATATGCCTCGAACATCTGCTATCAATTAACCATGGCTGATCTTTACCTCTTACATGCAGAGCTGTCTGAACCATCATAGAATCTTTAGGTTGTTTCTTTTGGCATAAACATGTCTGAACCTTCTCCCTAATGAATGGAGCTTTGAAACTCTGATCTTTCTTCTTGATGAATGGAGCTTTGAAACTATGATCCTTTTTGACTGACTCAAACATGCTTCTATAATACCGAGCTATGTCCAAAGATGTTGCACTTGTAGCATACTATGGTCTCTTCATCAAAGCTTGATAGAGGAGCAAAAGTGTTGTGGCTTCTACTTGACTCTACTTGACTTTCCTTCTCCTTATTTTTGAAATTGTTAGCTCTTTTTCTACATTCTAATTTCTTATGACCATATCCATTACAATAAAAATAATAGCCATAAAAATAAGACCTATCTATATATCTCTGACCTGATTGCCTTTGTTAGCTTTGTTCCTTGCAGCCTTCTCTATTTGGAATGTCCTATGTATTCTTTACTTCTCCCCTTTTTGTTTCCTCTTGTGTAAGAGCTTTAACATAGCTCTTTTTCTTTTCAAAACTAATCCTTGTCTTATCTGAATATGCTTTTTTGACTTTCTAATATCTTATTCAGCATGTTAATGCTATCTTCAAATTTTGAATCACTAACTACTTTATCACTCGCTGCTTTTTTAATATCTTCTTTTAAAGAGGCATTTTCAATAACATACCTTTGACATTATTTTATTGTTATTTCCAACTATGCTATGAGATCTTATTCATTCTTCTTGGCTTCTTTAAAGTGTGCTTGTAGATCTTCAATCATTTCCTTTGACTCCTATTCATTTTTCTCAGTCTGGCGCTTTAATCTTTGATTCTTTTTCTGAACAGCTTCAAACTCTTCTAAGGAACAAATGATCTCTCCTTCCATATTCACTTCAGCTTCCTTCTCTTCTTCTTCTTGATCATCTTCATGTATGGCCATGAATAGAATCTCTTCTTCTTTTGAGTTGTTGATTCCACTATCTTTGCTTGAGCTAGGATCCTTAAAATATAGGCTCTTCTTCTCGAATCCCTTCTTATATTTGCCTTTGAAATTCTTCTTGTATGTAGGGTTTTCTTATTCATTGATGTCTTGAAAGCTGCTTCTCTCTTTGAGGGTTTATCTTGTTTTGTCTGCATCTCATATGCCATGAGAATACCATGAAGCTCATCCATCTTTAGTTTGGCTAAATTCTTAATCTCCTTGATTGTTGAAACCTTTACATCATATCTCATTGGTAGAGATATCAAAACCTTTTGCACCACCATTGACTCATCCAACATTTCTCCAAGACCTTGAATCTAATTTACAATTTGATCAACTCGCAAAAGATAACTTGCTAGATCTTCTTCCATCTTCAAACTTTCAAACTACCTTCTAAAAGTCTGCAACTTAGCTTGCTGAACTTTTCCATCACCTTTGTAAATATTCTCAAGTTTTACCCAAGTTTCATGAGTATATTTACATTGCATAACTTTAACAAATTTAGGTTCACATAAACCACATAAAATAACATTTAAAGCTTTATCATTACATTCACTTGCCTTCTTTTCTGTTGGAGTAATTACAAATGTCTGTGGCTCTTCATATTCCTCCACCATTGCTTTCCATATGTCGAATCCAAGGGCCATCAAATAAACCTTCATTCTCATGCTCCAAAAAGCATAATTCATCCCATCAAACAAAGATGCCTTATTTGTAGAAAATCCTTCTTGTGACCCAGCCATCATGCTTTCCCAATCTACCTTCAAGCTGTAAAACTTTTAAAAAAGGAACCTACTTTGATACCAATTGTTAAGCATAGGATATACTGAGAAGGGGGGTGAATCAGTTTATCATATATCTTATAAAACTTTCATTTAACCATATTTTACTTAATCAAACATTCAAGATATGAAATAAAACTCAAACAATAAACACCACACAAGATAGAGAGAGACACCATATATAATGTGGAAACCCAATGTGGGAAAAACCACAAAGAGCAATCTCAAGTATATGAATGAGCACAAACCCAAACAATATTCACAAGACAATTTTGCAGGAGCACCATACCCCTTTGCCGAGTACCACCCTAGCTACTATTTGTGAGCACCAACCCAACTACTATTTCTGAGCACCAACCCACAGGAGCACCAACCCCTTTGCTGAGCACCAACCTAGCAACAATTCGTGAGCACCAACCCATAAGAGCACCAATCCCTTTATGTATACCACACACCTATCTCTCAATGTTGCTATCTCAACAAATGATAGATCAATACAACATCACTTTCCTCTCTCTCACCTTTGCTCTTCTAAGCTAGATATAACAAATATAAATCATATTCATCTCTCACAATTTCTCTTTTAAGTTAGATATTACAATATCAAATCAACCTCTATCTTTCATATTTACAAATGGCTTCTCAAGCCTTTATTTATAGCTTTCCAAATGACCTTTGGCCTTCCCCCTTTGTGACCCTTCAATCCTCATGGAAAATGGAACCAATCTTGGATGACCCTTCATATTCAAGCCTTTGAAAAGTCATGTGGTGACCCTTCATGACAAAAAATGTCTTTCCCACTTTTGTCCTTATCTTTGGTGACTTTTCATATTCCTCAAAGTGTCCCTTCATGAGAAATTGTGTCCTTACTCTTTTGTCTTCACTTGGTGACTCTTGGTATTCCCCAATATGACTCTTCATGGGAAAATACGTCTCATCCTTCTTTTTTCTTTACCCCATGGCTCTTCAACTTCTCCATGGGCCCTTATTTTATCTCATATGCAACCAAAAATATATTTGTGAATATTAAATAAATATTAACTCATATTAGCCAAGATATATTTATTACAAACAACATTAAATGCAATGGGGCCTTTATCACCAATAATGCTAAACCTTTGACATCAATGACAATATTTCCAATAATCTCCCCCTTTGTCATTGATGGCAACCTCAATCCTAAAATTGCCACATCGTGTCACCTACACATACTGTCATCTGAAAACATACAATAACTCCCCCTTATTATAGCAACCTGTACCTATTCCCTGTACCTATTTTTTTCACATGTACTTGTACCTATTATTCTCCCCCTTTGACATCAATGGCAAAGGGCCTACCTAGAGCTAACACTTAGCTCCCCCTCACTTGATGCTGAACATCAATGGTAGGAAGTAATAGAAATTACTCCCAACTCCTCTCGCTGATCTTTGAATGTATCCTTTGATCGTGCCTTTGAGAAGATATCTAATAATACATACACATTGTTCCCTATCCTTTGAGCATCTGCAATCAACTCATTTGAATATTTTCTTCTAATCTCACAACCTTCTTTATGAAACTTTAATGTATATCCTTGATCACATATTTTACTAACACTCAATATATTATGCTTAAGACCTTTTACATATAAAATATTATTATTATTAGTTCTACCATAATCCAAACTCAAAGTACCTTTGTTGGCTATCCTGGTAGTGGTTTTATCTCTGAATCTCATTGTACCACCATTGATCTTCTTTAGAGATATGAACTTACTTTTATCACCTGTCATATGCCTCAAATATCTGCTATCAATTAACCATGGCTGATCTTTACCTCTTACATGCAGAGCTATCTGAACCATCATAGAATATTTAGGTTATTTCTTTTGCCATGAACATGTCTGAACCTTCTCCCTAATGAATGGATCTTTGAAACTCTAATCCTTATTTTTGATGAATGGAGCTTTGAAACTCTAATCCTTTTTGAGTGACTCAAACATGCTTCTACAATACTAAGTTGTGTCTAAAGTTGTTGTACTTGTAGCATACTATGGTCTCTTCATCAACGCTTGATAGAGGAGCAAAAGAGTTGTGGCTTCTGCTTGACTCTACTTGACTTTCCTTCTCCTTATTTTTGAAATTGTTAGCTCTTTTTATACATTCTAATTTCTTGTGACCATATCCATTACAATAAAAATAATAGCCATAAAAGTAAGACCTATCTGTATATCTCGGACTTGATTGCTTTTTGTAGCTTTGTTCCTTCCAGCCTTCTCTGTTTGGAATGTCCTATGTATTCTTCACTTCTCCCCTTTTTTTTTCCTCTTATGTTAGAGCTTCAGCATAGCTCTTTTTCTTTTCTAAACTGATCCCTATCTTATCTAAATATTCTTTTTGAATTTCCAATATCTTATTCAACATGTTAGTGCTATCTTCAAATTTTGAATCACTAACTACTTTATCATTGATTGCTTTCTTAATATCTTCTTTTAAAGAGGAAATTTCAATAACATACCTTTGACATTATTTTCTTGCTATTTCCAACTGTGCTATGAGATGTTCTTCATTCTTCTTGACTTCTTCAAAGTGTGCTTGTAGATCTTCAATCATTTCCTTTGACTCCTATTCATTTTTCTCGATCTGGCACTTTAATCTTTGATTCTTCTTCTGAACAACTTCTAACTCTTATAAGGCACAAATGATCTCTCCTTCTATATTCACTTCAGCTTCCTTCTCTTCTTCTTCTTGATCATCTTCATGTATGGCCATGAATAGAATCTCTTCTTCTTTTGAGTTGCTGACTCCACTATCTTTGCCTGAGCTAGGATCCTTAGAATACAGGCTCTTCTTCTCGAATCCCTTCTTAGATTTGCCTTTGAAATTCTTATTTTATGTAGGCTTTTCTTCTTCATTGATGTCTTGAAAGTCACTTCTCTCTTTGAGGATTTATCTTGTTTTGTCTGCATCTCATATGCCATGAGAATACCATGAAGCTCATCCATCTTTAGCTTGGCTAAATTCTTCATCTCCTCGATTGCCAAAACCTTTGCATCATATCTCATTGGTAGAGATATCAAAACCATTTGCATCACCATTGACTCATCCAACATTTCTCCAAGACCTTGAATCTGATTTACAATTTGATCAACTCGCAAAAGATAACTTGTTATATTTTATTCCATCTTCAAAATTTCAAACTACCTTCTAAAAGTCTACAACTTAGCTTGTTGAACCTTTCCATCACCTTTGTAAATATTCTCATGTTTTACCCAAGTTTCATGAGCAGATTTACATTGCATAACTTTAATAAATTTAGATTCACATAAACTACATAAAATAGAATTTAAAGCTTTAACATTACATTCACTTGCCTTCTTTTCTGCTGGAGTAATTGAAAATGTTTGTGGCTCTTCATATTCCTCCACCACTACTTTCCATATGTCAAATCCAAGGGCCATCAAATAAACCTTCATTCTCATGCTCCAAAAATCATAATTCATCCCATCAAACAAAGGTGCCTTATTTTTAGAAAATCCTTCCTATGACCCAGCCATCTTGCTTTCCCGATCTACCTTCAAGCTATAAAACTTTTCAAAATGGAACCTGCTCTGATTTCGATTGTTAAGCACATGATATACTAAGAGGTGGGGTGAATCAGTATATCATATATCTTATAAAAATTTCTTTTAACCAAATTTCACTTAATCAAACATTTAAGATATTCAATAAAACTCAAGCAATAAACACCACACAAGATAGAGAGAGACACCAAATATAACGTGGAAACCCGATGTGGAAAAGACCATGGAGAATAATCTCAAGTATATGAATGAGCACAAACCCAAACAATATTCACAAGCCAAGCTTTTAGGAGCACCACACCCCTTTGTCGAGCACCAACCCATAGGAGCACCAACCCCTTTGCCGAGCACCAACCCAACAATAATTTGTGAGCACCAACCCATAGGAGCACCAACCCATTTGTGTATACTACACACCTATCTCTCAATGTTTCTATCTCAACAAATGATAGATCAATACAATATCTCTTTCCTCTCTCTCACCTTTGCTCTTCTAAGCTAGATATAACAAATACAAATCATATTCATCTGTCACAATTTCTCTTCTAAGCTAGATATTAAAATATCAAATCAACCTCCATCTTTCATATTTACAAATGGCTTCTCAAGCCTTTATTTATAGCTTTCCAAATGACCTTTGGCCATCCCCCTTTGTAACCCTTCAATCCTCATGGAAAATGGCACCAATCTTTGATGACCCTTCATATTCAAGCCTTTGAAGAGTCATGTGGTGTCCCTTCATGACCAAAAACGTCCTTCCCACTTTTGTCCTTATCTTTGGTGACTTTTCATATTCCTCAAAGTGTCCCTTCATGAAAAATTGTTCCCTTACTCTTTTGTCTTCACTTGGTGACTCTTGGTATTCTCCAAGATGACTCTTCATGGGAAAATGCATTCCATCCTTCTTTTGTCTTTACCTCATGGCTCTTCAACTTCTCCATAAGCCCTTCTTTTGTCTCACATGCAACAAAAAATATATTCTTTAATATTAAATATATATTAACTCATATTAGCCAAGATATATTTATTACAAACAACATTAAATGCAATGGGGCCTTTATCACTAATAATGCTAAATCTTAGACATCAATGACAATATTTCCATCAAATCTCAGTTCCCACAAAGATAAAATGGGTATATTTTATAATAAATAAAGGGGGATATGTAATCTATAGGTCTACATCAACATAATGACTATAAAAAAAACCAATAGTCTTGTGAATATAGGATTTCAATAGGGGGAGATTAGTATTGTGTTAGTGAATAAACTAAAATCAATTTGAGAACACACTAAACTAACACCCTAAGTATATATAAAAGGGGGAGCTTATTTAACAAAAAATGAATGGAAAAAATAACTAAAATTCAAAATAAAACTTCTTTTACCTTCCTTATATGCTCCAAAGTGCTTGTTGTAGTGGCTTGCTCAGTTTGTGCTCATGAAATCTATATCAATGAAAGCTTGGCTACCTTCATCTCTCCTTGGGGCCTTGTGGCTATGGCTTGGCTTGGATCAATATTTGGGCATAATAATACTAATTTTAATGAGGTTTTGTAACTAATTCAACATTATAACTTTTCATTAGCCAAGCTTAGAATTATGGCTTTGAAGCTTGCTATTTATAGACTTTTGGAATGGTTTGAAGATCAACCATGACCATCCATATCAATATTGAGATGTGTGGCCATGGATAAATCCAAATATTAAATTCATTATAAAAATATCCCCATTAATATTTAGGATATATGGGCATTGAATAGGCATGGAAGGGCTTTGATGAGGCACAAGAGGCATGAATCCTAATATTTGTGGAATTTATGGCCTAGGGATGTCTTCCCAAGAAATGAGGTCACTTGATGACGTATATATTTAATATTCATTTCTAAAAAAATTATGAAAGAAGTTTCCATGGAATTATTAATTAGGCCCTAATTTTTTTTAATTAGCTCTTGAGTATGATTAAACATTTTGTGCAAAAATTATTCAAATTAATTAGAATGCCTTGTTATTGGTCTAAAATTTGACTAGATTAGAATTAGGATATGATGTCAGATACATTAGATTTTTTTTTATCTCATTTAGGATATTTTAAACACAAAATAACAAAGGCAAATGTCTCATGCAAGATATTTCACAAGAAAGAGCAATCCAGGGCACCCAGGGGCAAAATTATAATTTTGACTCAAAATGATCTGATCAAAGTTAGCTAGCCCATAAATTAAATTGCCCCATTTAGTGATACTATAGCCAAAATTGGAACTTGAATACATAATTTTAAAATATTTTAATGTGTTTTAGTGTTTTTAATCCAAATTATGCTTTTAAGTGGAAATTGGTCAAAAGCCTAGTTGAAGGTTATCAATGGCTAGATTTAGGTGTCTACAGTTTTCCCCTATTTGGGAAGGAATTGCAAATTGTAAGCATAGTAACATATTATAAAATAATTTAAAGGTCCTATATGCTTAAAATTGTAATTATGATGAACTAACTATCTGATTCCCCCTTGAGGGAATAGTTGCCACAAGTAGGTTGGCAAATAGTCCCTCAAAAAAGAAAGAAGCAAAATGAGGGGCCAAAGAAAGGAAAATTATGGGGTGAGAACACAATGAGTTTGAAAAAGTATTAAAAATCATATAGAATACAAGTGTGATGGTGTAAAATGGTTTACCCAAAGGTGGTTATAAGCACTGTACCCTGATAGTGGCAATGTAGTATCATAACACAATGATTTGCCTAAAGGCAGTTATAATCATTGAGAAGATCGAACTACCCTAGTTAGGATAGAAAAACAAGATAACAACATGCCCTTATATGGGAAAAAAATTAAAGGGGTGACAACACAATAATTTTCCCAAAGGTTGTTATAATCATTGAGAAATATAGGTGGAACAGTGTACAATGATTTGCCCATAGGCATTTATAATCATTGTACCCTAATTATGGAAAACATAATTGATTGGCTAATGATGAGGTTAAATAAACACAGAAGGTAATGATGAATTGGAATAACCTACTAGTATGGAGATTCTCATTCAAACTAATAAAGGTTGAAATTATTTCATGGTTAATTACTCTATTTGGGATATGATTGAGATTGAATCAGAATGCTGGTGTTGAAGAGATGTTGATGCTGCCATTGTTGAATAGAATTATTGAGGCTAAGATTTAATTTAGAATATTTTGGTAGGCATTATGGTATAACATCATGAGGACTTGGTTGAAATATGCATAAATACTTACTCTCATAATTAAATATTCAAAATAAAATAAAGAACCAATGATAGAAACCATGATGCCAATGTAGACATATGAATATGGATGGGTAATTGCATGTAAGGAATCACCCAATCAATGCACATAGACCAAATTAAGGAAATAATGTTGAAACCAAAAAAATAAGCACACAATTAAACAAATAAGTAGAAATAAACAAATCAATATAAACCATATAAAAAAATCAATATAAACCATATAAACATTACCCTTAGAAAATAGGCATCAACTTAACAAACTAAAAAAATGCAGGAATAAAAGAAAGGGAAGGGGTCACTGAGTTGTATTCATATGCACTAGGAAAGTAGACACTAGCTACATAGTTCCATGGACATAATATCCATAAAAAACTTTAGGCTAAATATAGTTCTCACAGAAAATGGGAAGAAAATGATAACTAACAAAAACAAATATAATGGATGTGATAGAGGAATAAGAACGGTATTAAAAAATGGAAAGTGTGTGGGATAAAGGGCCAAAATGGATGGGAAAAATAAGGAATAAGTGATTTGATTTTAACTTAGTAAGGGTTCGTAGAATCCTTAAGGTAAAAAATTAGTCAATGTTTTTGGTTTTTTCTAATGGTTTTACAAATGTTTTTGGAATTTTTTGAGTATCTCAACTCAATCAAGAATGATGAGACACTAAATAGTTCAAGCTCACAAAATAGTGAGAGCATTACTTAGTTTGCCTAAAAAAATATGAGAGCATGGTTTAAGTTTCTCATAAAATGGTGAGAGCATGGCTTAGGTTTCTCAAAAAATGATGAGAGAGTGGCTTAGGTTGCTCATAAAATGGTAAAAGTGTGGCTTAGGTTGCTCAAAAAATGGTGAGAGCATGGTTTAGAAAGGGTGACTGAGTTGACCTCAATAAGTATTAAGCACTACCTAAATAGTTCTAAAGTAAGACCTCAAGTCACTATAGTTTCACCCTACAATAAAATAATTTGACAATTGTAGTAGTCAATTCAAACAAAATAGGCATAATTGGTATAAAGGCATAGTATGACATAGGAAATGGAAAGTTGGTATGTCAAGGTTCAATAAACAAATGTTTCCCCTATTTTACCCATAGGTGGTTATAACTAGGACACAATATCCTAGATCAATGGTACTAATTTACCCATAGGCAATTATAATTAGTAACAAGACTAGTGATAAGAAAAAATAAATAAAGGATGCAACTGTCAAAACTTCTATCATATTGATCTAAAATACTATCTTTATCTAGAATGCTTGAAATAACTACTAAAACTAATCAGACTCATTAGTGATGAAAAGGTGTAACCAATGACAAAACCAAGGTCAAATAGGCTAGGTAGATAGGATTCAAAATATGGTTGGTTAATATAATGGAATGGTAAAATGGATAAGTAATAGGCTTAAGAGGAATGATAATAATGACATTCACACAAAGAAGAATAGTGATAAAGTGGCATAACTAAAATGGTCCTTATAGATAATACACCATAATTCTCAAGCATAGTACCACTTGAGGTGAATAATATTCATCATCTTAAGAAGTTCATCTCCATCTGGTGTGGTGAGCCTATATGCTCCTGATCCATAATTTGTAGTAAATATGAAATACCCTATCCAATTTGGTTTTAATTTACCTTTATGCTTCTTCTCGACCATGGTATTATTTTAGTTTTATTTAAGAAAAAGATCACCAAGTTCAAATGTTCTATGCTTGACACATCGATTATAGTGGCCTTTGAGTTGGTTTTGATATGCCTAAAGATTCTTGAGTGCAACTATGCATTTTTTATCAAGTAGGTCTAACTCTTGTAGGTAAACTACTCAATAGTCATGATCATCAAGGACATGCCTGAAAGATATATGCAATGAAGGTAACTCAATCTCAATGGGAAGGATGAATTTTATACCATAAACAAGTGAATATGGAGTGGCTCCTATAGGGGTACGGTGATTGGTATGGTATGCGTAAAGGTCACATAATATCTAAAGGTACCAATCATGATTGGCATCATTGACAATCTTTTTGAGAATATTAACAATGGTTTTGTTCAATGCTTTCACCTAGCCATTACCTTGATGGCAATATACCATAGAGAAATGTTGTGTGATGTTGTATTCAACACATAGCTTATTGACATCCTTGTTTTTGAATAAACCTCCATTATCAGATATAATATTAGAGGGGATACTATAGCAACAAATGAGATGGTTGAAGATGAACATAGAAATTTGCTTTCTAGTCATGTGAGGGGTATAAATTCAACCCACTTAGTGAAATATTTAGTGGTAGTAAGGATATGTTTATGGCCATCAAATGAAATGGGATTGATATTCCCAATGAAATCAAGGCCTCATGTAGCAAATGACCATGGTGTGAACATTGGTTTTAGAGTCTTAGTTGTGGTATAAATTAGATTGGAATGCCATTGACACTTATTTTAGTTCTTTATATATGTAACTGCATCTGCTTCCATTGTGGGCCAATAATAACTACTACATAAGATATTTTTAGATATGATGGCCCCATTAGAGTGGGATACACATACCCCTTCATGACCTTCCTATAATGCTAGTGTAGATTCTACCAAAGTTAAATAATGAAGCAAAGTTCCATCAAAACTGTAGCAGTAAAGAGTTTATCCAAGTAGAGTATAATGAGTGGAGTGATGGATAAAGGCTTTGGTTTGTTTTTGGGATAGGTCAAGTGGTATAACTTGGCCATGAATATAATTATAAAGGTTTGAATACTAGATAGAATTAAGACCAATAATATCACAAATTATTACCACAATTGAAGGTTCATGAGTTGGTGTGACCAAATTCTTGATGAGGAATTGATACTCTCTATCTTTAACTATTTATTGAATTAGAGAGCTAATAGTAGCCATCACATCTATAGTTCTATTACTAGCCCTTGGTATATGCTCAAATTGAATGTCAGTAATTTTTGCTGAGAGTGTCAACCATGGCTTTATATAGAATCAACTTGTCATCTTTAGTCTTGTTGGGTGAATATTTTGTTGACCAGCTAACCGGTGAGCAAAATAGGTCCTATCACCATAGCAATAGGGAGATTGATCAGCTAGATGTGCATGTTTACTACATCAAAAGGGGATAAATCTCTCCTCTCATTAAGGGGAGGTTCCTTATCAAGTATATGGAGCTATATAATATATATAAATAGAAAATAATACTCAAGGGTAGGACAAACCATCCATCTCTCTTTCTTCAGAGATGATGCATGGGAATCAAAGGAAAAACTGAAGGAAAATGATAGAAAGCACTCCTCTTCTTTTAGAAGTACTATTCAACAAGCCACAAGAATACTCCAGGTAGTAACAACAAAATGTAACAAAGGATGTAATAACCAGCAAATCAAGATGCAACACAAAGTCTTCACCCAGAATGCTCAAGAGTAAGATACGAAGAACAATGGGGGCACAAAGTAATCCCAAGGTCCTTTACATAGGAAAAAGAAAATACAAACACACTAAAGGTACTTATGGGGGCACAAAGTCATCCCACAGTTGGTCTTTAGGATGCCTTCCTAACCACTTTTGCTAGTTCAACTTGTTAGATAAAATAAACAAGAATGCTTCTAGGAAATAGACATATGAACAATTCCCTAAATAACATAGGCTATTTCTAGCACAAAGTCTGAAAAGGTCACTTGCTTTCTTATTCAAATGAAGAAAAATGATTAAAAATTTGAGCTCAAAGTCTCAGTAAATGCCTTTCAATTTAGGCAAAATTTTTGCTTCTATGGCAAAAAATATCCTTGTAACAATAAGAAAGATTTCAATATATAGAGGTCAAGAGAGGTTTGGCACATTTATCCCATGGAATAGCTCATGCTATGCATGTAATGCTTTGAATGCACTTTTAGTTCTATATTTTAACTTGACTGTCATCCCCTAAAACTGGATGATCCTCTTAGTTTCCTCTCTTGATTGCACTGTTGTTCACTTTGCCTTTATTCCTGAACAAGTAATGTCTTTTAAAGGCTCAATAAATCTGCAGCCATGTTTCTAGGTTCAAGAGGTCTATCATATTTAAACACTGTGTTGACACTCTAGATCTTTCATATTTTTTCATCCACTTCACAGTGAATAGGGCTCTCACACTTAAGATTGTAAAAGTCAATAGACACTTCATTGCCACCAATTTTGTGTCCTTAGGTCTACCGTCATTTGAAACATATCTCATGCATGGATATTCCTAGTTCTTTTCTTCATTATTCCTCCTTTTTTGGCTATTAAATTGGGTCCTTAAATTACCTCTTTGTTATTTGGTAGCTTTCATCTAAAAAATTAACACGTGGCAACATCTACTTAGAAATAGGTGATGATACGCGATAGCTTTCACTATTATTAGAGGCTTTAGAAATTTTTTTGATGTGTCTGGCAGAAGATGACATGTGGCAGTCTCTGATGCTCTTTAAAAAATGCTTAGGAGAAGATTATAAACTTGTTTGAATCGCTGATGTAGACACATGTCGCTCTCTATGGAGTTATAAATGAATAGGTGGTGGCTTCCACTTGTCTTTGGAGAGTCAGGTGGATGATGAGACATGGTGTGTTTCACTTTCTTTGGCAGCTCACTGGGAGTCCACCACAGTCTTTATGAAAATAAGAAGCAGGAGGGAGAAATCACAGAGATTGACACTTGTCAGCTTTCACCAAACTTTTGCAAGGGACACGTGGCACATTTTTTGGCTTCTTTGAGAAATGCTTATTGATAGAGGCTTTGAAACCTATTAGAAATTTAGAATCATGGATGCAGACACGTGGTGCTCTCTGCAGAGTTATAATGAAAAAGGTGGTAGCTTCCACTTGCCTCTTAAGAATCTTGTGGAGGATGACACGTGGCAGCTCTCGTTGAGCCTTTATCTACCTTTAAAAAGTCTTTAGGACTTATATTAGTTTCTCACAGAAGATGACACGTGGCAACTTCCATTGCATTTGATGAGAGACATGTGGCATGTTCTGTTGCTTTGATACTATGTCTCAATGGATGACACGTGGCAACATCCACTGTGACTTTGACGAAGGATATGTGGTGGCATCTGTCACTTTTTAGAAACACTATAGAACTATGTGGAACTCATTTGGATTCATGTAGATGATGCCACTTGTCAATCTCCACTAGTTTTTGCAAGGGAGATGTGGTGCTGTCTGAATACATTTGTTATTCACGCAGATGTAGACACTTGGCACATTCTGCTTAAATTACAAAGGATACATGGTGGCTTTTGTAGCTCTTAGAATCAAAGTGAAATGATGCTCAAAAGATGACACTTGGCAGCATTTACAGGATTCTATCAGGCTTTTGTCTTGGTCTATTTGTTTGCCTTGGTCACTTTTTGCCATGGGAATTCCCTTCGCAAGGGCACTTGTGTCTTTGACTCTTGGGGCACTCCTTTAAACTTTGTCTCTTGAACCGGCTGATTGAACCAACTTTGATTCAATGGTTTAACCATTCAATTTCTTTGTTTCGACTAAGTCTTGACCGTCATTGAACCAAATGTGTTAAACCTATTAAACCTTAAACCTGTTGAACCTTGATGAAGCACTTAACTCTTGCAGATGATGTTGAACCTTTGAACTTGTGGAACCCATTGAACCAAAATGGTTCAAGGTTTAGTGGTTTAATGGTTGGATCCTTGCTTTGATGCTTTTTGATGGACATTTTTTATTGAACCAAGGTACTGAACCAATCCCAAAAATGACTAAGTGTTGGAAACTCACCCCTTTTGATTGAACCTCCTTGTGGAAGCCTTTGAACCTATTGAACCATTAGTCCTTCAACTGAAAAAGCTTGAATAATTCCCAATTTTGAAAGCTTAGAACAATTTTTTGAAATGAGAAGAGATATTTTGGTCTTTGCAAGACCAAAATAACTTATATGTTGGCCTAAAAATGAGTGACATTTTTTGGGGGACAACAACTGGCTCCTATTGGGGAAATTCCTTCAAATGAGAACTTGGAACAACTAAGGGGAGTAGAAACTAGAATCTCCAGTGCCTTCAAGTGTGCCATTGGGATATGGAGTCATGTTACCTAGAAAGAAAGGCGATAGAAAAAACATGAAAACAAATAGCATAAAGCAGAAAAGACTATATAAATATACATACGTATAGATAATTTCATCTAATACTTCAAGAGTTGAAGTGCTTCAGATGCTACCCATTGTGAGGTAGAGAAAAGGGTGTGCCATCTTGATATTTCATCAGGAAGCTATTTTCACCTTTGAGCTCATGGATAGTAAAAGGGCCTCTCCACAGGGAATCAAATTTTCCATGCATTCCCTTTGGTTCTCTTCTCTTGTCCCACAATAGGACTTGATCTCCAACTTAGAAATCTCAGCTCCTTGCTTTCTGGTTGAAGAGTTTCTTCACCAGGCTTTAATGGACTACAATTCGGTCTACCTCTATAGTTCTCCATTCTTCTAGCTTAGTCAGACACATAATTCTCTTATCAAGGGCACTTTCATACATTTGATCTTCAATTTCTTTGACCAATTTTACTGCTGGCAATTCCAAGGTGATTGGTATCTCAGCATTGATATCATAAAGAAGCTGGAAAGGAGACATATTAGTTGCCCTTTTGGGTGTAATTATATTAGCCCAAAAAGCATCAACCAATGCTTTGTGCCATGTTCTTTGATTGTCATCAACCAACTTCTTGATGATAGTCACTAGGTTCTTGTTACTGGATTCAGCTTGTCCATTCCCTTGTGGAAAGTAATCAAATGAGTGGGAGAGTGTAATTCCATAATAGAAATAGAATTGAGTGATCTCTTAGGAAGTTAAACAAGTTGCATTGTCAGTGACAATCTTAGTTGGGACCTCAAACCTAGAAATGATGTTCTCTTTCAAGAAATTACACACTACTTCTGAAGTAGCATTCTTGGTTGGAATTGCTTCTACCCACTTGGTGAAGTAGTCTATGGCTGTGAGGACATAATCATGTCTAGCACTTGAAGATGGGTTTACAACACCAATAAAATTGAGGCCCCATTGCTGAAATGGTTCTTCTATGACTACTGGCTTGAGAGGCAGGGCAGCTAACTTGGGTCTTCTAACAAACTGTTGGCATAGTTCACATTTCCTTACCCACTTGTATGCATCTTGGAAAAGAGTAGGATAGTAATATCTCACCCAAAGGATCTTATGGGCAGTCATAGGAGTAGAAAAATGTCCTCCATAGGCTTGATTGTGGAAGGATCTTAAAAGTTGGATTTGTTATTCCTTGTCCACACAGTGAAGGAACACTCCATCAAGGCCCCTCTTATACAGGCCATTGTCCCAAAAACTATAATTTGACACTTTCAACTTGATAGTCCTTCTCTCTTTATAAGATAGGTGAGCAGGACATTCACCATAAGTAAGGAAGTGAGCAATACCTAAATACCACTCATTAGTGGTAGAGACAAAGAGGACTATTGGCACTTCTACTTCTTTTGATTTTTGATGCTCTGTTCCCTCTGGCTTGTTGTCAGCAATTAATTGGTATAAGTATTTTCCATAAAATAGCTTTGTTGGTTTGATGAAAAAATTGAACTCCTAAATTTTTGCAACCCAATTGCCTCTTTTCATCCCAAACTCCTACTAAGTTAGTATGGATTTGACTGTTGTGTCAGGAACCAAGGTAGTAGTACATGAATTCAAGATGTAGAAGCGAAAATGCTTTACCACCTTCACCACTGCATAAGCATGCTTTTCCATATTTGAGTACTTTATCTCATGAGCTTTGAGAGGATAGCACATGAAGGAAATAGGGGAATCCACACCTTATTTATTATTTTGAACTAGAATCACTGAAAGCATGTGTTTGAAGCATAACTGTACATGGTGAACTCTTTGTTATAGTCCAAACAAACCAGAATTGGGGCATGAGCAATGGCAGTCTTGATATCTTTAAATACTGACTTGCCTTCATTAGTCCAGCTGAAGGTGGGCTTTCCCTTCATCATGTTTACAACATGTGTAGTCTTCTCAACAAACTTAGGGATGAACCTTCGTAAGAAATTCACCTTTCTAAAGAAAGAGTGAACAACAATCTTGCTTGTAGGCAAGGTAAGCTCTTAGATAGACTTGACTCTGTCTGGGTCAATTTTTATGCCTTCTTTGGACATAATGTGTCTGAGAACTTTTCCCTTTATTACTCCAAAAACTAACTTCTTGGGGTTCAAGTAAATGCCATTCTGACGGCAGCGTTCCAACACTTGTTGTAAGTGGCGCATATGATCTGGGCGATGCTTAGAGAAAAAAATCAAGTCATCAAGATAAACTACAATGAACTTGCCCATCTCATCCTTGAAAGCGAGGTCCATTACTCTCTAAAAGGTGGTGCCAGTGTTTATCAAGCCAAAAGGCATTCTCTTGTAGGTGAAGGTGCCCCAAGGTGTGGTGAACGCAGTTTTATGCTAGTTTGCTTCAACGACTTCAACCTGATTGTATCCTGAGAAACTGTCTAGCATTCATAACATCTCTGAACCAGTCACTATCTGAAGCACTTGATCCATGATTAGTAGAGGATAGTTATCCTTCAAATATTATTGATTCAAATTCCTAAAATCCACACAAAGGCAAATTTTGCCATTCTTCTTCCTCACATGCACTATGTTTGTAATCTATGTGGAATGATGGATTGGGAAAATGATCCTAGCATTTAACATCTTTTGTATCTCTGATAGAATAGTACCTAACATCTTTGGATTGTACTACCTGGGTTTTTTCTTTTAAGGCACTGAGTTAGCCTTCAGAGAGATGTCATGTGGGATTTCATTAGGCCTGAGTGACTTCAGGTCATTATAGGAGTATGCTAAAATGTCCATGTACTGTCTAAGTAGAGAAGTGAACTTGAATCTTTCCTTAGGAGTGCAACACTTCCGAATGTTCACCATCTTGGGATATTTCTTGGTACCCAAATTTACTTGATCAAACCCCTGAGAGGAGCTTGCCTCCACTTGCTACTATTTGATGAATCTATCATGCTTATCAAATAGTTTCTCAAGGGAGACTAGGCCTTTGGGAATCTTATTCCCTTTATGTTGCATGAACTCTCCATCTGTGCTTGAACTTGATTCAAAGGTTAGTTCAGGCTCTTGAGGTTCACTACCTTCAAAATGGAACCATTCAAAACTATCCTTTTGCTTTAGGAAAGCAATGATTTGGTTGTCATTGTTAAACACCTGCTAATGACTGGCATTATCAGGCACACTTGGTCGAGAGACCAGTTTAATAGTGTACTTGTCTCCTTTGAAGTCTGAGTGGGGAACTAGAAGAGTGCCTGAGATAGCCAAAGTGTCACCTCTATCATTAAATTCCCTAGGGACTGTAGAGATGTTGAAAGCATCAAATTTTTCAATTTGGTCCCAGACTCAATTGCGATAATGGTGAAATCTCTCATTTTTGGTTTGGTATAGGTTCCTTATCTGATAAACCACTAGTTTAGCATCTCCTTTGGCATGAAGAAGCTTGATACCTTTGTCTTGAGCAGCCTTTAATCCAAGCAATAGGGATTCATACACAGCTATGTTATTAGTGTTGCTGAATTGCAACTTGTAAGATGAAGGAAAAATATCTCCTTATAGAGACATCAACACAACTCTAACTCCTGAACTGGTAGAGGAACAACTGCCATTGAATTCAAGGATCCATACCTCATTAGACACTAATTTTCCTTTGGATTCTTCCTCATTTGGATGTGGATATTATTCTAAGTTCTAGCTAAACTAACCTTCAGGTCATCACCTTTGAGAGCTTCAATAGGCATTTCATGAACTTTTTCAGTCGATAGAAAGTAGTTACCCATGCCTAAAGATTCAAACAAAATTTGAGCTTCAGGGGCTGATGATTGGGTGACCACATATTTTGTTTCCTTTTTAGGAAGCAATATTCTCATGATGCCTTTGACTGGGATTCTTGCCTCAGACAAGTCCATGTTTAATTCACCACCAACATCTTTGTAGAAGTTCTGGCCAAGAAGGATGCCATAAGATGTTAGGATGTCATCCACCAAGACAATCATCTTGATTATTTGTTTGGGAATACTAAAAATGCAAATTGGGCATCCTTAATTTGCCCCAACAATGGTACTTGCTTGTTTTCCATGGAAAAACATCTACCAAATTTCTTGGTCAGTGTAAGGACAAGGGATTCATCCACTTTGGCATGCATGACATTGTCTAAAGCTCCAAAATCAATGATACAATTGTTTGGCTGATATCTATTTATTAATAGGGATACATAGAAAGGCTCTATTTTCCCAGGAGAAGTAGGAGGAGCAATGACAAGATTGTTTGGGATAGACATGTTCCTTGGGGGATCACGAGTTGCTTTCTTAGCTTCTTGTCTTATTGGGATGTTTTAGTTCTTCACACATTGAACCAATTTATCCAACTGATCAAAGTTGGACTGCAGGAATTCAAATTTAGACATTTGAACTTTGGCTTTCTTTATATGATAAATAATGTTAAATGTCTAAAATGAGCTAGGAATAGAAGATGGGAGCTCATCCTTTTGATTCTTGGTAGGGGGAGAATTGGACTGTAGATTTGAAGTAAAAGGTGCAGGGGTATTTGGTGTACTTACCTTTCTTGTAGTCATCAAATCTTTTGGCTGGAAGGGTAGAGTACTTCCATGCTTAGCAATTGAGATTACTGGTTGAGGTCACTCCTCCATCTTCTCTTTATCAGCTTCTTGAGCTGATTGATTCTTAGACTGGGTGAACACAACATATGATCCTTCTGTTATATTACCTTCACTTCTGGGTTCATCTTGATAGTTCAAGAAACTAATGTTGGAGTCACCAGATAATTCTTCTTCTTCTTTAGTGAAGAGATTAACATCATCTTCAAGGTTCAACTCAAGCTAGAATGAGAAACCCAAGTCAGCTTTAAGATATCTAACTACTGAGTTGGTTAGAGGTGCTTCAATGGCAAGGTTCCTATGTGGGGGAGGAAGATGATTCAACTACCCTTCACCCATGGCAGCATTGCCTTGGTATGTCTGATTTTGGAATGTCCTCCTTGGGATATCTCTGTATGTAGGAGTAGATGACATCCCTTGTGCCATTTGTCTTCTGAGAACTAGCAGTTCATTTGCCAGCTTCTGCACCATGGGATCAGTAGTGGTTGTAGATGAGTAATTAGAAGATGAAGAAGATTTACCTTTATTTAGATATATCCTTATCTTCCTAGCCAAGATAAGGTCATCTTCTACCTCAGTAGCCAAGTCTTGAGCTCTAGCAAAGTCTATCTGGCTAGCATGTCTCAGTAGAAAACTCACTTCAGGCAGTTGTGAGTTGATGAAGAAGCATTTGAGGTTTTTAGGGGTCAGCTGAGTGATTACAGGGATTCTGTTCCTCAACTTATCAAATTTGGTGATGAAATCCCTCATTGGCTCATGAGGTTCCTTTTTCATTTGTGTGAGCTAGGCCAGAAGGGCATGTGCATCTTTTGTAGGTTTGAATCTGGCTTCAAACTTGGCTTTGAGTGTGTTCTAGTCAGTCACTGATCTAGCCTATAGATGGTAGAACCTATCCATAACAGTACCTTGCAATGTCTCCATGAACAGTCTAACTGCCATGTCCTCAAATTCCACGCCTATCACACTACAAGCTATCCTGAAGGCTACAATGTGTTCATCAAGGTTAACTTTTCCATCACCAAAGAATTTGGGGAAATTCTTCCTTGAACTACGTGGAAGCTCATGCAGGAGTGGAGTAAGATTGAGTGGGCCAAAAGAGTTACCCCAGGGGCCTTAAACTACCATGAGTGGATTATTGAAAGGAGGGATAACAAATCTAGGTGGTGTATGTATAGGCAAAGTTATACTAATAGTAGAAAAAGTAGCTCTGCCTTGTGTTGGTGACCTGATGTTGGTAGGAGGAAAACTCCTAGTTTATTGAAGGTGAGGTTGTGGAGGAGATAACTCAAAATTGCTCTATTGCACCAACTCAAAAATAGGGTCAACAACACCTTGAGATTTTTGGATTCTGGTATAGTGTGAAGTTGCTAGATTGTAGAATAAAAATAGGAAAGAACCGGTCCTACTTTAGCTTGAAATTTGAGGCTTTAAACTACGCGTTCATTCCCTAGCGGAGTCACCAAAAATTGTTGGGTGAATATTTTGTTGACCAGCTAACTGGTGAACAAAATAGGTCCTATCACCACAACAATAGGGAGATTGATCAGCTAGATGTATAGGTTTACTACATTAAAAGGGGATAAATCTCTCCTCTCATCAAGGGGAGGTTCCCTATCAAGTATATGGAGCTATATAATATATATATATATATATATATATATATATATATATATATATATATATATATATATAAATAGAAAATAATACTCAAGGGTAGGAAAAACCATCCATCTCTCTTTCTTTACAAATGATGCATGCGAATCAAAGGAGAAACTCATGGAAAATGACAAAAAGCACTCCTCTTCTTTCAAAAGTACTATTCAGCAAGCCACAAGAATACTCCAGGTAGTAACAACAAAATGTAACAAAGGATGTAATAACCATCAAATCAAGATGTAGCATAAAGTCTTCACGTAGAATGCTCAAGAGTAAGATACGAAGAACAATGGGGGCACAAAGTCGTCCCAAGGTCCTTTACATAGAAAAAAGAAAATACAAACACACTGAAGGTACTTGTGGGGGCATAAAGTCATCCCACAGTTGGTCTTCAAGATGCCTTCCTAACCACTTCTACTAGTTCTACTTGTTAGATCAAATAAACAAGAACACTTCTAAGAAATAGACATACAAATAATTCCCTAAGTAACATAGGCTATTTCCAGCACAAAGTCTGAAAAGGTCACTTGCTTTCTTATTCAAATGAAGAAAAATGATTAATAATATGAGCTTAAAGTCTTAGTAAATGCCTTTCAATTGGGTAGAATTTTTGTTTCTATGGTAGAAAAGATCCTTGTAACAATAAGAGAGATTATAATATATAGAGGTCGAGAGAGGTTTGACACATTTATCCCATGGAATAGCTCATGATGTGCATGTAATGCTTTGAATGCACTTTCAGTTCTATATTTTAACTCGACTGTCATCCCCTGGAACTAGATAATCCTCTTAGTTTCCTCTCTTAATTGCATTGTTTTTCACTTTGCCTTTATTCCTGAACAAGTCATGTCTTTTAAAGGCTCAAGAAATCTGCATCCACATTTATAGGTTTAAGAGGTCTATCAAATTTAAATGCTTTGTTGACACTCCAAATCATTCGTATTGTTTCCTCTGCTTCACAATGATTAGGGCTCTCACACTTAAGTCTACAAAAGTCAACAGACACTTCATTGCCACCAATTTTACATCCTCAGGTCTGCCATCATATGAAACATATCTCATGCATGGATATTCCTAGTTCTTTTCTTCATCATTCCTCCTTTTCTACCTGTTGAATTGGGTCCTTAAATTTCTCTCTATTCTTTGGTTCCTTTCCACTAAAAATTGGCATGTGGTAGCATTCACTTAGAAACAAGTGAGGACACACGGTAGCTTTTGCTGCTATTAGAGGCTTTAGAAACATTTTTATGTGTCTGGTGGAAGATGACACATGGCAGTCTCTAATGCTCTTTGAAAAATGCTTAGGAGAAGCTTATAAACTTGTTTAAATCTCTGATGCAGACATGTGTCACTCTCTATAGAGTTATAAATTAACAGGTGGCAGCTTCTGCTTGTCTTTGGAGAGTCAGGCGGATGATGACACATGGCGCATTTCACTTTCTTTGGAAACTCACTGGGGGTCCACCACAGTCTTTATGAAAATAAGAATTAAGAGGGAAAAATTGTAGAGATTGACACTTGTTGACTTCCACCAAACTTTTTCAAGGGACACGTGGCACATTCCATGGCTTCTTTGAGAAACATTTATTGATAGAGGCTTTGAAACTTATTAGAAATTTAGAATCATTGACACAAACACATGGCACTCTCCATAGAGTTATAATGGAAAAGGTGGTAGATTCTGCTTGCCTCTTGAGAATATTACAGAGGATGACACGTGGTGGCTCCCACTGAGCCTTTAGCTACATTTGAAAAGTCTTCAGGACTTATATTAGTTTCTCATGGAAGATGACACGTGGAAACTTCCACTACATTTGATGAGAGACATGTGGCAAGTTTTGCTACTTTGATACTATGTCTCAATGGATGACACGTGGAAACATCTGTTGTGACTTTGATGAAGGATACATGGTGGCATCTTTCACTTTTTAGAAACACTATAGAACTATGTGGAACTCATTTGGATTCATGTAGACAATGCCACTTGTTAGCCTCCACTAGTTTCTGCAAGGGAGACGTGGCATGGTCTGAATACATTTGTTATTTACGTGGATGTAAACACTTGGCGCATTCTTCTTAAATTACAAAGGATACATGGTATCTTCTATGGCTCTTAGAATCAAAGTGAAATGAGGCTCATAAAATGACACTTGGCAACATCCACAGGATTTTATCAGGCTTTTGTCTCAGTCTATTTGTTTGCCTTGGTCACTTTTTTCCATGAGAATTCCCTTCGTAAGGGCACTTATGTCTTTAACTCTTGGGGCACTCCTTTGAACTTTGTCACTTGAACCAGCTGATTGAACCAACTTTGGTTCAATGGTTCAACAATTCAATGTCTTTGTTTTGGCTAAGTCTTAACCGTCATTGAACCAAACGTGTTGAACCTATTGAACCTTGAACCCATTGAACCTTGATGAAGTGCTTAAATCTTGCCGATGATGTTGAACCTTTAAACTTGTGGAACCCATTGAACCAAAATGGTTCAATGGTTGGATCCTTGCTTCGATGCTTGCCGATGGACATTTTTGATTGAACCAAGGCACTGAACCAATCCCAAAAAGTACTAAGTGTTGGAAACTTGCCCCTTTTGATTGAACCTCCTTATGGAAGCCTTTGAACCTGTTCAACCATTAGTCCTTTGACTAAAAAATCTTGAATAATTCCAAAATTTGAAAGCTTAGAACAATTTTTTGAAATGAGAAGAGATATTTTGATCTTTGTAAGACCAAAATAACTTATATGTTGTCCTAAAAATGAGTGACATTTTTTGGGTGACAACAAGTCTAAAAATGGTTTTTAATCTAATTGACAATTAATTGAGAATCACAATAAACCTTTATATGAGATACATTCCATTGTACTACTTGGTGAAGTTGTGCAATAAGTGCTTCATATTCAGCCATGTTATTGGTATAAGGAAAGCTGATATTGAATGACTTAGGGATTAGATCCCCTTGTGGTGTAATAAATAAGAGGCTTGACCCCGATCCATGTGCTGTGAATGATCCATCAAAATATAGCTTCCAGTGTTGATCTTCAAGAGCTATGTCAATGATGGTCATTATGGATTCATCAAAAAATTAGAATGTGAGTGGCTCTATGTCTCCAAGGGGTGATTCAATAAGCTAATTTTTAAGGACCTATCCCTTAATTGCCTTATGATTGACATACTCTATGTCAAAATCACTAAAAAGCATGATAAACTTGGCCATTATACCTTGTAAAGTTGTTTTAGATAGTAGATACTTAAGTAGATCTACTTTTGAAATAACCACGGTCTTATTGTTTAACATGTAGTGCCACCATTTTTGAGTTACAAATACTATGGCTAGATAAGATTTTTCAATAGGTGTGTAGTTATGCTCATACATGAACAAGGCATGGCTTAAGTAATATATAATATGTTCTTCTCCACTGTCATCATGTTGAGATATAAGTTCCCCCAAAGCACTATTTGTAGCTAATAGGTACAAAAAAATGGTTTTCCAGGCATAGAGGGTAATAAAATAGGCATATTTGATAGGCAATCTTTTAGCTATTCAAAAGATAGTTGACAGTGATTATCATAGTGGAATGCAACTCCCCTCTTAAAAAGATGTGTAAATGAATGCCATTTGTATGCTAATTGAGATATGAAGCATAAAATTAACTAGATCTTGCCCTACAAACTATGGAACTACTTCAAATTAGTTGGTGGTGGCATCTTTGTTATAGCTTAGACTTTGGCTATATCGACTTTAATACTTCTATGAGACATGATGAAGTTAAGTAATCTACCTAATGTTACTCCAAATACACATTTATTTAGATTCAGTCAGACTTTATACTCACGTAGTCTTTCAAATATTCTACGTAGCACTGCTAGATTGTTGGCCCTAGTTTTTGATTTACCTAGTGTGTCATCGATGTAGTCTTAAATAATATTATGCATCATATCATGGAATATGATGGTCATGGATATTTGATATGTATATCCAAAATTTTAAAGACCAAATGACATTCCCTAATAATAGAACATTCCCCATGGAGTGGTGAATGTTGTCTTGTGTTGATCTTAAGGTGCTATTAATGAAAGCATTTGATAACCCACTATGAAGTCGATGATCATGTCAATGTTTGGAAATGAAAATTCATCCTTAGGAAAAGCTTTATTTATATCATAAAAATTAGTATAGATTCTGATTCCTTTATGTTATTTTGCTAATAGGTACAACATTAGATATCCATTCTGAGTAGTCAATGGAGTGAATACATCCTACTTCTAAGAGTTTTTCCAACTCTTTATTTACTAATTTAGAAATACAAGGATTCATATTTCCTTTTTATTAACTATTTTAGCATCAATATTTACCATAAGGTGATGTAAAACCAAGGTGGGGTCCAAAACTAGCATGTTAAAATATGCCCATGCAACTATGTCTACAAATTCTCTCAACAGAGCTGTGAAGACTTCACATTCCTCCCTAGTGAGGGACATGCCTAATTTTATCCATTTTAGGTCCAATGGAGTCTTGATGTTTACCTCTATTTTATATTTGAATATAAGGGTTAACCCATCTTCTAGGATAGTAGGCAATGACTTGAACTATTAGACTATATATGGGTCCCCTATTAGGACTAGCTCTTCAACTCATGATGAATCTGAGTCCCCCAATGGGATATCTATCCGTGTAATAAATTTTTTTGGAAATTTTTGAAGAATTTGATCAAACACTTATTGTTTCTGAAAACTAAACTTAGAGCCATAGGCAAGTTCATTTTTGGTGGTTTTCTAATCTAAATTTGAAGAAGAATGAACACCCCCATCTAATGGTGCCTAAAATAGGTTTTCACCACTAGACTAACCTTTATCTTTAATTTTTCCCTTGTTAAAAATATCCTCAAAGAGGTTTTAAATTTGGGACCTCAATTTTTTATTTTTTATTTTTTGGATAAGGGTGTTTACACACTCTCCAAAATAAGCTTCAAGATTTGATGTTATTGAGAATCTTGATTTATGATCTCCCAACAGAATGTTGTCTCTAAGGCCTAGAATATCATAGAATGCCTCATCATTCTGAAACTCATCAATTGGTAAAATAGATTCTTATTGGTCCCAATCTATTAGTTATGGATATTATAATGTGAATGGGTTATTATGAATGATTGGACTAAGGGTACACATGGAATTGTTATCAAACATTTTAGTCTTAGCTAGGTCATCAAAGATAAGGCTATGATCAAACTCTGCTTAGTTGTCGACATCATCATCACTAGCCACTAATGATGGAACTTGAATAATATAAGTGGGGTCACTCTCAGGCAGTTTAAATCTAAGGCCATAAGGGCTTTTATATTTGGCTCAATATCAATGGTTCCTTGTTGATTCATTCTGAGGCCTCTTCCTTCATAATCTTGATGTTTCATGATCCTATTGGGAATAATATACTTGTTACTCTTGTAACAATTAGCCAATTTTTCATTGTATAACCATGCTTCATCTCTTTCAAGAGGGTATTATTATTAGCTAGATGTTGGTATGAACATGACTGGTCCTGGTTTATGAATTTTATCTTTACCTTTTCATTACCAATGCATGTGTGGGATAACTTTAGGTCATCCAAAGGTTTTTGGATTTTAAGGAAGATTGGAAATATGAAAGGTATCATGGGTCACATACTCCCCTGGCCCATTATTTGAAATGGTGAAATGATTGGAAGCTTCAAGATGTGGCATGTGGGAAAGGGAATCTAGGGTATTAAGATCTATGCAATTATCCTCTAGAGGATCAATAAGTATGGTCTTTCCTTTATCTTTCTTGAAAATTGGATTCATGTTGTATTATTAATTATAGATTTGAAACTTAACCTTGAGATGTCTACAGTGTTCACATGGTTGCAAATCTCTTGGAATATTCACTTCCATCCCTAAGTGAGATAACTTGATACATTGGTGCAACATTGACCAAACTACATAAATCTCATGTAACCAAGGTCTACCTAAAAGCATATTATATGACAACTCAAGAACAAGCACATGATAAAGTGTATCATAGGTCAAAGGCCCAATGATATCTAGAAGGTTAAAAGTGCCATGTGATTCTCTCTCTTTATTATTATAGGCTTTGATAGTTATCATTTCTAGTTAGAGATCTACCATTGTGTACCCAAAAATATTGATGAGCTTTATAGACACTATGTTGAGGCCTAATCCATTGTTTATAAGGACAAATTTCACTTTGTGACTTTTTATATAAACTTATATGTATAATGGATTATTATGGAGTGGGTCAAGGGAATACATATCACTTTGGTTGAATGTGACTTGTTGGGTTAGAGCTAGGTCTTCAACCAAAGCTTGAAATTTATCAGGGGATATGTCATTAGAAATAATGGATTGGGTCAAAAACTCATTCAAAATGTTCTTATGGATTATTGACATTTACAACCAATCTAAAATATAGATCTGGGCTAGTGTCTTTTACAATTCCTCCATAATATCAAACTTTTTTTCTGGGTCAATGGTAAATGGCTTATTTCGAGGTTAAACAATTGGTTGGATAATGGGCAAAGTGGAAGATGGATATGGGTCTAGGATGGTAATCCTTGACCTCTGAGTTGTAATTTCATAATCAAGATTAAATATAGGACTATGATTACTAAAAAATAATGGTAATGGTATGGGACTAGATAAGACAAGTCTCAGTTGCTGGTGCACTTGTATGTGGTCATGAGGTAAGGATGAGTTATCGATATAAGGTCCAAAAGTGGAAATCCTAGTTTGTTTGTTCACCTATGTGAGGTCCTAGGTCAAAGAAGGATTATCCATGTAATTTGGTTTAGTGTCATGGTTTAGCAATGGTCTAGATTGATTGGTGCTTGGTCTTGGATTAATGGAGATGATGTTAATGCTACCCCCTATAATATGACCTACAATCTTATTGTAGTCATGTACAACTGCATGGTAGGTTTGTTGATTATTATCATTCTGACCTTAGTTTTGTCCATTATTCTAACATTTTTAGTTTCATTGTTGATTCTATTGGGTCTACTAGTTCTATTGGTTTGACTTTAATTTTGATACTATTGATTTTGTTATTGTACTCGCTGTGGTTTTTGTTGTTGTTTTTGTCACTGGTTATACTATGGAAAAGGGTTTTGATATATGCTAATATTTTTATTGGAGGTGGAAGCACCACTATCCAATGTGATCTCCCCATTCTCCAACATATTTTCAAATAAATGCTTGATTTACACACATCTTCATAAATTGTCCCCATTGACCCAATGATATTCATAGAATTCATTTCCATGGTACCAATCAGGATAATGGATGCCTTGAGGATACTACTTTGGTATAGGCCAACTAATAAAATTAGTGGTGGCAAGTTTATAAAATACAAACTCAATAGGCTCTCCAAAGTCACTAAAAACATGATGTGTAGGCATAGTTCTCCTTGGAGGAGGGTTTTACAATGGTAAAAGTTGTGACATTTGTTATGTGAGTCTTGGTTGTTATGTTTGTGGAATTAGTTGAAGAGGTTATTTGGTAGGAGTGAGATAAAAAGGTGGTGTAGATAATGTTTGTACCATTTAGAAATGATGTGACTCAATTATTCTATTTCCCATAACATTCCTATTATAGTTGAATTGCTTTGGTCTATCTTAGTTATTGGCCTATGTTGCTTATGATGCTTGCACTTAGATCAGATGTTAGTTTTAGCCACTTCCCTAATTGGTACCTTGGTTCTGATTAGTTGAATTAATCCTAATGACTCCTTTATTGATAAGTGCTCACTTGATCAACAAACCTTTGCCAATGATTTATTTAAAATTATGTGCACATTGTAGTTTCAGATGATATGCTATCTCACTATACAAGTTTTTAGTGAATATAATAGCTAATTGTTTATCTAGTAAACTATGAGTGAATCAGCTTATAAGTGATATCCATCATTGTAGATAGCTTGTGAAACTCTCATCATCTTTTTGTTTAGCTTACATCAAATCAACCAATGGAATCTCATGCTCAAGATTATAGGAAAAGTGTTTCACAAACTTGTCTAAAAGATCATCAAAATTATTTACCAAATTCTTAGGAAATTTTAAGAACCACTTCAAGGCTTGTCCAACTAAGCTCCTTGGAAACAACAAAAAAATGTATATACCATTATATGCCACTGATTGACATATGAAAAATAACTTGGTTAAATGGGATCTATGGTCACCTTTCCCCTTGTATTTATCAAACTTTGGTGGCTCATATCCTAAAGGGAATGGAATATGTAAGTACTCTGTATTGAAAAGATAGGAACACATATCATCCAACTTAAACTTTCTAATCTATTTCCCTGCTTGGATGGCCACAATTACATCTTTCATTTGTTGTAATTCTTGGGATAAGAAACTAGAGGAAACATTGGTTTGAGGGGGAAAATTAGCCTAGGTAGATGGTTGAGTGATCACAAGTGGAGTATTTTGACTAGGGTATGATGGGGGTATTTGGTATACATTATATTAGTTAATAAATTAACAAGGAATATGCATACATGGATTAGGATGTACTTTTTGAAATTTCACATTTGGTTATATGATATTATAGTTTGGGTTGGTGATGAAGGTTTGAATTGGATGATTTTGAGGTTAGGATGGAGAGATATAATGATATTGTGCCTATTTTGGTTGAATAGAGAACTGTTGTTGACTACTCAAACCTTATTGTTGAGTGGGAACTTCTAAGGCAAGAACCTATCTCTAAACTTGTGGTATGCCCTACACAAAAGGCAATTATTGCCTAACAAGTATTTGAGAGACATTAGAACCCCCTTGTTGTGTGAATCCTAGTTGGGAAGTGGATGCATGTTGGATATTTGGTACTTGTCACTGACCAACATGAATATGTTGTTGATTAAACATCATTTGGTTTTGAATTGACATGTTGGTATGTGAATAAGAAGGTACATTTGTTACTACTTGATGAGGTGGAACATTAGTTTCTCCTTATTGAGGTGGTAATATATTTAACCTCTGCTACATTGGTATATTCATTTGTGATTGTTTTTGTGTAATTCTACTCATCACTTGTTGAGGAGGAATAGGATTCATCACATTCTGTTATTGAGGCATGGCATTGGTTGTTGGTTGACTACTTGATCCTATTGGTTAATAACTTGATGAAGTAATTGGTTGAGGTTGGGTCATAGAAGCTCCCATTCTTAGGTTTGTCGAGCCACTCATGGTATTAACTAAAGGCACATGTTGTTGACTAGTTGTCTACGTATTAGTACCACTTTTATTTAGATTAGATGTTGCTTGCACATTGTCCACTGTGTTTAGCTCATTATTCTATGCAAAATCAGAAGACACTTTTTAAATAATTGGTGTATGTAACAAGTTGTCTACCAAAGTCTTTTGTGTAAATGAATTTAAACTTTGATTATGTTGACCAGTTAACTCTATAATAAATATTGTTTAAGGAACTAAGTCAATAAGAGGTTTACTCACCATGGTCATCTTATTGAAATTACATGATAGATTTAGGTAGGTTTGATATGCTACTTGCATTTGGTTAAAGTGGTCTTCTATGATTTTATTTTTTTTGTTAGGCATATTAGAATCCTGATAAATCAATTAGAATAGAGTCAAAGTATTTTTAGAAGAAGCCTATTAACTATACAATATGTTGTGAGGCATTCTTACTAGGCTTGGTAAACTTTCATGAGGTAAGTCCACTAGAAACTTAGCCCCTAATTTTATAGCTCTAACCAAAATTTCATCTTTGTTCTCTAAAAAATGACACTCAAACAAAAATGGGTCATACATGGAAGGCATATTAGTAGAGTAAGATTGTTGAGGAATTGGTACTTTAGCTATGGGCATTGTAGCTAGGTATTGTACAGTTTGCTCTTGGTCCTATTCTGAATATGGTGGCATATTAACCAAATAGTTAGCTAATGGATCTTAGTTTTATGCTCCTATTTGAGTATTATAAGAGGGATAAGTATATGTCTCATAAGAAAATATTATTTATGTACGGGTCTTGCACCATTTATTCTTGTGAAACTATATTACTAATCCCCATATTGTACATGAGTCCACTATGAGTGTAGGAATACATGTTGGGATCCATAATGAATGTTTTACGATAGAAGGGGAAGATAATTCTACAAACTCTAAAAATACAATGT
Source organism: Torreya grandis (assembly GCA_037957365.1). NCBI lineage: Eukaryota > Viridiplantae > Streptophyta > Pinopsida > Cupressales > Taxaceae > Torreya > Torreya grandis. The sequence goes on from JARHVA010000456.1 coordinate 5,113,713, forward strand.
ATAAAAGATGATATTCAAACTTGGTCTAGATTCATCAAAAGGATGGAAATGTTTATGTAATGATTTTTGATAAAACAATCTAACATTAAGTATCTAATGTTAGATGTATTATACAAAAGATATTAAGTAAATGGACCAAAAATTGAAATGCCAAACTCTAAGGTTGAAGTGTTTCAAACCAGTCTAATCTAGGAAATAAATAGTTGCTAGGTCTTTTGGCCAAATGTGATGTCAAAAGCTAGGATCAAACAAGGCATGTGCTAGGAATCTTGGCTAATGGTGTCAAAATTTAGACTTTTAAATAGGTGATATTTTAATATAATGGACTTGAAACACTTTTAACAAAAACTAGCCATTTAACTCTTGGATATGCAATCAGTCAAATAGGTATAAGGTATGACATAAAAGGCACTTTAGAGAGTTTTTTTTATCACAAATAATGGTATAAAACTTGGTTTCTTTGAAAAATAAGGTAGACAAATATCAATGGCGAAACTATGCTAGACAAATATTCACAAAAGGTATACTAAGATTGGCTTGAAAAACGTGTAAAACTTGAACTCTATGCAAGAGGGTCTATAAAACAAGGCTTGAAATGATTTGGGCAATGTAACAATGCTAGACTACACAAAAGATGTGAAAAAAAATGTTTGTTTCAAAATCTCCCTAAGGTAAAGATAGTTTCACATAGATTTAATAACACAACACTACCTTTATCAACTCAAATGACATACACACCTCTAAAGTTTTGACATCTCTAAGGCAAAAAGGTATGCTTAAAATGATCTCAATGAAACTAGGATGGTAACACAAAATTCTTGGTGCATAGACTGAAAGTGTAATTATTTATCACATGATGACTTAAGTATATCAAATGGTGATAATGATTATGAGTCTTAAATGGCCTTCAACCCAAATTAGATATTTGAACCTAAGTTCCCTCAAGTCTAGTGAAAATTGTAAACCCACTTAACACCTCAAATCTATGATCTTACGAAGTTGCAAATTTGATTCTAAGTTATAAATAAAGGACCTAAATAATGTTTGGTAATGTTCTAGACTCAATTGGGTAGCATAACTATGCCAAAGTGGATGATAGGACTCCAAGTTTTGATGAAATTTGAACAAGGCACATTGATGATTCATGTGGGCATTATAACACATCTTTGTTTAAAGGAAAATGAGGACTATGTGTTTTGGTTTGTATCATTTGTTCACATCAAGTTTCAACTCCAAAAAAGATTTTAAACTAGGACAAAACCAACTAATTAATCGCTCTTAAGTCCTAAACTGACAAGGTTTATTGGTATTGTTGGAATCCATCAATATACATCATTTGAGAGGATTTTTTAGTGTTCATATAAAAGTAAAATATGTATTATATAGGAGTTTTTTTACACCCCATTCTCTCAAATGATAGTAATACAACATGGATCTTGAGGCACACCTTGAACTAACAATACTTTCGTGGCAAGTGGGGATTTGTCTAAGATCTACAAGTTTCTGAATGTCTAGATAGATCAATTACACAAGACTTTCACATCAATGATGGAAAAGAAATGCACTTAAATTTGGTGTTTATGTCACTTGGATTAGAGAAAAAAGGTCTAGTCCTTTTTTTAACCACTACATCCATCACTTGTTGAGTGTAGTGTGATGTCCAGAGTGCAGATATGTCCCATGTGATTTCACCCTAGAGAACTCATGGGAGGTGATGAAATCCCCCTCACAACCCATTTTTTTTATAAAATAAAAGACATAATAGAAAGACTTTAGGGTCATTTTCAAGATCACCTAAACTATTTCAAGTTTTTGGGGAGTGCTTTAGATGACATTATTTTTATGCCTTGACTAGGCATGTTTTCAATAATGATGATGCTTTTGATTCCAAAGTTCCCTAAAGGGGACAAATAGAAGAGCATACATGCAATGTCCTTCTTTTTGCCAATCAAAAACTAAGTTAAGAAAATATTGAATACAAAATTTGACAAATGAGTTCAATATTAAACACCAAATGAAAAGTATGGTTATGTTCTTTTGACCTCCTTGGTTTTAAGTTGTGAACTTTGAAAGACAATCACAAAACTTAACCAATAAAGCACCCTAAAGATTTTCTTTAAACACAAAAATGAAGGATTCTAATTAATTTTAGACATCCAAATGAAGTGTGAAAAGATTAATTTAAGTTTTTTTGTCACTTTTTTAGGTAGATCCTAAAATAAAAAGGTTAGTACTTTGTTTATCCTTTAATCACATTTATCAAATGAGGCAAGTAACCTTGAAGGGCGAAATCCATCAACCCAAAGACAAAACCTCAAGAAATAAAACACGTTATAAAGATTAGAATTGGTTATAAAAAATATAAATAAAACCTTTAAAAAAATAATATTAAGCATATGAACACCTATAAACAACAAATTATAAGGCTAAAAATAAAACATAAAACATAACACATAAAAATCTGCACATAAAACATAAAAACCTGCAATCAGTATTTTTAACATAAAATTTAAAATATAGATCAGTTTTCCCAAAAATTTTGAGAGGTTATAAATAAATATATGGAAAAATTATTTGAAAATGTTGAGGTCAAAATAGTCAATAAAAAAAATTATTAACTCTATTCTAACCATTTTTACTAGAAAAATAAAAAACAAAAAGTGATAATCACTAAAACAGTCATAACTTCTAAAATATAAAGATATTTTTTTTGAAATTTTTATATAATATTAGTAACATATTTTGATATAATCATACAAAAATTTCAAAAAAATAATAAGTAAATAAAAAATTAAAACAAAAACAACAAAAAAAGAATTAAAACTATGAATACAAATAAATTTGTGGGTTGCGCACTCATGAAGATAGTCCCAAAGGGAATTCCATTAGTGAACATAGGATTTAAATATGGGTAAATTAGTATTGTGTTAGTGAATAAACAAAAATCAATTCAAAAACACACTAAACTAACACCCTAAGCCTATCTCAAAGGGGGAGCTTAGTTAACAAAACATGAATGGAAAACACAACTAAAATGCAAAATAAAACTTCTTTTACCTTCTTTAGATTCTCCAAAGTGATTGTTGTAGTGACTTGCTCAATTTTTGCTCATGAAGTCTACATCAATGGAAGCTTGGATACCTCTATCTCTCCTTGGAACCTTATGGCTTTGGTTTGGATTGGCTCAATATTTGGGCATAATAACACTAATTTTCATGAGGTTTTGCAACTAATTCAGCATTATAACTTTTCATTATCCAAACTTTGAATTATGGATTTGAGGCTTGTTATTTATATATTTTTGGAATGGTTTGAGGATCAACCCTGACCATCCATCTCAAGATTGATATGTGTGGCCATGTATAAATCCAAATATTAAATTCATTCTACAAATATCCTCATTAATATTTGGGATAGAGGGGAATTGAATAGGCATAAAAGGGCTTTGATGAGGCATGGGAGGCATGAACCCTGATATTTATGGCATTTATGGCCTATAGATGTCTTGTCAAAAAATGAGGTCACCTAATGATGAAAATATTCAATAGTCATTTCTAAAAACAAGTATTCAACAAGTTTCCATGGAATTATTAATTAGGCCCTAATTTGGTTTAATTAACTCTTAAACATGATTAAGCATTTTATGTATAAATTACTCAAATTGATCAGAATGCCTTTTTATTAGTCCAAATTTGACTAGATTAAATTAGGATGTGATGCTAGATGTGTTGTATCTATTATCCCATTTAGGATGTTGTCAATACAAAATAACAAAGTCACATGTCTCATGCAAGAGATTTTGTAAAATAGATCAATCCAGGGCACTCAGGTGTAAAATTAGCATTTTGACTAGAAATGATCTGATCAAAGTTAGCTAGCCCATAAATTTCATTACTCTATTTAGTGATACTCCAACCAAAATCAACACTTGAATACATTAGCTTCAAATCTTTTAATGTGTTTTAGTGTTTTTAAGCCAAATTGTGCATTTGGGTAGAAATTGGTCAAAAGCCTAGTTGGAGGTTATCGGTGGCCAGATTTAGGTGTCTACAAGTCTAATATTAGTTTTTCATATATAGTGGACCTATGAACATGGGGATGAGTTAGATCATGATATATTTTAAACAAGAGATATAATTTCAAAGGATTCCATGGAGGCATACGTATAAACCCCAACAGTTTTATCTCTAGGACCAACTACATGAAAGGACCCTTTTTCCACCTTTACATGCCATGATGAACTAGTGAAGAGAAGTAATCACTAGGATAAATATATAAAAAATTGATTCAATGGTTGTAACTACATTGATGCTAAGACTTAAATTGAAATAACTTAATTTTACTATTGCAACCATTAGGGAGCATCAATGAAGGAATAATGTAACTATGCCACCACTTGAAGTAACCCAAATCAATCAAGAACTTTGAATGAACATAATTATAGAGGTAGTTGTAACTATGGTTAAAATGGATTTGATCTCATTGATTCCTCTTTTAGTGCCAAAATCTCACTTTAAAGGCCCTTTCTTCTATAAATATAGATTTTGAGCTATTATTAACTATCCCTCCGGCTGGTACGATGAGACTCTACTAGAAATTATATTATGCACCTCTTAGAGTAATGAATAGAGAATTTTGTAGTTGTTTACTAATATATTCTTAGTGTTTTATATTTATTTGATATGTAAAAGTTATTGTCATCTTCCTTTTGTAGGTCCAAATTCAACCTAAATGCTAATAAACTTTTCTTCATCTAACATGTCTTAAGGTTGATGTCTCAAGTATAGAGTGGATAATTGACTGTAAGTGCTTCCTATCATGCCTTACCATCATTTCTCTCTAGCCTAAGTCCATAAAATTGACCTCTAGGTGAAGGATTATTATTTGGAAACCATTATACACTGCATTAGTTATATTCATAGTTTACTATTGTGTTATTGAGTTCAATCTTGAGAGTGGATCTTTGAACATTTTGTGCATCACCTCCTTTAGATTAGGTTAAATTAATTTAATATTTAACTATTTACCCCATAAGTAATTATTTTTCATAGATAAAAGCATTTCAAGATACATTCAGGGAGCTAGCCCTTAAATCTAGAAGCTCATTTCCAATATAGGTACACACACATACCTATAAATAATCTCAAGTTGCCCAAATCTAGAAGAATATTGAAAAACTTATTCTAGGGTACAAGATTTGGTGACAATATTCATATTTATTTAGATCAACTAGTCGCTCAAAGTTGTTACATATGCTAAGGCTTGGGAGAGCTTGGTTGAAAGGGAAGCTACCATGTCACCTAGTAAGTAGATAAACTAGTTACCACATATGACCCTAAGAAGCTTACAATGAAGTATGAATGAGACTCAAAGGCTAATTAAGGTGTGACACATGTTCCCAAGTGACACATCACCTAACCTAAGGGATTTATATGGTGTAACAAGTTATTCTTAGGTGTCAACCATTAATAGGAGGACCAGTAAATGAATGACACATGTTAAAAAGAAAGATTTAGTTGAGGAGCCTCTAAGATATGTGACTGCATGACTATCATGCATTAGGCATTAATAAAATGGGAAGACATCTTGATTGGAATTTTTTTAAAACATCCTATTGCCATTTCTAGATCTGACTGGTAGTAGAGGATCATAAGTTTTGAATTCAATTCTAGATTTATAAATAAAGGGAGAAAATCTAGCCATAAACTCAAATTTAAATATATATCAAGTGAGCTCCCAAATTACATTAATGTAGGGGAATGTATGCATGTTATTATAAAACCTAAGATAATCCCATTAATAGTTACCATTATTAACTACAAAAATCTCTAATTCATTGCTTCCAAAATTACAAAAGCCCATATATCTTGTACCTTCTATGATCAAAGCTCTTTGATTTCCCCTCCATTCTACTCTAATGGATGTTACATCCTCAAACTCTAAGGCTAAACCTAAGTACTAGAACATCACCTTATTTATTGGTTTAACCAAATATAGGCACTAAAATGATATATTTAAGGTAATTGAGTAGGTCCCTAAGGATTTTGTTGATGTTGATGACTAGTTGGTTGAGTATGAGGACACCCTTATGTACTATAAGAAGTATGGGATCCATAGATTTATGACAAAACCAAAGGCATTTTACTATTCTAACCTACTAGGTGACATCATCTATAAGGCCATATGCATGTAAGATGTTGTCAATGACTGGGTATGTTTACCCACCTCTCAACAATAGATTTTTAATATATCCAAGAATGCCTTCAAGGCATATTACTCTCTTGTAAACTTATATTTATCATAAAATGTAGCTATAGTGTCAGTCTAGATGGAAACCTACCATATCTATGATGTCCTCCATAACTAGGCTAAGAGACTTGACTCCAAGTGGGTTAACAAGGATAAGATCAATGCCTACATATTTCACACCTTCTAAGAAGAGGTGTGAGTAGGCATGATCCTATTGAACTAGTTTTTTGGTGACCTGAATTTCTAACATGTCAATGAGTTATGGGTACCCATTATGCATACAATCCTAACTCACTCAAACATCCCAAACATAAGAGGATTGGTCAACTTCAAGATCATCCATTCCATTAAAAATGCTTGAACTTGAGGCAACTTCTACATGATGATATACCTACTAGATGTAATCTTTAAGTTGCTCTCATTCAAGCCCTCAGCCTTTCCTACATGAGTTCCTAGTGGCCTAATCATCCACATGGTCTTATACAAGTTTTATGGACATTAGTAACACCAACATGTTTGGGATGTCTATGACCACTTTACCTAGTGGTGTATTAGGTAGTCAATGAAGCTCTGATGTCCTAATTTTCAAAGGAGATATAGAACTCTATCATAACCATAAAGGACTATTGGCTATACAAATATGACATAGTGATTTAAGTCACAAGATTCCTCTAAGACCCCCTCTACTTATGATATTATGTCCTTAATTACTTATTAGAATAGGATATCACCTAAAAACTAGGGAATGCCATCTTTAACTTTTATGTACATCATCAGCAGAAGGTGTGCCTTTAACTCCTGACCACCATACAAAACCATTTTTGTAGTAGCTTCCCCTCGATACAAAATATGGCAGCTAGGTAGGACTCCTCCACCCTATAAAAATTCAATATTTTTCAATGAGACCTTAAAAGGGTGATTCAGGCAAATTTGGCACAATACTTAGCTCATCTCAGCATCAGCTATGACTATCAAGCTAAAGATAATGATGAACTTCATTTGAATTCCATTGATGATAAGGAGGTGATATCATGGATAATAGAGAAGAAGGGGAAGAAGGATTAAGCAAGCCCATACACAACTACTCCACTCCTAATTAGTCTATGAAGGACCTAAATTTAATAGTTTTGACCATATCCAAGAGAAACTTGGAAGGGTTTCCACCACCTTCTCCTCCACAAGCTTTGGCTCCTCAATCTCCATCTCTAATTTCACTAGTAGATATAACTCTTCAAGATATATTTCAAAATCCACCTCCTCTAGTTTCTCCTCATGTCATGCCTTCACCTCTTTTGGAAGTTCTAGTGACTAGGTCACGATAAAGCTAACCCTAGACTAGATAGCCCCAAGTAGCCCAAGCATATCCCACTTAGCCACTAGCACCACAACCTCTAAGATTCAATGTGACTGATATATTGAGAGAGAGCCTAAAATAAGGAATTCAATAGGTACCCATATAGGTTCTCTTAGTCACTCCCCCATCTCCTCATATTTCCCTTCCACCCATTGAGCCTGCCACATTCTAACTCCTAGCTATAACACCCACTAGTTCAGCTCCACCCCTTTGTTTTCCCATATCTCTCCTTCCATAATTTTCATAAGTAACCTTGGCCTCAATCCTTATGATCATCCTCACTTCTTATTTCACTAATATTTCTCCCATATTATAGCCAAGAGTCCAAATGGTGCCTCCCTTGGGCATTCCCTCAATAGTAGGCATGGTCACAACCTTTGGAAGCTTACCCATTCTAATAGGGACCCTATCAATCCCCAATATAGTTAGCTTAGTGATCCCCTTCATATTTTTAAATACTTATTAATTATCCCCTATAGACCCTATCATATAAATTAGAACATCCATCATATCACCTAGAAGTGATCGAGGAAAAAGGATGAAGAAGAAATAGAAGTTGACCCATACTCTAGCTCCATCCTAAAGGCATTTTTCTACAAGTCCACCTATTTCATATGCCTCAATGGATCCTTCATACCCAATAGTATCAACTTGGTGTTTAGATCCTTGGCCCCCTCTCTCCCTTACCCAAGGCCCACCTTGCCTTTAACCAACCCATTTATTCCATGTTGTTCCAAGACCTATTCTAAGGGGTAATTCTACCTCAAGTGAACCTCACTCAGGAATAATGTAAAGATAAAATATTCCCATGGGCCTCCCCTTTAATTATCCCTTTTTTTAGTCCCATGCCCTCTCTACCTCCACTCCTTCCACTTACTCCATCTCATCTTCACCTCATGATATGCCCTTCACCACCATTTCAGCCATACCTCCTACATCCCCAATAACTTGAGGGATGGTCATGGGGTCATAAACACCACATATGGATATCTATGGTGACCCAAATGTGTAGTAGAGTTTTGATTGAGCCTCTAAAAGTATGAAAATGATGCTGATCTTGATATTTGGCTATGAGGGGAACCTAGTGATATGGTAGACCCATTAGGATCTATTTTCCCTCACCAAGGTAAAGAATGCTATTAGGGAGGAGAAAATCACTAATGACACACTATCTATCCTTTGAGATACCCAAAAAATGTTTAAGATGCTCTCAAGGACATATAAATCCAATTCTAAACTCTTGAAACCCAAGTGAAGAGAACATTCTTGGTCTGACTAATTAGGCAGGTCAAGGATGTCATCATAATAATTTTGTCAATCCTTGGGAGAGTAGTGGAGACTCATGCTGAGACTGATAAAATTATATATTAGACTCATTCCTACATGGGGAGGATCATAGATATCGATGGAAAGTACCAAAAGTTGTAGTTAATGGTCAATAAAGGAATGTTTCTAGAACTTAAACTCATGCAAACCTCAGACCTAGGTTGTACCAAATGTATGCTAGGAACATGAAAGAAGTAATGGAGGAGTGGTTGGCCTTGGACCATAATTTAATAGGACCATTAGAAGAGGGTGAGAAGAAGATAGTTACCTTCTTCAAGGAGGTTAGTATCTATGTGTTATTCCATCTAAATGCCACTTATTTGACCAAGGGGAGTTTAGAGTCCACCTATGTCAATTTGACCAAGTTATGAGGTATAAGGTGTCCAAATCAAACTAAGAAGGATCCCAAGTAGTGATAGACCTTTCAACTAAATCCATGATGAGCATCAAACAAGTCTCTAGAGTATAGGAATCAATAGAAGTAGCTTTCTAAATCTCTAAAACACTAGAAAATTAGGCTGAGGTGATATTTAGGGAGCCTCCAATGAACTTGTCCAAGCTAGATAAGGAATTAAACCTCATGATAACTATGTTGGAAGCCATGAGTGCCTAGTCATAGCAGTTAGGAGCTAGTCCCTCTTAACCACACCCACATGTTAACTAGTGGTCCTATAAAAATATATTTTAGGTTTTTAGGAATTTTTTTTGGTTTAAATTTTTAAATATGGTTATAATTATAATGAGTGACCATGATGGCCCAATATGGGATCATCATGATTTTTAAAGGTGATCCCAAACCTTATGTATTTAAAGAAGAGTTTAATTTTATTTTAAGGGTCAACCAAAAATTGTTTGAAAGTGTTGTTGGATTATTTATAGGATTTCACCTACATTTACTTCATCACTATAGACTATAAAATCAACCCATAGAAATTATTGTAGAAACATTTCACTCTTTTAATGAATACAATCTCTATTTTCTACAAGAAAGTCTCTTATGTGTTTCAATTTTATTTCATATTCATGTTTGAATTATAATTAGTGTTAGGTTAATTGGATTAACATATTATTACTCTATGTATGTCATGATTATAATGTGTTTAGCTATTATAATCTCTATGTGAGTTCTTTCATTTCCATTTTGGTAGTGCTGATAATCTATGTGCCTAGCTACAAATTCTCATATGGTGTTTATGTGTTTTTAATAAAAACCCCCTAGTACTCATTGTTAATAGGAACTTGCATTGAAGGCATATTCTTGATTCCCTAAAATTATCCCCACTGTATGTTCTTGGAGGTATAACTCTAGTGAAACTCGATCTACAATGGTATAACTATGGCAGATCTAGTTGGTTTAATGACCATTGCATTGATCTCATTTTAGATCTAGAGGCTTCCCTTCTCTACCTAACCTTATTTTTTTTGTGTTTATTTAGTGTAATTTAAATCCCCCCTTTCCCCTTATGTTTAGAAATAATAATCCCAAGACTCAAGTATTCATAATTATCCTTAACCTATGTGAAGTATAGTATATTGAGCTTCTAGTGGTAGTAGTGCATCTCATGGAGACTATTCATGCAAACTATGTTTGTGAAGTCCAATACCCATAGTCATGCATTAGGCTTATCCTAGATTAGTCCTAAAATGGAGTGTGAATTTATTTAGTTATCCCCACCTTCCCATTTTCAAATAATGCCTAATCTCATGGGTGTATCATGAATAGGAGTAGATTGGAGTCAATAAAAACTAGCACTAGAATGAGGGCCCTAAGTTACTTCATACCTATTTTGATTTTAGTTAATTTTATGAATATTTTAATTTTGATTTGTTGGTAAAAACATGTAAACTATAATTTAATTATGAAGCATCCTAGAGACTAGCTCACATGTTATTAAGGCTAGGTCCTATTAAGGTAGGTTAATAATTCTCCCCTTCTTTTTCATAGAAAATATAGGTCTAATCAACCCATACCTATCATGATTTTTATCATTTAATCTACACAACCTATCCAAACATGCATCTCAATATGACCTAGTTACTTGGCTCATCCATTAATGTCCTGAGAGTTATCCATGGTCTACCTAGGAACCCTAAGAGGTATCTTCCTCATTTCACCCTTGGTATGGGATAAACCATGAAATAACACATAACCTCCTATAAGACCACCTTGAGACTCTATATTTTAGAACATGAGGATGTGGCATGTAATTTGTTCCTTATTACCCTAATGGACTGAGCCTATGATTGCGTCCTAAACCTTCTTAAAGACTCTATATTGAGTTCATAGAATTTTAGTTATAATTTCCTTTCCCAATTTATCTAGGTAATAAAATCCAGTGTCCTATACTAGTAGTTTTATTATATAAAAAGAGAGTCCAATGAGCCCATTAGGAATTTCAATGCTATGTTACAAAATATTTATAGCTAGGTGAATGTACTTTACCAACCCAGCCCTCAAATGGTACTTGAAATATATAAGAATGCTCTAGACCCTTAGATGGCCATGCTCTTAAGAAAGGATGTAATTATAATAGACCTATCCTTAGCATATGTAGGGTTAATCAAAGTGGATAAGAAAATAAACCCCCAAGGCTAGACCATGACCCCCACCCTAAGTATGCTACCATAGATACCTACATTTAAATTCTTACCTAGCATTAACCAGAATACAACTATGCCTCAGTCATTCCCTACAACACATCAACTCCCACTAGGTCATCCCATTTTAAACCAACAAATAGATTTCCTAATCCAAGTGGGTCTAGATCTAATTCCATAGAATCATCATTAATTGACATTAAATATGAATAATAACACCCAAACCATACCTCAAGAGTCCACTAAAATTGATCTAGATGTCATTCATAGAATGGTACAAAAGCTCAATAATGATTTCCTAGGGTGTTAGAGATAGATGAATAACTCCAACACATAAATATCCAACAAAAATTTCATGTATTAAAGACTAAAAATGAGATACAACTTCCCTCACAACCCCCCAAAACCTTTGGCCAATAAGCTCCCAAAGATCAATATCTTATAGATAGCCTTACCCAACTAGTGTTAATTACACAACACAAAATCACATGGGAAGCTAGACTATATAGAGTTTTATTCTTATTTTGAGATCTTCCAAAATGAAATGGAAGAATACAAGGTAATCCCAAATCATCCAAAATCCTCCAACTTAAGTAAAGCAGGCATTATTGCTATGGTGTAAAAGCCATGGATTATTCTATCCAAGAAGAGAATGAGATAAAAGAAGATATTAGTGAGTTGTAGGATTTTTACTAATTCCAAAGGAGCAACTATGCCCTTAAGAGTAGGCAGCAATAACATCCCCTTATTACCTCAACACCCCCAAATAATGGTGCAACCCCACTAAACCAAAATGTTATGAATGATCCTCCACCTTGAAGACCTCAATAGCCTAAGGCACAAATGGAAACCCCAAAATTCAAAATAAAATGGGTTTAAAACATAGTTGATTATATGAATAATACCAAAGCTAAAATTACCCTTCATGAGCTTGCCCAAATCATAGTGCAACAATATCTCTTGTTGAAGTATTTGACTCAAAAGCTGACCCCATAGGCCTAGCCAAAACCAAGAGTAGCACACACCAGTGTACTTATTCACAAGAATAAGATAGAGGTGACCCCATTCCTTTTGACCATTTGGTTATTTATAAAGAATCTGTATAATTGATTAGTAGATTTTTGAGCCTCAAATAATGTGATACCAACATGTATATGCGTTGAAACTCATTCTATCTCCCATAACTTTAGATAGAGTAGTGGTCTAGTGTGACATGTCAGAGGTAAAAGTGATAGGAAATTTGTTAAACATTCACACCTAGTTAGAATTTGATCCAAGGATTCAACACTTTATAGACATTCAAGTGGTTGACATCCCAAAAGAATATGGTGTGCTCCTTAGCAGAGATTAATCTAAATCCTTAAATAGATACATGGACACATATTTATCCAATATGTGTTTTTTATTGAGCGGAATAGCCAACAAAATATGAGTAGATAGAGAACCATGAATGAAACATATGATCATCAAATACAATTCTATTAAATATAAGATAAACCTAATTTCCTCAAACTTAAGCATCGTACCTAGCCTTTGAAAAACCAAATCAGTCACAGCCTAGGTCTTTTTGGATTATGGTCTCTTTATGTAGATGGAGATTACTCTAAACAAGGTAGTGGGGTAGGTGTTATGCTTATATATCCCTTAGGGAGGAATCATATAACATCATATAAGCTATATTACCCTTGCATGAATAACTTGGTAGAGTATGAAGAACTAATCCTGGTATTACAATTTGGATTGAGACATGAGGCAAACAAACTAAGAGTATTCAATGACTCTGAATCAATGGTCAACCAAACTAAAACTATTTTTAAATTAAAACTATCATACCTTATAAGGTATAAACATAGATCTTGGGACCTAATTGAAATGTTCAATGCATTCAATATCATCCTTATTCCCCTAGAGGAAAACCAAGTTGTAAACTCACTAGCATTATCTATGGTGAACCTAATCCCTCTAGATGACACTGAGCTACAAGAGTTCTCTATAGAAATCATCCCATGTCCTTATGTCCTATACAATGTGAATAAATTCCAAGTCTTTGAATATGATTGATAAATCATCTAGTTCCTTGGAAACAAGGGGATATTTAAGGCCCAAATCATAGATGAAAAATATAGAGACTAACTTGGGATAAAGTTGGATAAGTATGGGATCCTGAACATCCATGGGAACTAGATCCCAAAGGGGATGATTTTTATAGAAAGAACATTTAATGTGATAGACCCAACCTTTTAGGATAAATTTCCTAAGTTTAAAAACCAAAAATGTTACCTTAATGATCTTAGCCTTATGAAAATTACCTAGATAATGAATGTGGGTTCGGATTAGATGAATCACGAATTAGAGTATTTATATAGGTTACTATTAAGATGACTTAATTTATTTAACTCAAGATTAATTACTCATACCATCCCTTTAAATCCTAGAAAAAAACACTTCAAATAAATATAGAGGTCGGTAAACCCAATCCTAGAGCCCTTGGTTCACAAGGAAGTCCACAAGTTACTCTCTACAGGGATAATTTTCCTAGTTTTCTACTCCACCTTGGTGGCTAACCTAGTCATGGTGTGAAAGAAGAATGGTTAAATCCACCTTTGTATGGATTTATAAAATTTGAACCAGGCCTCAAATAAATATAACTACCCTTTGCCCTTGTTATATTTGGTGATAAAAATGGTGAGAAGGTCTCAGTTGATGTCCTTCTTAGATGGATTTTCAAGCTAAAATTAGGTCTTGGTTAACCCAAGAGACAAAACTAAGACTTCTTTCACCATCGAGTAAGAAATGTTTTATTAGTGGATGTTTTTTAGGCTAACCAATGTTAGTTCAACCTTTCAAAAAGAAATGTACTTCACCTTTGAGGCCTTGATAGGTATATGATTAATCATATATATGGATGACCTAACCATGTTTTCTAAATATAGGTTAAATCATGTGTACCACTTGGAAAGGGTATTTAAAATATGTATAAGGTATGATATTTCCTTAAACTAAAAGAAGATTGTGTTTAGTTTCATCTAAGATAAGATTCTTGATCACAATGTCACAAATGAGAGTATTGCTATAAACCCTGAAAGGGTAGATGTAATTTCTAAACTACCTTTAGCTAATAGCAAGAAACAACTAAAATATTTATTTGGTAAAATCATCTTTGTGCATAAGATTATTTTTGTATTTTTTGAAATAATGAATCCCTTGAATGTAATATTAAAATAAAATTCTAAAGTGGAGTGGTAAGTGGAATCAAGGAAAGATTTCTAGGATATCAAAGATGCTATCATGCAAGCCCCTTTCCTTATCATCCTAGACTATATGCATGAATTGTATGTTTACCCTTTCACTTCAGAGCTCACCATTATTGCCCACCTCACCTAGAGGTTATAAGGACAAGAGAACCACATGAATTTTATGAGCATTAATCTTAAATATTTTTAAATTTTATATTCTAGCCTAGATAAACCTACCTACACCTTGGTCAAGGTAGTGAACAAATTTAGGCATTACATCTTCTACAATAAAGTGCATGCCATTATCTTGGACTTGGATATAAATCAAATGCTAGGGTAGAATGAGCTAGGTAATAGGAGAGGTTGATGGATGACAAAATTATAAGATTATGACTTAAAAATCAAGCCAACCAAACTAGTTGGGGGTTAAGGCCTCACCCATCTAATCATAGAGATATACCCAATAATTATGGTACACTAGGTGGAACAATAAAGGGTGTGGAACTCAAACTGGTATGCTTTAGTCATGCACTTCATACTTTTTATAAATGCAGCCCCAAGACTCAACCATATACTAAGAAGATTCCTCTAGTTGAAATACATGAATTATATGCTAAAGAAAGAAGTTTTCTTTAGAAGAAACCACAAATGGATCTACCTCTAGTGTGTATCACAAGAAGAGTCCAAGGACATAATGTAAAGTTTCGATGAAAAAATAGGAGCTAACCATCTCAAAGCCAATGCTATGGCTCACAATGTTCTCTAGGTAGGTTATTATTGGCCCACATTATTTAGATATTTTCACACTCATGTTCATTTATACCACCAATGTCAAACCTTTTCTAAAAAATAAATGCATGTCACAATGCCACTACAACCTTTTATAAAGTCTATGCCATTCACACAATGGGGGATATTTTTCATGGGGTTGATAACCATAATTCATTATTTGGCCGTCATTTCATCCTTATAGGCATAGACTACTACATTAGATGGTCTAAAGTAGTTGTAACCAAGGGAATAACCATTGCCAAAGTCATAAAATTCTTTGAGAATGCCATAGTCACCCATTTTGGTGTCCTTGTTTCTTTAGTATGTGATAATTGCCCTACTTTTCAATTGGTAAAATTTATAGAATGGGCCTATGATAATGGGATCACATTGAAGTTATCATCTAATCACTACCCACAAGGAAATAAATTAGCGAAATCTACCAATAAAAACTTGATCGATGCCATTAATAAATTATCTAGAGAAAAACCCTAGGAATGATACTCATTGATAAAATTAATTTTATAGGTGGACCACACCCAGTATAAACAAGCCCTAAAAATATATCCTTTCCTTCTCATCTATGGATTGGAGCTGATCATGTCATTCACTCTCATAATTATGATTTACAAGTTCATGCAATAGTTTGTGGAACCAATTGACAAAGTAAATTCCAAACTCATAAACCTAATTTAGTTAGAAGAAGCCCTAGATGAAGCTCTATTAAACTTTAGCAAACATCAAGATATATTCAAGAAGATGTTTGAAAAGAGAGTAAAGGTCAATACCTTCATAATATTTAACATGGTCTTAATGTGGGACAAGGCCCATGAAAATAAAGGCAATTATTTTAAATTCAATCCCCTCTAGATCAACCTATACCAGATAGCTAAAATACTAAGATAGAACACCTTTCATCTCAAATATCTCAAAGGCCATGAATTTACACTTCTAGTAAATAGGGAGTTTTTGAATCACTATTTATTGGCTTTCCCCTCTAAAGTAATTTTTTATTAATTTGAGTAGGAGGTGGTAATGTATATATTAGATAGATTTACTTTAGTTATGTGTTTTCTTTCATCATGCATTTGTTTCTATTGTGTGTTTTTATTTTATTTTGTGTTTTAACCCTCTAACTCCTCATTTATTTTGAATTATTATTAAGATGACCAACCCTTATTATTACTTGGTTGAATCCCAAAAGGATTGATGAGAAGTAGGGAAAACCAAGTTTAAGCCTTCAATCTAAGCAATTGCAGGATTGTAAGAAAGGAATTTTGACATCTTAGATCTAAGAGGCCAATTATTCTAAGAGAAATAGGTAGATTTTAGAATAGATTACACCCCAAGATGGAAACCAAGATTCACTTAATATAATATCTCAATAACATATTAGATTATTCAAGTTGATCAAAGACTGACTAGCTATTAGTAACTTCCCACTTATCCATCCACCCTTAGTTTGGTCTCAAACCCTTAATGGATAAGACTAATAAATAATTATTTCTCCTTGAGAAGCTTATAAATGAATAAATAAATCATGAAGGATCTAAATTTTGAGTCTACCTTAAAAGGGCTATATAGGCAATCTATATCATAGGCTTTTTGGTCTGGCTAATGGTGGATCCATGCCATGAATGGGACCAGAGGCATCTCTATTAGAATAATGGAAAACCATATGGTAGTAGATTAATGCCATAGCCATATCCCTAAGCCATCAATCCAATTATTCTTGGAGGAAGTTTGATAACCAATCCATTGTTGATTACTTGAAGGTAATCTTAGAATAAATTAGAAATGAAAATCACTTCTCACACATGCGGGTGGCCATATATGGGTGAAAGCTTAGTATGTTACTTGATATTGTGATACTTTATTACTTCATATTTTATATGGAAATCCCCCTATATAATATATCTATTGAAAAAGGAAAGAATAAGAAAATGGTTGAGTTCTAAGTGCTTCTCATCACTTTCCCTATGGAAGTTGCCATATTTTGTGGCCAACATGCCCCCTTTTCTTCAACATGGGGGACTCCTCTAAAATTTCATGAAATATAAATTTAGAGTCCTTTATTTTATTCTTATCAACCACACTTACTCAAATATTTATAATATGTACCACTAACTAACCTATTTTAGTTTCTCTTTATAACTAAGGAGTGTTTTTTTCTCTTTGTAAATCATGGCACTAAAGTTGGAGGTTGGTTTTTGCTTGAATATCCTAGAGTCTAGTTCCCTTACAAGATTAATAGACTAATTTGACATAGAAGATTGAGTTATCCATAATCTTACAAGTAATTTTTAATGTGTTTCATTCTTTTTATTTTTTTACTTAATTACTTTGTGAATTTTATAGAGCCTAGCTAAATAGGAAGGCACCACATCATCTTGAACTAGAGTGGATAGTCCTCTAGATATATTAGAGATGTTAGAGCCTAGGAGAGATAAGAAAAATGAGAAGGTGCCATTTCATATTGAGTCAAAATTATTAGTCCCCCATACCTGCTAGAAATGTCAGAGCCTAAGAGAGCCTAGCTAAATGAGAAGGTGCCACATCATATTGGGTAAGAGCAACTAGTCCCTCACACTTATCAAAGATGTTAGATCTTAGGAGAACATAGCCAAATGGGAATGTTTCATGTGATATTTATTCAAATTAGATAGCCCCCTAGACCTATTATAGATGTCATAGCCTAGTAGATACTGAATGAATGGGAAGGCACCACATCATATTAAGTTAGATCAGCTAATCCCTCAAACTTGTTAGAGATGTCAAAGCCTGAGATATCCAAAATGAATTAGAAGGAACCATGTCATATTAATTTAGAGTGATCAGTCCCTTAGGCCTATTAAATATGTCACATCATAAGAGATCTTGATAGAATAGGAAGGCACCACATCATATTAAGTTAGAGTGGCCAGTCCTTTAGACCTATTAGAGATATCAGAGCCAATGAGAGATTGATTGAATGGGGAGGCACCACATTGTATTGAATTAAAGTGGCCTATCCCCTAGACATATTAGAACCTAGGAGAGACTAGCTAAATGGGAAGTCACCACATCATATTGAGTTAGAGCAGCTAGTCCCCCAAACCTATTAAAGATGTAAGGTCTTGGGAAATCCTAGTCAAATGGGAAGGTGCCATGTCATATTGAGTCATAGTGGATAGTACCTTAGAAATATTAGAGATGTTAGATCCTAGATAAATGGGAAGGCACCATGTCATATTGAGTCAAATCAACTAGACCCCTAAAACTATCAAAGATGTTAGGGCCTAAGAGAGCCTGACTGAATGGGAAGGTGCCATGTTAGATTGAGTCAAATTGGTTAGTTCCTTAGACACTTTTGAGATGTTATAGCTTAGGAGAGTTTGAAAAAATGGGGAGTCACCATGTCATATGGAGTTAGATAACCTATTCCTCCAGACCTATCAAAGATGCCAGTGCTTGAGAAATCCCAACTGAATGAGAAGTTGTCATGTTAGCTAGTACATAGATAAACTAGTTACCACATATGACCTTAAGAAGCTCAAAATGAAGTAAACATGAGACTAAAAGGCTAATTAAAGTGTTCCATGTGTCCAAAAATGACACATCACCCATCCAAGGGGATTGATATGGTGTACATAGTTATGCTTATATGCTAACCATTAATGGGAAGACCAATAAATAAGTGACACCTGATATAAAGTAGGAGTTAGCTAAGGATCCTATAAGAGATGTGAATATATTCTTACCACATGATAGTAATTAAAAAAATGTGAATATCAACCCAATTAGATAGTTTTTAAAACATCCCATTACCATTGCTATATCTAGCTAGCAATGAAGGATCATAGACTCTGAATTCAATTCTAGATTTAGAAATAGAGGGAGAAAATCCAACCACTATCTCAAATTAAAATTCATATCAAGTGAGCCACAAAATAACATTAATTTAAGGGGATGCATGTATGCACTTATAAATCCTATGAGAAGACCATTAATGGTTACCATTTTAATTAAAAAAATATGTAGCTCATTATTTCTAAAATTCCATAGAGCCCTTGTATCTCATTCCTTCTATGATCAAAACTCCTTTATTTCCCCTCTATCCTACTCTAATGGATGCTACATCCTCAAAATTGAGTATTGAGACATCACCTTCCTTATTGTTTTAATCAAGTATAGGCACTATAATGATATGTTTAAGGTAATTGAGTAGGTCCCCAAGGGTTTTACCGATGCTGATAACCAACTAGTTGAGTATGAGGATGCCCTTAAGTCTTATAAGAATTTTGGGCTCCATAAATCTATGACTAAGCCAAAGGTATTTACATATACTAACCTATGTGGTGACATCCTCCACAAATCCATCTGCATGTAGTACACTATCAATGATTGGGTATGTTCACCTACCTCTCATCACCATATTGCCTATATATCTAAGAATACCTTCAAGGTATACTACTCCCTCCCAAAATTATCTTTCTCATATGATGTAGTGGTAGTGTTGGTCTAGATGGACACCTACCATATCTATGACATCCTCCAAGATTGGGCTTAGAACTCAAAATCTAAGTGGGTTAATAAGGAGAATATCAATGCCTACATAATTTTTACCTTCTAAGAAGAGGTTTGAGTAAACACGATCCTACTGAATTAGCTATTTAGAGACCTAGATTACCAACACATCAATGAGTTATGGGTGCCCCTTCTACATATGATCTTGAATCATTTTGAAATTTTAAACATATAGGGCTTGATAAACTTCTAGATGGTCCATATCATTAAATATTTCTATGTTGGACGTGAATTATACATTATGAGCTACATACTAGATGAAATCTATATGACACTCTCATTCAAGCCATCAGCCTTTCTTATGTGAGTTATTAGTGGTCTAAACATCCACATGGTTTTATACAAGCTATATGTCCAATAGTTCCACTAGCATATCTAGGATGTCTATGATCAATTCTACTTGATGGTGTATCAGGCAGTCAATGAAGATGTGATTCCTAGGATTTCAAATGCAATATGAGACTCTATCACAACTATCAAGGACTACTAGGTGTACAAATATGACATAATGATCCAAGTCTTAGGATTCCTCCAAGACCCCTTCCACTTGACATATTATGTCAAAGACTGCTTATCAAAATAATAGATCACCTATCAACTACTGAATGACATCTTCATATTTTATGTATATTGTCAATAGAAGTTATGTTTGTAGTTCTTGATCACCATACATAACCATGTCTACAAGAATTCCCCTTAATAAAAAATATGGTATTTGGGAGAGACTCCTTCACCCTAAAAAAATAAAGATTTGGTAATGGGAACCTAAAGGGGTAATTCAAGACCATTTAGCACAATGCTCAACTTAGCTCAACATCAACTAAAACTATCAAACCAAATATGATGATGAGTTCTATTATAATTCCATTAATGATGAGGAGGTGTTATCTTGGATAGTAATGAAGAAGAAGAAGGAGAAGAAGGCTTAGGAATGTCCCTCTATAACTCATACAATTCCTTCTTTGTCTATGGAGGACCTAATTCCAATAATTTTGGCCATCTTCTAGAGAATCTTGTAAGGTGTCCTACTACCTTCTCCTCCTCAAGCTCTGATTCCTCAAGATCTAGCTCCACTTCCACTAGTATATCTAGGTCCTCAAGATCTAGATTTGCCTCTACCTCCTCCAATTTATCCTCATGCTCTACCTCCACCTCATCCAGTAGCACTAGTGACTAGGCCATGGTAGACCTAACCCCAGACTACATGATAGCAAGAAACCCAAATATAGTCCACTCAATTACCAACACTATAGCCTCTGAGATTAAATGTAGTTGGAAAATTTATAGTGAGACCATAATTAGGCACTTAGTAGGCACCCATCCATGTTTACCATCTCTTTCCTCCATTTCCTCTTGTTTTCCTTCCACCACTTGTTCCCATCACATTCTAACTCCCAGTTCTATAACCCACTAGTTTAGCTCTATCCCTTGTGTTTCCCATCTCTCTTCCTTCATATTTCACCTAAGTACCATTTTACTTAGTCCTTATTGTATACATAAAATATTTTCAAACTTTTATCACTTACTGACACTTTATATCTTGTAGGAACCTATTGAGTCTTAATCTAAGTGTACACCTTAAAGGGTGCACTAAGAAAGGGGTCGGTAGACCATTAGTGCTTCATAAGATTGTTGTCTTTTTTTCCACTTAACATCTACATAATTTTATCCTAAAACCATTTAAACTAATCTTAATCTTCTTAGTTTTACCAATTCCAATCATTTATCACATCATTATCCTCATATTCCTTGCCTTATCCCCCTATTGATAGGTGGTTATACTAGGTCAACTAGGTTGACCTTGTATAATTTTTAGCCTTTGATTACTATACAAGGTCCACTGGGTTGAACCTATACTATTTTAGGGTATTTTTCATTTTGGATCTTATTAACCCTTTAGGCAACATAAATCGAGACCTAGTGAATTATCTCCCAAAAACATATAGGGTCAACTGGGTCAACCCCATATAACTGACATATTCAGAAGGATTTAGGGTAAGATATACTTATATATATAGGTTCATTTATAACCACTTGAGAATATAGAAGAGAAAAATAATAAGTATGAATGAAAATCTACTTATTGACCATTCTACTTGAGTAATAAAGCTTAAGGTTCCATACTTTCTTTATTGATACATATCTTGTCTTATGGAGAAGTTTTTTGGATGCATAGATAGGTTGTGTAGCCTAGAGCAGATTTGTATTTGTTATCATTATATACCACAAAAATCTCTTTCAAATCACCTTGGCCAAGGGAGATATTTATGCTTGGTGGGTTCATCTTCAAAGGTAAATAGTCCTAACTTTATTTCTCCTTTGTAGGAGTAGATAGATAATGTAGTTGTGATTCTCTTTCATGCATTAGGATTTTATATACATTGACATGAGTATATGTATTATATGCATGTTTAGATTAGTTTTTTTTGTTTCTAACCCCCACTTTATGCCACAAGATTTTGTGAGCACTAGGTTATATTTAATTTCTTACTATTAGAATAAGTGAAATATCAAAAACCTAGGACCCCCTTAGGGTTATTGAGTGATTGTGTTAGTCTAGAGGCTTTGTAACCCTACTTAGCATAGTGTATTGTGATAATTGATCCCATAATTAAGTCTAGAGGATCCCCATCTTGGTCATGCTCTTGATTAAAAAATGTATTCCCAATCAGAAGTGTAGGTATGCTCTATCTTCTCTGATCTAGGATTGATTTATAGACATGATACGTTTCTGATTGCATACATTTTGGTAAACCTAATGTGAAATAACCATGAAAGGATTTGTTTACTTATTTAATTATTTTCATCATTATTTTTATCATATGTTTATCATATTGGGTCAACTACATCAACCCAGCTCTAATTTTTATGTGCAAGTTTTTGGGTACAAGCTACTAGATTGACCCAGTCAACTTAGTACAAGTTTTCAACTTTCCAAACTTATAGTCTAGAATAATGGATTGACCCAATCAACCCAGTATAGTTTTTAGACTTCCAAATATCTTATTCAACATATTAGGTTAACCCAATCAACCTTGTATAGGACATGCACTTAGCAATAGGTTCTTGTATAGCTTGATTGACCCAATCAACCAAATTAGTAAGTTTTAAATCATTCCACAAGGTTCTTTGACAATAATATTCTTTTTCTACATCTTTGATCCACCAAGGTTTGTTTTTATCCTTATATCTCTTTCTTTATAGTCTTTCATTTCATAGTTTGTAGTCTTCAAAACTACCCTTGTATAGTCAACTAGATCAACCTTATCAGCCCAATTTTGTATTATGTGTGATGTCTAAATAACTAGGTTGACTTTTCTGACCTTGTTCATTTTTAGACCTTACTTTAATAGTATAAGATCAACCCTATCGACCTTGTTATGTATTCTATGCCTACACTATCAATTGTATTGACATTGTACCTTATTTTAAAATTGGAATTAACCTTTATACGTTAGTAGATATCTCACACTTTCAGTTCTTGTTGCTTTCATGATTATAATAAATCACATAGTCTAATTAGGTGGATTTTTAGTTAACCATTTAGTTTCACTATTTTTTATTTTAAACACACACAACCAAATCACAAAATCTAAGCAATCATTTTAACATTTGACTACCCAAGGCCAACCTACTTAGATTTCATCACCAAGGGGGAAGTTGACTTGATGTTCTAGTCAAGTATAAGCATGGTTAATGGTATATTCTAAATAATCACCCAACACCCTTATCATTGTGGTGTGTGAAGTGAGGGGGTAATCCCCAATACCAAGCATGTATCATTACCACTACATATCCCTTTCAACCAAAACTACTTGAAACTATCCTTAGATTACTTTCTAGTTCCTTAATTATAGAGAACTTCCCATCGAATTTTAAAAACATATCCTAATAATCTTATAAATATTCAAGTTGACCATTTAGCTAGATATTTACTTTCTAAGTTGATTGCTTGCTCTTTGCTTAATTGTGTTTTGTACTGCAAAAACTTGCATTATCCAACATTGGTGTAAGGTTTTGTGATGTGTGTATCAATTGGATTAGCCAATATTAATCCAATTGATTATTTGTTTCCCTTCAGTTCTTACTTTTCAAATTACTTTAAAAAATTATCTTGTTTCAATTTAGAATCTATTATAAGCTTTCTAGTTTTCCTTGTCTATTGTATTAGGTCAACCCAGTCAACCTTATACATTTTTCCAACCTTTGTTCACTATATTATATCAACCCAATCAACCTTGTGCTATTTAAAAACCTTGTTCACTCCTTTTTCCAACCTTTATTCACTATATTGGATTAACCTAGTTGACCCTATACTATTTATATACCTTGTTTTAGTGTTCGGTCGACCCAGTTGACCTTATATTATTTTTGTCATTTCTTATTTACTTTCTTTCTCATCTCTCTATATTTCCCTTCATCATGTACTTTCTTCTTGATGAAAACACTAAGTTTCATTCAATAGACATGATGAATTTTACCAATCCTCATAGGGTCTCCCATAGACATGGTAGGGCTCCTCTCTTGGATGATAGTAATGTTCACATTTCCACTCACACAACGAAATATGGGATTCCTCCTAATAAATATTCATAGTGTAATCCTTTCTTATCTTTATAATACCAACCCAAATTAGAGTATACCCCCAAAATGATCTTATTTATCTCTAAATTTCCTCAACATCGAGGAAAATATCCCTCTACCATTTATAATCTTATGATTAGTGGTCAAGTCAAAGAGAATATTTCACCTATTCCTACAATCTAAACTAGATTTATGGGTACCACTTTCTTTGATTCTCAAACTCTTCCTTTGATTATGACCCCTTTCTCATACCATGACCTCTTCTTCTCTAACTTCTTCCACCTCCATTCCTAGTATATCCACTAACATGGAAGGTTTTACATTTAGTGGGATTATTATAAGATACACTATCCTTAATCCTTCCACTAGTGCTTCATTTCATACCCAAGACAATCATTATTTTAGTGTTTCTTCCTCTCAAGAATTCACTATCCCATCTTTTGCTACATAAGTAATTTTTCCCACTAGTGCCTCACACTCTCATAATTCCTCTCAAGCCCCTATCAACAACAATAGTGGTACCCAAGCCACTAATACCAACATGAATACCAAATCTAATGCTTATAACTATGCTAATAAAACATTTCAATTATTGTTACAAAAACTCAATCAAATGAATACCTTTCAAGCTCATAACACAAATCAAATGATGAGAATGCAAAACCACCTTCTTCATCATCAATCTCATCCTCAACCAATGCCTTAGGGCACACATAACCAAAATGTTCCCCCTCATCCTCTTCAATATTATCAAGGCAATCTCATCCCTCAACCTCTTTTGATCAATAAAACCATTAAGCA
Organism: Torreya grandis; assembly: GCA_037957365.1. Lineage (NCBI taxonomy): Eukaryota > Viridiplantae > Streptophyta > Pinopsida > Cupressales > Taxaceae > Torreya > Torreya grandis. The sequence continues at coordinate 5,139,198 of JARHVA010000456.1, forward strand.
TCTTTAGAATGAGACTCTTACTACTAAAATTGATAACATTGATATAGGAGGTATCACACCTATAATTTATTATAATGAATTAATCGATCCTACCCTTCATCTTAAAACATTTGGAAATATCTATAAGGATTGGGTCAAATTGACCACTTTTTCCACTACCAAACTATTGGCTAATACGAAAGATGATGCCTTAGATTGGTATAATAAACTTAGAACTCATTATATTTCTAGTTTGGAAGATTTAGTGAATTATTTAGTTCAATAATTCCAAAGTAATGATCTTCCTGAAAACACTTTGGCCCACTTCATAAATTGTAAATAACTTGAAAATGAAACTACTCGGGCATTTGTCAAAAGGTGAAAAACTTTATCAAATAAGTGTGAACATAACATGGTCAATGACAATATTTTCCATCTCTTTACTAATTACCTCTTTCCTAAATTACAATATTGGGTCTACACTCTCTCTCCATGCACTTTGGAGGAGGTTTTTTACCAAGCTAAATGTCAAGAATTCCTTATGCATCAATTTAAGACACCCCAACGTTCTACAGGTCCTCATCTCTTACTTAAGAATAAAAATCACAATATTAAAAGTGATGGTGTTATGGATTATTATGACACTATTCATAATGTTCAAGCTATCATTCCCAACTAATCTTCAAAACTAGCTCCCCCTTCTCATCAATATACCAATCCTCACTTATCATCACCTAACAACATTAACATTCACAAACCCATATCTTTATTTGATGTCTTAAGCATCTACCTAGGCCTCTTCTAATATAACTTGACCCTACCCACCCTATGAAATCCTGGTATAATCCTAATAAGTTCTATTGCTTTCATGCTAGTTGGGGTCATTCTCATGAGACCTATAGATAACTTTGTAATTTAGATATGGATTTTTTTATTGGTCCTAATTTTGATCATAATTCTATCATACAAAAGTGTCAACAATCCTATGAAATTATTTTAAGGATTATAAAACACATGATAAATATCAAGCCTTAAATCTAGCTAATGCTCATTTATCTATCTATAAATACCCTCTTCATAATCATCAACTGATTCAAGACAACCAAGACAATCCCACCCCTTCCACCAACAATATAGAAAGTCTTGTTGATCCCACTTCTAAAGAGAATGTGGTTAGCATGACTAATATGTGAAGGGTGGTGGATTTCATTTATTTGAAACATATCTACACTCCTTCATTTAAAATGTATCATGTTATCCAATATTCTTCCACAACTCATTTAAATGAATTGGGGCAAGATGAACTTATAACTTTTGATGATCCTATTTTTGATTTTCCCTTGGATAACAGCTTTCATTCTATTTCAACCACCATTCATTAATCTTCCAAAATTAATGACAATCAAGATTTTACTAACATTTCTTATACCATTCTCAAAATCAACCTAAACCAACCAATTCATCTTCACAACATCATTTACAACCTTATTCTAAGACTTCTACTTCTTATCAACAAAAATTCCAATGTACTTCAACTCCTTCCGAGGACCTTCTTAACCATTATGCACCTATTTCTAATAACCTTCTTATGGGTTATGATGAATGGGATCCCATCATGGAGATCACTAATCTCCCATCCCAAATTCTATTCTTTGAGCTTATGAGGACTTATCCACATCATAGAAACCACCTTATACAACTATTATTTGAGATGAATATCCCTCATCCTCCCCTAGTAGGATGGGAAGCAACCTTATCTGGATCTGAGGATAATATATTGTAATAATGTGAAGATATGTCAATCAACATTGATGAAACTATGGACACTTATCTTTCCTTAAGATTTCCTATAGTCTCTATGATTTCTAAAGATATTCTACTTCATGTAGATGATCTTCCCTTATTCATTAGTGTTCAAATAAGTGATATCTAAGTTAAGCATGCATTTATTGACAAAGGTTATAGAAATTATGTTGCCTTTCTTGACTTTATCAAAACCTTTAGATATTTAGAATGCAATATCAAGTCCACATGCAACACCTACCAAGGACATGATAGAAGGAAAATGTAATGAAATTACTTAGATGTTCAAACATAATAATATTATATCGCATAGAATAAGTAAATATGAGAGATCACATAACAATAATTAATAGTAAAATAAAAGATTGGATAATATAGCAAATCTACTTCAAGGGGGAAACCTCCATAATAATGCGCTAATATTAGAATAATTAACATAATGAATAAATACTAACCACTACCTCCTATATATAGTTTACTTATCCAAGGATATTCCATAGGCCGACCTATCTATGAACATAGAGAAATGTAACAAGTAAATAAAATAGGTATGTAAGCCACAAGTCAGCCACATATATCTCTATACACACCAATGGTTAAGGGCATAACAAGCACCTCCCATTCAAAACAACATTGTCCTCAATGTTTTGGAAACTCTAGATGTTGCTGCATAAATGCTTCATCCTCCCAAGTGACATCTTCTTATGGTAGATTCTTCCATTTCATCAGGTTCTCTATAATTGCTCAGGAATGTTGATTCTTGGTGTGCCCTTGAAGGATCACTTCATGATCAAGAACAAATCTACCTTCCTCATCCAATTTTGGTAATTCTATTTAAATGGTAACTCTATGTCCAATGACTTTCTTTAGGCATGATACATGAAATACTAGATGTATGTGAGTGGATGAAGGAAACTCTAACTTGTAGGCCATACTACCAATTTTTTGCAAGATATGATAAGGCCCATAATACCTAGGGGACAGCTTGTTATCCTTTTTTTGTTACTTCAATGACATCTATTTATAGGGATACAAGCAAAGAAAGACCCAATCACAAATGTCAAAATTCCTCTCACTTCTATGTTGATCTTCCTGTTGCTTCATGTGATTCTAGGCCATAGCTAAATTTTCATGCAAACTTACAAGGACCTCCTATTAATGGTGAATATGTTCTTCAACTGTATGAACCTTAGGATAGACCTTTAAGGTTAAAATTATGAATGGATCTCTATCACTGACAATGATCTAGGGGTCCCATGTCATTTTTAAACTGTATTGAGAAAATCAATAGCTAATGTACTAACAATAAATGGCTAGTATAAAGAACAAAAATGAGCATACTTATTGAGATGATCCATAATAACCATGATAGTATTTTGACCATTATATCTTGGTAAACCTGTAATGAAATCCATATATACCTCTTCCCAATGATATCTAGGGATGGATAAAGGTTGTAAAAGACCTAGGGTTTTGATGGTTTCACCTTTGTTTTATTGATAGATCATACATTTAGCCACATATTTTTGGACATTCCCATTGAGACATTTCCAAAAAAATCTTGCTTGAATTTGTGATAGGTTTTCAAAAATCTTGAATGACCCCCAATTGGATTTGCATGAAGTTCTTGAAGGATTCTTTGTTTAAGAAGAGAATTATTACATAGGTACAATATATCTGTATACCATAATGCATTATTCTTCCATGTGAATTTTTTAAATCCACCTAAAACTTTCTAAATATTTTTAATCAAATAATGGGTAGTATTATCATGTTCCCATTTTGAATATGCTTCAACTAGCGAATCTACCTACAAAATGGTTATGCCACATAACAATGCCTTAACTGATTCATCTTTTCTAGATAGTGCATTTTCCACCACATTATCCTTGCCTTTTTTGTAGACTATTTAAAAATCATAGCATAACATCTTATTTACCCATTTCTATTGTTCATCAGATGATAATTTTTGTTCTACAAAATATTTAAGACTATCATGATCAGTCTTTACTTGAAAGTGACAACCCACCAAATAAGGTCTCCATTATTTGACTGCATGTAAAATGGCCATCATTTCTTTCTCATAGATGGGATTATGCTGATTTTTAACCTTTAGTTGATGAATTCAAAATGAAAATGGTCTACCTTATTTTATGATTAAAATACCCATACCATACCCAGATGTATCACATTCAAACACAAAAGTCTTGGAAAAATCAAGAGTGGCCAATACTGGAGTAGTACACAGCCAATTTTAACTGTTCAAATGCTCAGATAGCTACATCAATCCACTAAAATGAGTATTTATTTAACAAAGAGGTGAGTGTGGAATCAATACTACCATAATTTTTAACAAACCTATGATAGTAACCGGTAAGTGTCAAACATCCCTAGAGTTGCTTGAGCATCTTAGGAATTGGCCTGTCCACCATTGCTTGGATTTTTTAAGGATCCACTTTCACTCCTTCATAAGACACCAGATGACCCAAATATTCAACCTCACAAGCCCCAAAAGTACATTTGGAAGGTTTGAAATATAATTTATTTTGTTCCAAGATGGAGAGTACCTATTTCACATGTTGCAAATGGTCTTCCCAATTTTTACTATAAATGAGGATATCATCAAAGAATACCAAAACAAATTTCCTCAAAAATGGCTTAAAAATAGTATTCATCAAACTTTGAAAAGTAGATGGTGCATTTTTTAGACCAAAAGGCATAGCCAAAAACTCATAATGGCCCTCATGAGTCGTGAAAGTAGTTTTGGGCATGTCTTCATCATAGATCTAGATTTGATGATACCCAGAATGCATATATAACTTGTTAAAATAAAAAGCACCATTCAATTCATCTATAAAATCATCAATGATAGGAATAGAAAACTTATCTTTGATAGTGTACTTGTTGAGTTCTCTATAGTTAGGGCATATCCTCCAAGTGTCATCTTTCTTTCTCACCATGATAAGTGGTGAAAAATATTCACTTTGGCTATGGTGAATGATTCTTACATCCAACATATCATGTACCATCTTTTCAATTTCACTTTTTTGGGCATATGGATACCTATATGGCTTTATGTTTGGTGGTGTAATACTAAGAATAAGTGTGATAACATGATCATGTGTGTGGCTAGGTGGAAGTCCTTTGGGCATGCCACCAAAAACAATGTAATGGGCATTAATCACTTATTATAGATCAAGAGGTAGAGATGGCTGAGTTGGTTGTACATCCATGGAAAGTAAGTGAGCTACAAATCCATCAACACCCTTACAAAGAATATCTATCATTTGATGGGAGTTAATAAGTTATGGATATTTATCCCTTTATCCCCTTAGCTCAAATGTCTTATCTTCAGAATGAAAATGCATGAATAATTATTTGAAATTCATCTCAATAGTGCCCAAAGTGGTGAGCTACTGGACTCCTAGAACAATATCAACTCCACCCATAGGGATAGTAAATATAATAGAATCTAATAAGTAGTCTTTGATGGACAAATTAATACTATGGCATTTACTTGAACAACTAATAGTACCACCATCTATAATCATAACCTAAAATTTTGGAGTATGATAAATAAAATAGTTAAAATGAGTATCCAACTTAATGTGGATGAAGTTGTGTGTGCTCCCAAAATCAATCGAGATAGTGAACTTTTTTTTCTTAAGGAAACCCATCACCTTAAGAGTTTGGGGAGTACTAATACCTGAAAGGGCATGGCAAGAAATAGTAGGCTGAGAGTCTTCAAATTCCTCCTTAAGAATTTCTACATCCTCATCATGTACTTCTTAATCATCTTCATCGTTATTAGCACCTTAAATGTAAAACAAGTTATTTTTAGCATAATTATGGTCTTTGATTCATTTTATATGACAACCATAACACAACCCTTTAGCTTGCTTCTCCTCAATTTGTTGCCATGTTAATCTAGTGGGTTATGGAAATGATGGTGCTAGAAAGTTATGATCATGACTAGTAGTGAAAGTTTTCCTTTTAACCATCTCTTTTTATTCTATCATACATGCCCTAGGGATGGATTTTGAGATAGATGTTGGGTTAAACATTTGAACCTATAATTGGATGCAATCTTTGAGGCTACCCAAAAACATATCAGTCAAATTTTCCTTAGTGGTATCTTCCACCCATAAAGAGAGATTCTAAAAATGATGAATACAATCCTTCACAGTTATTATTTACCATAGCATGGTTAATTGGCTAAAATAGTTCTCAAAGACATTATTATGATAATGAGCCAACAACTCCTTAGTTAAAATATACCATGTAACAAGAGCATCATTTTTTTTCTTTTGAGTAAAAAATTAGTGATACCAAATGAATTTCTCAGGTTCCAAATAGAAATATGGCACTATCACATTCTTAGAACTAGGGGTTTGATGTAGCTCAAATAAATTCTCAATTTAGGTAGTCAAAGTGATAGGATCCTTACCTTCAAACTTACGCATGTCCACTTTTGGAAACATCAATTTCATACCAGCATGGAAATTGTTGAGAGGAGGATTTGAATGTTGAAGTGGAGGGTTATTGGGCTAAAACTAAGATGTAAGGGTAGATAATTGCATAGTGATAAGCTGAAATTCATTATGAACCCCATTAATCACTCTACGCATCCCTAAAACATAAACTTAGACTACAACAAATTCATCATGCCTCATCAATTTCTTTATGTCCACTTGAAGCTAAGAAATCACTAGATCTGAAGTTATAGATTCTATGTCATCAGTAGGAGTCTTAGGAGTTTCTTTCCCCCATTTTCTTCTTCATGTACCCAAACCTACCATATACAAATCCTATGAGGGTTTTTACCCCAAAAAAAGTGTACCAAGAAATGGTACCATTGTGATCATCTTATTAAGATGAATCTAATGACTACCTTTGCACACCAGGGTAAAAATTTTGGTACCAAAAAGTGTACTGATAAAATATACCATTGAGATCATCTCAATAAGATGAATCCAATGATTGAAATTCTATAAAGGAGTTTTTTTTTTGCAAAATATTTTATTTATTTAAATATTTTTATTCAAAAAAGCATTTCAAGCAATATTGTATTGATGAAAAAAATTAATTCTTCCCGGATTACAAGTTATGTTTTTTTGCTCCCAGAAGCCATGCCTTCCCAGATATGAAAAAAATACCACAAAAAACTTGTCCAAATCAAATATATGATACCACTTGTAATTAAATTAATTATATTCTCACACAAAATGATATTATATCATATAAAATAATAAAATATAATAGATCACATAACAATAATTGATATTAGAATAGAATACTAGATAATATAGAAAAGCCACTTCAAGGGTGCAACCTCCAAAACAATTCACTAATATATGAATACTTATAATAATTAATAAAGATTAAACACTACCTCTTATATATAGTTTACTTAGCCAAGGTTATTCCATAGGTTGACCTATCTAAGAACATAAATAAATGTAAGAAGGAAATAAAAGAGGTATGTAAGCCATAAGTCAGCCACACATATCGCTAGAAACACCAATGGTACCAAATTTTTTACCCTATATCATAGGTGGCTTACCATTACCATCCCACCTATCACTATTCACATGAAGGTGATGATCTTTAAATTTTCCCTTTCTTATAACATCTTGCTTGGTAGGCCATGGACTCACTGTATGAGAGTCATTACTTCTTCTACCTGCCAATGCATTAAATTCCCTCATAATGGAGCCATTTATATGATTTAGGGTGAAACTAACCCTTGTAATTTCAAATAATTCCAAGACCATGGTGTCTTTAAAATTCTTACTCTTGAGTCTTTTCCTAGAATTCTATTCTATGCATCTCAACATCTTAACTTTCCCGTCACTCAACTAGAGGTTACAATGGTCATATTTAACTCATTATGAAAATTCATCCTAACCTCTTAAATTATAATGTTGATGAGACTAATTAAATTAACCTAAAAATTAAAACTTTTGATCTCTCACCTCACCTAATCCCATATCTTCTTTCTTGTTTATAGCCTCATTCTCACAAACCTCCTTGCAATGACATTCCCATAGTCTTGACCAAGACTCGACATTATATTTACCACACTTTCTTGGATGAGAAGGTCATCCCTACTTTCATCATTGACCTTCACACCCCAAATTATGATGATGGTTATTCCTTAGATGGTCCATTTTTAGGTAGTATTATATAGGCCCATGATACCAAGATTTCCTCTTACCATTCTTCTTTACTTTAGTCATTTCATGTATTTTCTCATTTTACTTAATTTATAGTTCATAATTTTAGTATTTTTCCTCTTTATCATAGGGTAGAGATGGTACCAACACCTCTAGTTTCTAAGGGGACTCATAACAATATGCTCATGGATTGTGTTATGACTGGGCCTTATCACTTTGCTAGGTACCCTAACCACCATAGCTGGTTTAACCCTAAGATTAGTGTGAATCTCCTTAGACCTTCTATAGATCCCACTCCTCCCTTAGTGTAACCCACCTTAGAACCCATTACTATTCTTACTATATTTGAGCCTATTCTTGCTTCCACTATTATTGACTCTAACCCTACCTCTCATCCCATTGCTCCTTTTATTGAGCCTAGTTCTATTTCTCCTCCATCACCACATTCTCTTGGTGATGGTTTTCTTCCTTTGCCTAAGATGTCTCCATTGCCCACAAAATGGGCCAATGAGTCTTCTCTAGCTTCTTCCACTCCTGTTACATCCCCTTCTATGAGTGCTTCTCCCAAGACCACTCATAAGCATATATATTGCTTCCATGGAATAGATAATCATTCTTTTACCCATTATCATAAGCTATGAAAACATATTGATACATTGTGTCCTTCTCCATCCTTAGACAAAGACCTACCTCACTCAAAGGTTCTACCTAAATATATACCTAAGTATGGTGAGGTATATTATCTATGGCACTAATGTGGCACTCATCACACTAACTATTATTCCATCCTCCAATAACATCTCAAGGATCATCTTCTAGCTATTCTTGAACCTTCTTCCATTCCTCCCATAGGTCATTATTACAAGAAGGCTCATACTTATTCTCCCATGGCTCCACCTCTTATAGTTCCATCATCTCATATGGTTCCTTCATCATCTTTTATACCTCTACCTATGATTCTTTCACTTGTGGATCTTCCCTCACCTATGGATTCTTCCCCACTAGTGATTCTTACATCTCCCATAGAGCCTGATCCCATGCATTCTCCTCAGTATACCTTGCCTAATTTCCCTCCTCAACATGATCCATTGAGTATTCATAATTTTTATGTGGAAGAGATTAGAAGATAAGTATTTTACTAGTTTTCATTGAAGATTGATGAGACATTAATAGTATTTCATATCTAACTCCATAGATATCTATCCAATGTTTTGGATAATGTGTGTTGGTAGATTTATCAGTATTTATGAGAACATGCATGGTGTTTTTTACACTTACACTTGTATTGGACATGTTATCCAATATTATATTTTATCTATCTATTATATCATTTGACACTGTGTCAAATTCATATTTTTCTTACAGTGATTTTACATTTTGTACTATATCTTGATTATATTATCATTTATATTTGCATATGATTGTATTTATTTATCATTGCTTTCTCTTTATTTCTTGAGTTTTTATAAAAACTCTCTTCTTGTGTCTTCAATATTATTTTCTCTCATATCTCTATTTTTCATAGATAATTATCATTGTGACTTGGTTATACCAACCTTATTACATTTTGTCATGTTTTCTATTACCATGTGATCAATTAGAAAACAATGTTTCTCATTGTACTTTTCTTATATCAGTACACTTTAGATTTCATTATTTCCCTTTATTTCATTTTTGTAAACTAATTATATACACGATTGAGACTTGAGATCACATATTGGTTCATTATTAAGCTTAAGTATCCTAGTACATATTTGTCTTTGGTTACATAGCTTACTTTATCCTTAGTCTAAAGCTCATTTCATGTGTATCACTACATCTCTCATGATTAGTCATTCCAAATACATATGGAGGAGGAATCTTCAAAATCCATAAAAAGTTAAAAGCCAAATCATTTTAAACAAAAAGGCAATGATATAAAATGCAAAAATATTCTTAAAAGTTAAATCACACTAAACTACATGATTCAAAGCACATCTCCTTCTTCTAGGTGAATCTAAAAATCCACAGTTGGCCTCATGATAGAGTTGAGGTACTTTGGGTTGTAGTAGGCTAGTATATTAGAAGAGGAGAATAGAAACAAATTAGTTCTACCTACTTTCACACATAAGTACCCAATCTTTGTAGTAGATCAATGACTCTATAAGGGGTCTTTAAGAATAGGTAACACATCGTGGGAAGGTAGGTCCATTTTAATTTTCCTTTTACTAATATACCTTCATGATTTGATCTTAGTAGCACACTTATTTTCCTATAAAGATTTGTGTCTATAGTGAACAAGTTTCCTTTGTACATTGATGGTCACTAGTCTCTTAGTGTCTTCTCATGTCTTTAATATGCCTCTTTCCTCCTAAGGTCTTTTCATAAGATTTCCAAGTCTTGATTTTTACATTCCCTTTTTCATTCCTTATAACCCTCATATTTCCTCTTGAGAAATATTGATTTGTATACTGATCACTCCCCTTGTGATTTCATTTATGAGTTGCTTTGTAAGATTGTGGATAGGACTTGATGTTACTCACAAACTATCATCATAACACCTTCCTATTACCCATATCCTTTGTTACCTAATTGTCTTGATTATTCTACCCCAGTGGTGTTCCCTTTTTGGAGTTGTAGTGTAAGACTATGGATAGGACCTGGCCCTCCTCACAAAGTTTTTAAATAATAAAAGTCACAAAAAAAAATTACATGTGTCAAATATGAGATAAGATGTGATAAATTATGAATATACACATCATTGACATGCTTCCTAGCTTGATTTAGTATGTTTTACACTTAATTCATTTTTTTTACGTTTATCTTCTTATTTGCTAAGTGTATGTAAGAATCTAACCATTTCTTGAATTTTTCATACTTCCTATCTTGAATTAGTATGACAAATTCCAAACCAAACCTTTTTCCAATTTTTTTTGTCTTATACCTCCCAATGTGATATAGTATGATCGATTGACTTAATTGATTTATTTTTATACCATTTGTTCTCTTTTACATACCTTCCATTTGATGAAATTATTTTCATATTTCCCAATGTGATTTAGTGTGATTTTAATTATTTTAGTTTGGTAAAAAAATCTTTCACTTGGTTTAAAAACAAATTACTTTTTACCATTTTGTTTTACCATTATTTTAGTTCTTTATACTTAATCATTTCTTGTTATTACACATTTCCCAATTTGAAATAGTGTGTTGTAAATTTTTAATTGATTATATTTTAACAAGTCTTTTTTACCTATTTTATTTTTAACAATGCATGTGTTCTACATAATTCTATAATAGAAACCACATCTCATATATTTCCTATAACATATACAACAAATAGCTACATACATGTGCTAGAATGAAATATATCCAAACCATCCACAACCACAACCATGATAATAATAACATACACAATCAACATCAATATGCCAAAATGATCCATCATATATATATATATATATATATATAGGCATCGATAGGCATCATGGCTAGGCCATGAGATAGATGGGATGGGGCCCAACCATAGAGATAGAACATTCTATATGGTTGTACTTGTATCAAAACTCATTTTATATATATATATATATATATATATATATATATATATAATGAGTTTTGATACAAGTACAACCATATAGAATGTTCTATCTCTATGGTTGGGCCCCATCCCATCTATCTCATGGCCTAGCCATGATGCCTATCGATGCCTTGGTTTGACTCCTCCACACATATCATTGTAATGAGGCTATTCAAGATCTCAATCCACCCACCTATCCCTCTAGATGCACCACCCATGCCTTTACCTACACTAATTAGGCTAAGGTCACCATGCATGTCACTCTCTCATGATCCTACACCTGTGTCATATAGGTCAGGGTCCTTGTATGTGCCTATGTCATTTGCATCACTATAGCCATAAGCACAAATCTCTATTTTTATAGGGTCTACCATAATTGTATCTATTTTACACCCATATTTATTTGTGGTTGTATCCTCTCTCTCTATGCTCTTATTTACTGCATTACCTGTCTAACTAATATGAACTAGCTCACTTGAGCTGGGGTAGATGGTACACTATGTTCCTTTAATGAATTAGGTTCATACAACATCAACACCTCATCTAGGATGTCATGGAGTGTTCCCCTCATAAGGGACCCCCATATCTCTTCCTTATCCTTTAATACACCTACAAAATCACACTAGATAGATATTAGATCAAATTTTTATCTCAAAATATCTATCTCTACTCTATTTTCAAAATAATAAAAACTTAAGTAATAATTTACCCATATTGATTACCCATTTGTGTATCAATTATACTATGGTCTCACCATCCATATGACCTTCAAGCACAATCTCTCCATCTATGTGGCTTCTAAGCACATCCTCTATAGATCACCTCCTAAATACAAATCCTATCATCATAACTTGATTCTACCTTAGCCTACACCTTAGTGGCCTCTTAATCATCTAGCTCTCCCCTGGGTCACCTACTAGGTCATTTGAGATGGTGATAGGCTCAGCTATCTCCTTCTCTTCTTGTCACCTCTAGGGGTCCCTCTCACCTAGCCTACAATCTCCTCACCATTCTAGCTCATTTGGTCTCTCAGAGATAAATTTTTTATCCTTCACAATTCAAAATAACAAATGACTTCTCTTTCTCCCTATTTAAAAACACTTTTCAACAATTCAAAAATTTTAATTATTTTTAGGTAGATTCCTTATTTTGCTTATATATTTATTTCTATTCATCTATTTTTTTAAAAATAAAATACATTAGAATCATGATGATGTATAGAATATTTTCCACTATCATATGCCTATATTCCAATTTTTTTTATTTTTGTCTATTTTTTTTCACTAACTTCTATAGGTTTACCTAGTGTTCTTCACATTCGACACCTTCACTTTCTCATATAGTCTACTTCTTTATCTATAACACTAAGGTAAGTAAAGGTATGAGTTTTTTAATTATATCATTTCATTTATCTTATTTGTTACTTATTGCACTTTACTTAACATCGGCATTGTGTGTTATCATGTTCTATTCTTGAAGTACCATCTTGAGTTGCACTTACATGACACATGATGAGATTTGAATGGGGCATATGTAACACATAATATTTTCAAAATTTTATCACTTACTAACCATTTATATCTTACAAGAACCCATCCAATTTTAATCTCTCTAAGTGCATGCCTGAAAGGGTGCACTAAGAAAGGGGTGGGTAGACCATTGGTGCTTTATAAGATTGTTATCCCTTTTTCCACTTACCATCTACACACTTTATCATAAAACCATTTACCATAATATTATTCTTCTAAGTTTTACCCATTATGATCATTTATCACATCATTATACTCATATTTCTTACCTTATCCCCCTTTTGATAGTTGATTATACTAGGTCAAATGGGTTGACCCTATATAGTTTTTAGCCTCTGATTACTACTTTGGAGCTTGTTATCCCTTTGGCTGACATAGCTCAGGACCTAGTGAATTATCTCTTAAAAACATATAGGGTCAACTAGGTCAACCTCATAAAGCTGACATATTCATAAGTATTTAGGGTAAGATCCACCTATATATACAAGTTCATTTCCAACCATTTGAGAATAGAGAATCAAAGAAGAATAAGTATGAATGGACATCTTATTATTGACCATTATACTTGAGGAATAAATATTAGGGACTTTCTTTGGAGATATAGATCTTGTCTTATGGAGAAGTCTTTTAGATGCATAGATAGGTTGTGTAGCCTAGAGCTAATTTTTTTAAATCCTTACATACCACAACAATCTCTTTTGAATAACCTTGGCTAAGGGAGAGATTAAGGCTTAGTGGGTTCATCTTCAAAGGCAAGTATTCCTAAATTTATTTCTCCTTTGTAAGAGTAGATAGATAATGTAGCATTGCTTCTCTTCCATCTATTAGGATTCTATATATATTGACATGAGTATATGTCTTCTATGCATGTTTAGTTTAGTTTGTTTTATTTATAACCCCCACTTTGTGCCACAAGCTTCGATGAACACTAGATTAGATTTAATTTATTTTTATTAGAATAAGTGAAATATCAAAAACCTAGGACCTTTTTAGGGTTATTGAATGATTATGTTAGTCTGGAGGCTTTAGAACCCTCTTTAGCATAGTGTATTGTGATAAGTGATCCCCTAATCAGGTCTAGTATATCCCCATCTTGGTCATGCTCCAACTTAAAAAATGTATTCCCAATCATATTTGTAGGTATGATTTATCTTCTCTAAGCCATGATTTATTTATAAACATGATGAATTTTTAATTACATTGATATGTTTGACTACCTTCTCCTTCTTGAGCTCTAGCTCCTCAAGATCTAACTCCAATTCCACCAATATCTTTGGGTCCTCAAGATATATATTTGCCTCTACCTACTCTAATTTATCCTCATGCTCTACTTCTACCTCCTTCAGTATCACCAGTGACTAGGCTATGGTAGAGTTGACCCTAGACTACATGATAATAAATAACCCAAACATAGTCCACTTAATTACTAACACCATAACCTCTGATATTCAATATAGATGGTAGATCAAGAGTTAACCCATAATGAGGTACTCAATAGGCACCCATCCATGTTTACCCTCTCACTCTTTCATCTCTTCTCATTTCCCTTCCACCCCTTATTCCCACTACATTCCAACTCCTAGTTCTATAACCCACTAGTTGAGCTCCACCTCCTATGTTTCCCATCTCTCTCCCTATATATTTCACCCAAGTACTATTAGCCTCAGTCCTTTTGATTATACTCACTTCCTCATTTCATTTCTCTCCTCCCATCTTATATCTTAGATTCATCTTAGTAATTCCCTTGATAATGCCCTCAACAACAAGCATGACTATAGCCTTTGGGAGCCATACACTTCTAGTAAGGACCATCTTAGTCCCCATTTAAATCAACCTAGTGCTCCCTTCTATAGCTCTAAGTCCTTATCCATTATCCTTTATGGACCCTATCATCCTAGTCAGACCATCCATCTTAATAACCAAAGTTGACCTGGGAAAGAGGCCAAAGAAGAAACAAAAGGTAACCCATACTCTAAATCTAACCCAAAGGCCTTATACTCTAAATATATCTCTTTTGTAGGCATCAAAAATGCCTCCAATCCCAATAGTATCATCTTGGTGTTTAGATCCTCATCCCCCTCTCTCCCTTACCCAAGGCCCCATTAACCATGCCTTAAACCAACCTATTTCTTCCCTATTGTTCTAAAACCCAATTTTAGAGCCAATTATACCTCAAGTGAACCTCACTCAGGAATAATGATGAGATAAAATGTTCCCATGATCCTCCCATTTCATTATCCCTCCTTTAACTTTGATGCCACCTTTGACTCCTCTTTTCCTCTTTCACTCCTTCCACTTCCTTCATCTCCCCTCCACCTCATTCTCAACCCTTCACCACCATTTCCACCATACCTCCTACACCCCCTACAACTCAAGAGATGGTCCTAAGGTCATAAGCACCACAACTAGATGTCTAGGGTGACTCATATGTGTAGTGGAGTTTTGACTGAGCATTTAGGTGTATGAAAAGGACACTCATGCAAAGATTTGTCTAGGATGAGAACCTAGTTATATGGTAGACCCATTATGATCTATTTTCATTTACTAAGGTAAGGATTTCTACTAGGGAGTAGAATATGTCTGAGGACCCACTACCCATTATTTTATCTACCCATAACATGGTCAATAAGCTCTTTTAAGACATGTAGAGCCAAGTTCAAACTCTCAAATCCCAAGTGAAGATCACATTATCAGTTGGAATAATTGGGTAGGTCAAGGATGCCCTCCTAATACTTTTCTTAATCCTTGGGAAAGTAATGGAGACTAAAGTTGAGACTGACACACTTATACAAAAGACTCAAGACTACATGGGGAGGATCATAGAGATCAATGGGAAGTGGTGTAAGTTATAGGTAGTGGTCAATAAACGAATGTTCCAAAATCTTAAACTCATGCCAAACTTAGACTTGGGTTAGTACCAAAATTTTACTAGAAACATGAAAGGAGTAATGGAGGAAGGGCTAGCCTTAGACCACACTAAAATATGACCCTTTGAAGAGGGTGAGAAGAAGATATTGATCTAATTCAAGGAGGTCAATATCTTTGTTCTATTCCACTTGGATGGCACCTTACTTGACCAATGGGGATTTAGAGTTCACTTTGGTAAATTTAACTAGGTTATGAGGGAGAATGTGACCAAGAAAAACCAAAAAGGAGCATGGGTAGTGATGGAACTATTAGTGATCTAGATAGTACCTTGTTTGAAAGCTTGGTAGATTTGTCTTTGAAACCTTCACACTTGGACTAAAATTAGAATGATCTAAGATGTGGGACACTTGAACTCATATCAGACCTCTAGATTTTGGTGAGGCTAGCTCCTCTGATGTATCACTTTACACTGCTTACCAAGCTATTCAATGTTAGGATGAAAAGGGAGAAAAGGAAACTGAAAGGGAAATCTTACTCTACTATTAGTGATACACCTATATTTTTGGTTCATACACTCTATTTGAAATTATAAAACATTGATTAGAAAAGCAAAGATGGAATCTACAACTCCAATTGACTCGTATGTATCATATCTTATGAAAAGGTTTTATCAATTAATATAAGCTTGAGGGAAATAGTGGAATAGTCCTAGTTTAAGGCACTAATCAACCAATGTTTATCAATTGTTCACTTAAACAAATGACATTAAACACTAAACATGATCTACATAATATCATACTAGTATCTAGATTACATCAAGACATGACAAAAGAGATATTTATACCATATATGCAAATCATACTGATATTAACACACTATACTAGAGTAAGGGAAATCTAAAACAATCTTTTATTTCTATGAAAAGGTTACAAAATTCAAAATTTGGAAAAGTCTGGTCTTGACAAAAGAGGGACCCCACAAAAAATGGATAAAAAACCTACATATATAGAAAATAGGAGCAATATCCAAGATTGGAGTTGAAAAAATAAGAATATATTAACTAGATGTGAACTCTTGTCAATTTTTGAGTTTAAATTAATTACAATATTCTTTAAATATCTCCTCCTTTCTCTATCTTGCAAGAAGCCTTCTTTTTGGAGTTGGAAAAGTAGTGGGTCCATCTTTATGTCAACTCTAGTCATAATGAATGAAAATACATTCCATTCCTCAATAATAAATTCTTTTTAGAATATTAAATAAAGTCTTCAATTTTTCAAGTCTTCAAAAATTTAAATGGCCTTTACTTTTGGCATAGAATTGGAGGTGGTGCGCCCATGTTGACTTGTAAACATTCCTTGAATGAAAATCATGTCATAATTTGGAATATAAATCCATATTTAAAGTAATTTTAAGTTATTTAATGTCCTTATCTTGCATGAAAATCATGGGAGATTAATGAAACTAGTCAACTGAAGAGATGTGGACTCAAAGACTAGTCAACTTCCACTTGAACTCAACTTACTTGAAGTGGAACTTGTGGATTGAGTTAATAATACTATTTACACATAAAAATCATATATGTCATGTAGTAAACTCCATTTTATCTCTAAGATAAATATTTTAACATCAAAATTAATTTATTTGATTGATAAGATAGCCTGTTAAACTAACTTCTATCACTTAGAAGCTTCGTAGAATATTCAAAACAACAAGAGATGGTTATTTATTAATTTTTAAATCTTTTAAAACACCATTATATACCTAAAAAACTCACACATTTTTTATAAACAACCAAAATCTTGAATTTTTCTCTTGGAGGCTTCATCTTACTCAAGTTTGCTTTCTTCTTGACTGTGTTTTGATAGGCTTAGGTTTGTGTAAAAATAGAAAGTACCTCCAATTTTACAATATAATTTAAATTTTTATGTATTATTACTAAACTCATTATGATACTACAAACCAAATTTGGAGTCAAAACTCCACATGTAGAAGCCAAAAACATCAAATTTCCTCAAAAAATGCCCCTTTTTGCATGGAATCTATCCATATTTGAATGTATTTTTGCATATTATTGGAGTTTATTTCATGGGTAATGTATTTTTTATAGATAAAATTAATCTTAAATTATTTAAATAGTCCATTAAACCTGGTTTTCCATAGAAAACCTTAAAAAATGTAAAATTTTCTTAAACCATGCTAAACTAGGCCCCTTTGGAAGCTTGGAAGCACCAAGATTTGGTAAATAATGGATATTTTTGGAAAATTTATTTGATAAAAATGATTTAAAAAATGAAAAAATATATTAAATTATAAAACATATCCAAAAATTTAATCTTGAAAAAATCTTTTTTCTCTCTCCAACCCTACACTCTTCTTGAAAGCATGTTAATTTGCATATTTGACTAGTTATTTTTCCTTGCTCTTTTAGAATATTAAATGTATGAATAATATATTAAGGATTAAATGGAGATATATATATTAATTCCTCAATTTTTTATAAAAACTTTAAATTTTATGAAACCCTTTCCAGGTGAAGCGAAATTGACAAAAACTAATTGCCTTTTTGGTTGTAATGCTACAAAAATTAGCCTATCTTAAATATGATGGTACATGATAAAGGAAAATCCAATTAAAAAACCAAATAATCCATGATAAATCCCTTTTATTCTATTTTTTACACCCTAAAATTTAGATCTATACCCTTCTTTTTCTAATTGTACCATCATCAAACCTGCAAGTACGTCACTATGTGCAAAGTAGGATGAGTGCCTGTATGAAACGGTTTTGGACATTTTATACATGAAAATTATATGAAAAATATGTTGAATATTTTTCATTACATTTTATTAATTTTACCTACCCTTGATCTAAAAAATTCATACTGATCAGTACTTCTCTTCTTGAAAGTGAAGAAAATAGCTTATTTTTGGCTTTTTAAAAAGAATTCAAGATTTTACTTCCAAGATAATGCATGATATGGATTTAAACAAATATATTGAATTATTATACATTAAAATTAAACTTTTACATTCTTTTGAGGTTAATTTTTGCATGTGTTGATCCAAAATAAGTCTTTTTAGCTTAAAACATTCATTAAATTACCTTTTTTAAGCCATGAAATTTTAGGATAAGGTGAAAGTTATATTTTTGAATATAATAAAATGTATTTATAATAATTTAATGACATTTTAAGATCAATTTGACATTTTAATGATAAAAAATGACTTTTTAGACAAACTATTAATTTGATTAGCTTGCAAAGGCTATTGATAGTTTTTGAAAATTTTGAATTGCAAGGGTCAGAATTTGGCCGTGATAGGCCAAATTACCAACATTTTTGGTGAATCACAGGGGTTGAACATCCTTCTATTCAAAATAAATCACTATTTTTTATTGGAAAACAAACTTTTTTAGGTTTTTTAATACCTTTTTTGACTGACACAACAAGACTTAAGGGAAACACAACTAAACTAGAAAGCAGAGACAACTAACCTACAGAAAAAAGGGAAACAATGAAACTAAAGTAGATTACTACTTGTGATACTCAATTATTAACATAAATTAGACCCATAAAAACTAACATAAATTAATATGCATTCCTCTAGGATCAAATGGAAATTTATTGTATGCACCATGGATCCTTAAAATGCATTTACCATCTCTTAATATCATCTTATTGCAGATAGGAGCACTTATGTGTTATTGTCTTTTGGATGATTTCATTACCATTCCAACCTCCATTCTTAGGTGCATGGATTGAATATATGGATCCAAGACCCAATCATCTTCCTCCCATGTTCTTATTTATTGTATTAAGAATGCTATATCTACCTCATTCATAAGTTGATCATGATTTGTCTCATTCTCATTCAATGCTTGTATTGCCAAATCAACTGGTATGCTTGGATTGATATCTTCATTATGATCCATTTTAAGTAGTGGATCACTAATATCTTCAACCTCTTTGTATGAATTTAAACATGGATATAATATTTAATTAATTTCTTCTTGATGAATAGCTGCAATAGTACTATTTATAATACATTTATCAATCTCCACTTGGGGTAGAAATGGACTATCAAGATTTGCACAAAAACTCTCCAAATCATCCCAAAATGCCTCTTCATCATGATCAACCAAAATTCCATGAAATTAATTAGTATTCTTACCATTTAAAACATGTTGATCACATATTTCTACCTTTTTGATATAGACATATGAAGGTTTTTGATCTAATGCACTTGTTCCATCTTCATCTTCTATAGAGAATGTCATCTCATCCATCCATTTAAGCTCCAACTCATCTTGCTTTTGGATATATAGAATATCATTTATTTCTTGAATCTCCAAAACATTGGTGTAATCCTTAGATGAATGTTTCTCTATCTCATCATCAAAATATTCCATCTTAAGCTCTTTAATTTCATTCAAGAAATCATGATATAACTGCTACCAATGATCATCTTTTTCTTGATCACTCAAGTCACCTTTATTTTTTGTCTCTTTGGCTACATATTATTTATTTTCCTCACAAATTATAGGTTATTTCTCCAAGAGTGGCATGGTAGATCCTTGGAAATACTCCAAGAAATGAGATAAATCTAATGGTTGTGCCATAGATGTTTGATTTTGCTCTTGAGACTATTGAACCTAAACAACTGTCATCTCCTCTCTTTACATATTTTCTTGAATGTATTTCCATGAAGGAAAAGATTTGGAATCTTGAGGAGGGAGGGGTGAGGGTTGAATGCCAACAATGACTTTGGGGTTATTTTATTATTTGGGCTTATGTTTGGTTGTTGTATTTGATTTTAGGTTAGAAAATTGGGTTTAGGAGACTCTAGAATTGAAAAAATTACAACTTGAGGCATGATTGGGATATTTTATCTAAAATATGGACTTGGAATCCATGGATATTGATATGGGGCAACAAGATGTACTGATATTTGAGACTGAGATTGCTTATTTAATAACTCTTATTTGTAGGCTAATATCTCCTTAGCAATCATTTGGCTTACCCTCTTCGTTTCCTATAACTCCTCATGAAAATTTAGAAGGTTTTGGAAGGGTGTATAATCTTGGAATGGGTATGGCTCATTTGTATGAGGATGAATTGCATATGGATCATAAGGATCATACTATGATGGTAGACAGGGTTGTTGATATTGGGAAGAATGACCATAATTTGCTCTATAGGCTACCATAGCCTATAATAAGATACATGAAAATAATTGAATTTATGAACAACAATGTATATTTTATCTTGATATTAAGACCATAAGAGTAATGAAAACTATCTTGGAATATGAATGTGCTATAAATTGTACTCTAATTATTGGACTAGTGTCCCACTAGGTGTGCGAAAACTATTAGCAATCTAAATAGCACCCTATTTGAAGGCTTAGTAGATTTAGCTTTGAAACCTTCACACTTGAACTAAAATTAGAATGATCTGAGATGTAGGACACCTAAACTTAGATAAGACCTCTATATTTTTGTGAGGTTAGCTGCTATGATGTATCACTCTGCACTGCTTACTAAACTACTGAATGTTGGGATGAAAAGGGAGAGAAGGAAACTATAAAGGAAATCCTAATATATTATTGGTGATATACCTATATTTGTAGTTCATCCACTCTATTTAAACTTATAAAACACTGATTAGATAAGCAAATATTTAATTGGCAACTCTAATTGACTTCTATGCATCAATATTTCATGAAAAGGTTTTATTAGTTAGTATAAGCTTGAGGGAAATGGTGGAATAGGCCTAGTTCAAGGCACTAACTAGCTTTTAAAAATGACATTAAACACTAAAGATGTTATATATAATATCATACTAGTATCTAAATGACATCAAGACTTGACAAGGGAGATATTACTACCACATATGCAAATCATATTGATATTAACACACTATACCACTGTAATGAAAATCTAAAACAATCTTTTATTTCTCTGAAAAGGTTACAAAACTCAAATTTTGGTAGAGTTTGGTCTTTTCAAAAGAGGGATCCCCCCAAAAATGGCTAAAAATCCTACATATATAGAAAATAAAAGTAATATCTAAGATTGGAGTTGAAAAAAGAAGAGGAGATTAATTGGATGTGAACTCTAGTCAATTTGTGAGTTCAAATTAATTACAATATTCTTTAAATATCTCCTTTCTTTATCTTACAAGAAAACTTATTTTTGGAGTTGAAAAAGTGGTGGGCCCATATTGATGTCAAATCAATCCATAATGTATGAAAATACATGCCATTCCTGAATAATCAATTCATTTTATAATATTAAATAAAGTCTTTAATTGTTCAAGTCTTCAAAAAATTGTATGGCCTTTACTTTTGGCATAGAATTACAGGTGGTGGGCCAATTTTGACTTGTCAACCTTAATTTCATGAAAATCACACAATAATTTGTAATATAAATCCATATTTAAAGTGATTTTAAGTTCTTGAATGTCTTTATCTTGCATGAAAAGCATGGGAGATGCATGAAACTAGTCAATCAAAGAGATGTGGACTCAAAGACTAGTCAACTTCCACTTGAACTTGAATTTCTTGAAGTGTTACTTGCGGATTGAGTTAATAATAATGTTTACAAATAAACAATAGATATGTCACATTGTAAAATCCATTTTAACTTTAAGATAAATATTTTAACACCAAAATTCATTTATTTGATTGATAAGATGGCTTGTTAAGCCAACTTCTATCACTTAGAAGCTTCTTGGAATATTAAAAACAAAAAGAGATGATTATTTATTCATTTTTACATATTTTAAAACACCATTATATACCTAAAAAACTCACATAAGGGTTATAAATAACCAAAATCTTGAATTTTGTTCTTGGAGGCTTCATCTTGCTCAAGCTTTTTTTCTTCTTGACTATGTTTTGAGAGGCTTAGGTCTGTGTAAAAATAGAGAGAAACTCCAATTTTCTAATATAATTTAAATTTTTATGGCTTATTACTAAAATCATTATGATACTACACACCAAATTTGGAGTCAAAACTCCACTTGTAGATGCTAGAAACCTCAAATTTCCTCAAAAAATGCCCCCTCTTACATGGAATATGTGCATACTTGAATGTATTTCTGCATATTATTGGAGTTTATTTCATGAGTAATATATATTTTATATATAAAATTAATATTAAATTATTTAAATGGTCCATTAAACCTAGTTTTCCATAAAAAACCTTAAAAAATGTAAAATTTCCTTAAACCATGCTAAACTAGGCCCTTTTGGAAGCTTGGAAGCACCAAGATTTGCCAAATAATGGATATTTTTGGAAAAAATATTTGGAAAAAATTATTTAAAACATGAAAAAATAAATTAAATGATGAAAAATATCCACAAATGGAATCTTGAAAAAATCTTTTTTCTCTCTCCAACCCTACACTCTTCTTGAAAGCATGTTAATTTGCATATTTGATTGGTTGTTTTTCCATGATCTGTTAGACCATTAAATGTATGAATAATATATTAATTATTACATGGATAGATATATTAAATCCCCAATATTCTATAAAAACTTTAAATTACATGAAACCCTTTCTAGGTGAGGAGAAATTGAGAAAAACTCATTGCCTTTCTGGTTGTAATGCTATAGAAATTAGCCTATCTTAAATATGATGGTACATGATCATGGAAAATAAAATTAAAAAACCACATAATCCATGATAAATCCCTTTGATTCTAGTTTTTACAACTGAAAATTTAGATCTTTACCCTTCTCCATTTAACTGTACCATCATCAAACCTGCAAGTAAGTCACTATGTGCAAAGTAGGAGGAGTGCCTATATGAAACGGTTTTGGCCATTTTATACATGAAAATGCCATGAAAATAAGATGAATCTTTTTCATTATATTTTATTTATTTTCCCTACCCTTGATTTAAAAAATCCATACTGATATGTACTTCTCTTCTTGAAAGTGAAGAAAATAGCTTATTTTTGGCTTTTTACAAAGAATTCAAAATTTCACCTCCAATATAATGCATGATATTGATTTAAAAAAAAATATTTCATGATTATATATTAAAATTAAACTTTTCCATGCTTTGGAGGTTAATTTTGGCATTTGTGGGTCCAAAATAAGTCTTTTAGCTTAAAAAATGCATTAAATTACCTTTTTTAAGCCATGAAATTTTAGGATAAAGCTAGAGTTATATTTTTAAATATATATAAAGATATTTGGAATAATTTAATGATATTTTAAGATAAATTTTACATTTTAAAAACAAAAAAATAACTTTTCAGACTAAAAATATTTATTTGATTAGCTTGCAGAGGCTATTGATGGTTTCTAAAAAAATTAAATTATAGGGGTTATAATTTGGCCTTGACATGCCAAATTACCAACATGACCTAGTGACTTAGTACAAGGTGAGCATCAACCAAGTCTCTGAAGTCCAGGCATCAATGGAGGCATATTTTTAAATCTCCCAGAGACTGGTATCTTGAGCCACAATGATCTTTAGGGAGCCTCCAATGAAGTTGGCCATGTTGGACAAGGAATTTGACCTCGTGGTAGTTACATTGGAATATGGGAGTGCCTAGTCAAATTAGTTAAGATTAAATCCCTCTTAGCTGACTTCACCTATTAACTAGTGGTCTATTACAAATTTTTTATGGGTTTATAGGGATTTTTTTTGGTTTAATGTTTTAAATATAGTTATAACTGTAATGAGTGCCCATCATGTCCCAAGATGGAATCTTCATGTTTTTTGGAGGTTAGCCTCAATATCCTTATTTTTTTAAAGTTGTAAGCAATTAAAGCATGCTATAAAAACATGAACATGTTCTACGTCATGCTCTCATACCATTCAAGACTTATACTATAGTGAAGAGGATAAAACTAACTTTTTAACACCATAAATGGAATTTGAAATAGAGTAATATTTTGAATGTTATGGTCTAAAATCTGACCAACATTTTGCTTATGCATGAATCGATTTACATGTGTAATTATTCCATGTATTTTAACACTTTTTTAAACATGCATTAAGTGGGGATGATACATTTTGTAATATAACAAATTAGTCCTCTCTAAGTGGGTATTTTTTCTCATTTCCCATCCAATCCTGTTGAATGAAAATAATAAATGCCACATTTCTTAAAAAATATGTGGAATTACAATAAATGTGACATTTAAAAGCAACATAATTAAATCATGATAATGAAAAGTGTTTCAAGTTCAAATTTATCCATGCAAGAATGATACCACCATGAATTCAATAAACTTAGCTTTTAAATATTAATAAAAATTCAAAAAATGTAGCTTTAGTGTGAGAGTTATGAGTGAATATGTGTTTTCATGTAGTTTAGTGCTCAAGTGTCAATAACAAATAATATCTTAATTTTTTTTTATTTTTCACACTTAGACACCTAGCATAAGGTTTACATGAGCTCCATGATTATAATATTATGCTATAATTTCATGCCCAACTTATGTTCTAGAATTTTGTTCCCAACTCTTGTGTGAGAGTTTTGTGCCCAACTATTATGTTGTACTTTCATGCCCAAATTTTATGCCAAAATTTCATACCCAAATTTTGTTTTGGACTTTCATGCCCAAATATTATGCCAAATTTTTATTCCTAAATCTTGTGTCAGACATTCATTCCCAAATACTATGCCAACTCTTTTGCTGGGATTTCATTCCCAACTCTTATGTCTAAAAAATAGAGGTTAAGAACTGATTTTTAGTCATGTTGTACATGAAAATTTGTCCCAAAAACTCATGGGCTACAATGTGATGGGTTATATAACAAAAAAAAAATTAAAACCAAGATATTCCAAAATCAAAACCATGCACATGATAAAATAACCAGCCATGCAAAAGTAATGTGGGACCTAATCGGACCACATCAAGTGAGATGAGAACTAAATAAAAAAGACGTACCTTGAGTTTGGTAGAAATTAGGGTGTGTTGTGAAAGTAAAAATAGGATCCATGAAACACATCACTTAGAAGTGTCACTTGGTGAAAAACATCAATAATTTTCAATATATAATATTTTTCAACATTGTTCCATTATAAGAATGTGATTTTTTACTTGGTCAATCATATATTTACCATCGACATGTAGTCTATGAAGAATATCCTAGAAATGTTATCATAAATTTTGGTGATAAGAGATGACACATATCATAAGTATTCATTAATATATTACTCATTGTGCCAAATAATGTGATAAAATTGTCACATATAAGTAATAAATTTATGCTTTTAATGGTAATATCTAAATGTAAGAACATCTTGGTGTCACCAACTCATGCTGCAGTTCCTCTAGTATTAACAATAAAATAATCAAATTTGAAATACATTTTTTAAGAATACAATGATATATATTGGTCACTAAAGGAAATTCATACACAATATATGGTGAAACACACTATTGATTTTATCCCTAGGCTACCTTTACCTAATGCTTCTTTATACTATAAATCATTTTTGGTGAATGAAGAAATTAAGTGAAAGATCAATGAACTCATGAATAAAGGACATATTAGGCCTTGTTCATTTCCATGTGGTAATCAATTATGGTTACATGAAATAAATGAAACAAATGGAGTTTAGTAATAAATTGTATATCTTTCAATAAGATAATAATGAAGAACCACTATCCTCTTCTAAAGGATTGAGGACTTGTTGGACTAGCTCCACAATGTAAAATACTTCAAGTTTGGGTCTCAGAAAATTCATAAAGAACCTAAATATTTAGGGAAGATAACATTCAATAATAAATAGGTTATATTATAATGGTTAATCATTCCCTTCAACCTGACCAATTCATGAACTACATTCATCTAGATGATGAATGGCATTATCGAGCCATTCACTACCTCATTTTTCATAGTCTACCTTGATAACATCCTGATATTTAACAAAACATGGGATGAACATTTTTGCTATATAAATCAAGTTCTTGATGCTTTTTAGAAACGTAAGATTTATGAAAATATGGATAATTTTTCATTTTTTATGTAAGAGATATATTATATGGGATAGAAAGTACACACATAAGGAGTGAACCTAGAACTAGCTAAGATTCAAGTCATTCAAAAACAACCACAACCAAATAATCTCATAGAGTTTGGAAAATTTTGAGGATTAAAAAATGTATACATGATTTATACTTGTTTTATAATTAAAATATGCATTTTAACCAAGTAACCAAAGGTAAACCTAAAGTAAAGTTCATCTAGGGATTTACATAATAAAAAAAAAATTGAATAAATAAATATAAACTCTAGTCTGCACTAGTGTTTTCATTAATATCTAATCAATAATTATTTATCTTGAGATAGATGCCTCTAAATTTTCACTTGGAGGATTCCACACTCAATATGGTCATTTGGTTGCTAACCACAATTAAATGTTCATCATATTGGTAATAGACTATTTAACCTATGATTGTGAGATTTATGATATTATTCAAGCATGTAAATATTGGAATCATTATATATTTTTCAAGGAGACTATTATACACACATATCACAATATTCTTTACTTATTGTTGACTTAGAATAAGTTTGAACAAAAGAGGCATAAAAATGATCTTCTTATCTTTATCAATTCCATCTACACATCAAACTTAAGAATGGAAGTTCCAATCTAAATGCATATTTTATAAGTTTTTGATCGATTTAATATCATATATATGTACTTGTCATATGTGGACATGAATTGAATGTTTGGTCAGGAGTGTATCCATATAACCTAAATTTTTTACATATCTATCATAAATTATTTTGTAGTAGTTCAATTTTAGATTCAAACTTTTGGCATGGACTCATTTATCACATTGGGCACTTGTGAATTCCACATGATATAGTTATGTACTTGGCACATGTGGACATGATGTGAATTATTGGTCAAGAGTGTATCCATATGACATGGATTTTGTAGATATCTATCATAACTTATTTTGTAGTAGTTCAATTTTAGATTCAAACTTATGGAATGGACTCATATATCACTTTGGGCACTTGTGCATTCCACATGAGGTAGAGAGATAAAAAAATTATATGGGAGGATAATTTTAGAAAAGTTGTAGGACATTTTGAAGTTGAAAAGACTCTTTTGATGTTACAAAAGTATTTATTTTGGCTATATATTAGGTCTACTTATTCCTAATGGAGAAAAAAATATAGGGGATATACATAAAGACTATCTCAAGCTTATCACAAGTATTATAATCTTAACATCAACCTTAGATAGATCTTTACATAGAATCTACACTAATTAAAATACACAAAATATTTAAAAACACATAACATGATTCTGCATTCCAAAAAACACTTCAAAATGATTTATAAAATAACCATGTAGGGATTTGTCATAATAATCAAAACATTACATCAATATACTCTCTTATTACCATTATCTCTTAAATTAAATGCCCACCTTAGTTGTGCTTAGCTAACTCTAGAATTATGTTGATTTCTCCTCAACCATTCATGAATTTTCCCCACTTCATTGAACTATTCCATGTTATCTCTATTATACTTATGCTTCACCAATATTAATACTCTCTTATCTCAATTAATTTATATCTCAGAGTTATATTATAAGTTCTCCCTAAATTCTTCCAATATTTTTCTCAACTTCAATGAGATTATTTGAGTTATTCTCTAATATTCATGTAGTGTTTTTCCTTCCTAATTTTATCTTACTCTATCCTCCAAAATATTTTATCTTCAAAGTATTATAACCTAAAAATAAAGGTCATTATAATTTTATTTTTCCCTATTTTTTTAATGAATAATAACTTCCCCTATCTGAGTTGTTTACTTCTCTAATGTCCTTTGAAATTCTCCTAAGACAAAGTTTTGTGAACCATTTTACCTTATAAAAATGTTTTAGTTGTTCCTTAGATCAATAATTTGTTATTTTAATTATTAAAACTTATATGTTTACCTTTGAAGAGTATAATCTTCACCAGACTATCATTTTATATTGCTTCACCTTTTCCCAAGTCATTAAATTTTAATATTCCTTTATTCTTAGGATTTAGAATTTGTAATTGACTAAGAATAAATTCATTATGCATATTTACAACATGTATAATATTATATCCCTATATGAAACACTAAGTAAAGTACTTCTACTACATAGTAAAATATTTTCTCAACTTTCCTTACATATGGAAATTATTACAAATCTACCTAACATATGCTTCTATAGAATTTACATCTATACACCAGTGCTCCCATAAATAAATATATGAATGCTCATGTAAATTCCATGATATGATATTGTCATTATATAACCATGCCATCAAACTTATATCTATCTTTTAGACTTAGTTACATTCCATCATCAATATAAAAGATTTATCTAAACTTGTATAACACTGAGAGAGACTAAATAAGATTAAATAACATAAATAATAGGTTTATAATTAATTTTGAGATTAATAAGTTTCATGAAACAAATATTATATCAATTTTTTTTAATATTTATAATTATTTTTTCTCTTTGGAATGATGGAGAGAGATGAGGAGCCTAGTAGGATGAGAGGAGTTTTTCAAAAAAGGATACAGAGTTAGGAAAGCAGTGATGGGGTTGACAAAAAATCTAGAGGAAATAGGGATAGGAATGGACACATGCATAAGTTTTTGGGCCCATAAAATAGTGGGTTTCAAAGTAAAGAAATGTCAAAGGATGAATCAAACAAATTTAAGTATGCAAGAGTTGGATGTAGCATTTTAAAGTTCTATTGGGATGACAAACTCAAAGGTAAATTGGGTTAGCATGATATAATACTTCCAAATCATGATATTTTGGTTTCAAAAGAGTCATGGGGATTCCATATTCAAGTTTCAAATTCCCTTCTCAGTAGAGCTTCTTTAAGAATTGTAGTTATTTTGGTTGGAAATTTCCTTAGTTCTAGACCTAACATTTATGTTTTGAGATAATGGGTTGAAATAAAATAGACACGAAAAGGACACATGGAAATATCAACAATGTCTAATGTTTTTTTTCTTATTTTATTTAATAATGAGGAATACTGAGCTTGAGTTTTAGTGGGAGTAATTTATATTTTTGGGTGATTTGGCCTATTATTAAAAAATGGAATTTAGGGTTTGATCTAGAGAAAGAGGACATTAATATTATGTTGATATGGGTAATACTTTTAGGGCTTCCTTTAGAATTTTGGGAGGAAATTTTTATTAGTATAGATAAAACCTTTGGTTATATGATTGCATTTTATGTTGTTTTTGAAGCTAAAACTAGGCTAATTCATGCTAGATTTTATTTAAATGCCTTTATGAATCAAGAACTTACTTTATTTGTGATCTTGAATTCTAGCAGGGGAGAATGAATAGAGAAAATAAAGTATGAAAAATTAGCTCTTAAATGTGAAAGGTGTAGAAATTTGTGTCAAATGATAAAATATTGTTTGCATTTTATTAATAAAGGAAACAATTATGTACCTAATAAGGAGACTCAAGCATGGATAAGGAAAGATAAGGATGAAACCATCACTTCCAAGCTACATCCTAATAATGGGAATGAATCATGGGACAAATTGGTAATAAAATAGAATCAAGGTAATGATTTCAATTTCAAGCTAAAAAAGACAAGGAATCAATAGAATTGAATGATGGGTTTAAAGGGGAATAAATCCCACCAATCTCAAGTCCCCCTTTATGAAGGATTGGAATGCTCCCTTGGAAAACATTGATGTATAATATATATATTTTGAGAGAGTGATGTAGGTGTATAGTCCTCCTCAACTAATAGGGAATTTTAAAACTAAGAAGATTGAAGAAGAGTTCCAAATTAAGTCAAGGGGAAAAATGGGTTTGAAGAAGAAGGAAATTCTAGAAAAGGGAGTTAAATCTCTAGGGTATGTATTTATTCTGACAAAGGATATAAAATCATAAGATATGGTGGAAACTTTAGGTTCTAAGGCTACTCTTATGCATTAGAATAAGTTTCACTACTTAGAATGTCTAGAAGGATATATTGAAGATGTTGAAGAGGTGTTATGCATAAATCAACAAATTATTTATTTAACCTATAAGGGTATTTTTAAGGTGAATAAAAGTGAGATTTTTGAGGAAGACAATCAAGATAAGTTTTTTTATAGGCCCTTCAAATAATCTCTAGTTATGTGTCTTCTCTTCATTTAAGGAAGGATAAATAAAAATAATATATGACTCCAATCAAATTAAAAAGTCTTCATAAATAAAAAGGTAGGAAAATTGTCTTAGGTAGAATCCAATAAAAGGAAGATGAGTAAGGAGATAATAGAGGGAACTCAGGCTATGATTTAACCTATAAGTTTCAAAAATACTCATAGACATTGTAAATAAAGATTATTAGTTGGAATATAAAGGTAATGAACCATAAAATTAAGCAAATTACCTTCAAATATGTTAGAAGTAATTAGTTTCCTTCAATTTTATCCATACAAGAGATTAAAATGGAGGAAAAAGTGGTGGAGAAGATAAAAATAAGGTTTAAAAGTATGAACAAGTGTTTAATGCAAATTATTTAGGTGATTTAGGAGGGTTGGAAACATTTTAGGATGAAAAGGTTGTTCATGGTGATATTTTGATCAAATTTCCTCATCATTTGGTAATTTTATTTACATATAAAACTCAATATCTAACCTAAATTTTTCTAATTTTTTTTCCTCCAATTTGCTTATAACTCATAGAAGGTTGTGGAAGGATTTAGGGGATTTTAGAGTGACTTGTGGTGATTTTAAGTGGATGGTAATAGAGGATTTTAATTATCCCCTTAGTTCAAGTGAAAATAAGGGTGGTAGTCAGGTATTCATGGAGATAATTGATGGATTAGCTGATTTAATTTCAAATAATGGATTTTTTGATGTGGAGTTGAGGGGAAACCAATTTACTTGGTCAAATAGATGGCTAGGAGAAAACCTTATTTAGGTAATATTGTATCATGTTCTTATTTCTATAGATTGGCTATTGATTCAATATTTTTGTCTTTCATCTCTACTTAGAATAAGATCAAACCATAATCCCCTTATACTTAGTATGGATGGTAAATTCAAGAAGGATAAAACTCTATTTAAATTTGAGCATAAATATATTTCTCACGATGAACTTCATTACATAATCAAAGAATGGTGAAATATAGATGTCTATGGATTGACTACATTTAATTTGTCTCAAAAACTCAAAAATGTAAAGAGATGCATCAATAACTAGAATTGAGTTATTTTGAAAATATATTTCATCAAAAGGAGGTGATAAGAGTTGAGATTTAGAAACTAAAATATCTTTTAGCTATGACAGTTTTGAATGTATAAAATTTAACCCAAGATAAAATTATATTGTGTGAGTTTCACACTTTAGTCTCCCATGAGGAATCATTCTAAAGGTAAAAGTCATGAGACATTTGTAACACAAAATGGGAAAACAATTGTAATTTTTTCCATATTCTTTCCTAAAGCATAAGATTTATAATATAATTTCAAAAAAATGTAGAGGAAGGTGTCCAAGTTTAAGATTCTCTTCATATAAAGGATGAAGTGATAAACTACTTCAAGAGTTTATTTTATACTAATTTAGTTGTGTTGGTGTGGGTTTTGTACACACTCCAAAAATTCCTAAGATGTAGCCTATAACATTTTAGGATAGTTTAATAGACTCACTGCAAGGAATGAATTTTAGGGTATTCAATTTAATAACAACTTTCTGGTGAAATAACAGTGAGTGGTACAGGTTTTTTACCATGAGTGAACTGGCTATGGGTGAACCTAGATATAATTAGAGTGGTTGTAAGGATTATTATTATAACTAAGGTTGGTAGTATTTCAAAAAAAAATCAAAAAGAGGGAAGGATAAGGCATACAAGATAGACTATGAACAACTAGGGATAAAGCCTTTCAAGACTAGCACTTGAACATAGACAGGACAAGGAATCTAAACCAATATTTATTGTAAGATAATATAGCACACAAATAATAAAATGTAGTGAAAAATCAAATAAACCAAAACATAATATAATCAAACATACAAAATCAAAGGTTGCCTAATTATTTGATTATTATTCTGCATCTACAAGAGGGCTTATAATTAGCATGCAAAAGATATTCAAATTAGCTATAGCTAAAAATGAATGACTACATTTAAAATAGATATCTCATACACAATCAAAGCACTAAGATAATAAAGTGATGGATCATCTTGAGTAATACACAAAATTGGAGAATAATCGATATTTTCACATAGAGATAAAGTCAAGCAAAACTCTTTTGAATTTCCTATTAATCTGAATAGCCAAAATTCTCCTCCCTTTGATACCAGGAGGTTACATATATTTATAAACTTGGGATGGGTAAGGCCTCATATCCTAAATCTTGTCCTAATATTACAATTTCAAAAATAAAACATTTCATTTAATATCATGTAAAATATGCATGTATAATGATAATGCCTAGAATAGACTTTCTAGCTAAAAATATAACATGCATGTATAGTAAATAGATTGGGAACTAAAGTCCCACCTTGGTGATAACATGAAAATACATAATTATTTTTAGATCAAAGTGTTGGTGTGTCATCGTTAACTAGAGGAGTCTATGGAGTAAGTATAGTTGTAACTGAAATAAGGACTAAGTGTTTTATGAAGCTTGAGGGGCACTGATAGCTAGTTGTGTTGATGGAACTGACCCAAAAGTTACTTCCTTGGATTTTAAATATTCACCTAGTATTTAATTTTCATCAAAATATTTATCTATAGTTTCAAAATTTAGTAATGAATGCTTTAAAATTATGATAGCATTGACCATTAACCTTTCTTATTCTACCACTAAGCTCTTGAATTCAGTTGTTAGATCCTCTACTCTTGTTACTCTATTATTAGCAAAAATAACCAACTATAATGCTTCCTCATTTGTTTTATAAATAAACCCTTCAAATTCTTTTTTGAATTTGTCTATAGCCAATGGAAAAGGTTTTCAAATTTGGGTCTATTAACAAAATCTCTATATTTGGTGATTACCCTTGTAACTCTCATGTCCCTTAAACTTTGAAATGCTTCACTCTCATGAATGATAAAAAATACTAGAATCTTCTTCATTTATTTATGCCAATTTATGGAAGCATCCATCTTATAAATCACATATTTCAAACACTAAAAAGTTTCCATGCTAGTGAAGAGGTCCAACTAGTTGAAAACATTAATCCTTGAGCACTAAACTAGGAAATTCAATCTACTTTCCACATCCTTATTTTTATTCCAAACTATAATAATATTTACTCTATTGGATTCATTTCCTTCCCTAGAAACCCTGGTATTATACAACATATTGTAAAACTTAGTGGTTACACTCTGAACATTAGCAATAAATTCCTAAGGGGCATGTGTAATTTACATTTACTTACATTTTAAGGCCTCTTCTTTACTTTCATGATTTATTTCATTTTCACCTTGTTGAATCCAAAAAAGTGTTGAAATCCTCATTATATGCAGTAGGGTCATTGGGATTTCTTTTGGGATTCTTTTCTAAAGAGAACAAGTTCTCTCTTTGTTCAAACTCTACTTTACCCTTTTCTTTTAGGTTCACCATCTTCCTCAATCTTTGAATAGTATCACTCTCCATATCAAACCAAGTGGAGACTGTAGGGATATTAGTTAAGACAAACTTAGGTTTTTCATCTCTTATATTATGCATCTCTCTCCCCCATTAGGGAACGATAAGTTCTCTAGTTTCAAATTATTGAGTGAGGTCTAAGGATGTATAATGTGGAGTATTCATTAAAATGGATTCAATTAAAGTGGTTGGTAGGGAGGCACTTATTTGAATCAAAAAATAAGGAATTTTCTAGCTAACCTTATCCAATGGAGATGATTTTTCCATAGGGTTTACTTCTGCCAAGAATCTAGTAAGACTTGAGGTTACTTCCATAGTCATTATTGATTTTAACATGGTCAATGGCTGGGGGATGGGGAGATCTATTTGGGTCTAGCTTTTCTTGGGGAATAGGGGGCTTATTAGGATCAAGAAATGGGAATTATGACCAAGTTCTCAAAATGCACTACTTTGGGAGTCCTTATTAATCTAGGTAAAGAAAGAATATCATAATCAATAGTAGTGCTATTAGGAATAGTTAATACAACCCTATGAATAATTGAGGGTAAACTCATAACTCGAATATCTACATTAAAAATTTAATAAACAATGGAAAAGACTACCTCATCATCTCTTTAACTTTGCTCTTGTGTGAGCCTATCTAAGTATTCTTCCATTTCATGCTCTCTAAAACTAAAGTATTTGGCCTTTTCTATCTTAGACTGTTCATAAACTAGTTATGAAACACCCATATCTTGGTCTTTCTCCTCAAAAGGATAATCAAACAAAGAAATTACTTATTTATCTTCTTCTTATTCAAGTTCCATTGGAAACTTTGGATCCTTTTCCTCTTCTTCTTCACTAACTCCTCTATAATAGGGAGTCCAAGTGATGGCCTCTCTTCTAGTTTCTTATCTTAGGATGGGGTATGGTATTCCTTATGATTCATTTGATATGTGTATATGGGTGGAGTAGAAGGGGATGAGATGGTGGAGTGGTTGTAAGAACACATATGGTAGGAAGTGTGACTAAAGGTGATGCTGTGGAAGGCAAAGGGCTTGCCTAAGGAGACTTAGGAGATTGAGGAGAGTTTGGAGTAATTATAATGGAAGGTAAAGCTATTTTAAAGAATTCAAGGAGAATTAATTGAGTATCTTTATTAAGGGGAAGCAAAGGAGTCACAAAACATTTATTCCTTAGTTCAACTAAAGAAACTACTTGCCTAACCCTTGTGGTTGTTATGCCCAAAACCTAAATATGGGAAACTATTATTGTGGAAGGGAATTGGGGACCTGTAAGACCTCTAAAATTTTCCATCCTAAGCTAAGGATTGGATTCTCTTTGACTACCAGATTCATCTTGTTGTTCCTCTGTAGGCTCCATCCAAGGGGAGGGAGGTTGATCCCATGGCTAATAATCTTGTGGTGTAGATGGAGACCATTTTTGACTCCATGAATTTTATGCCTCTTCTTCTATCACTTCATGGTTTGAATACAAGGGTTGATCATATATCATGTAATTTTATTTATCTTTCATCTTTTTACATACCTCTAAATCATCTAAGTCATTCAATAAGATATGATCATGATCATATTATTGGTGATCATATGAGATGTGTACCTTATTATTTTACTAAATAGACTTAATATACCCCTTTACCTTCTTCCTGGGGTTCCATTCCTTGCAAGGTGCAAACTATACAAATTATACTAAGGTGTAACTTTACCAACTTGAATAAAATGTGACCTGATCACATATTGATGTTCCCCAATGCTCATAGGGGTCTTGAAATAGTAGGACAAATAAATTTGACCTAATTCCTCATCAATATTATTAAATAACTCATATTTTATTTTCTTTTCTTCTATAGTGTCTATAATATGATGTGGTAGTAGTGGAGGAGATATCCTTGTGCATTTTACCTAGGTGACAATTACATATGGGTATAGCCAATAGTCTCTCATCTTGATCAAGATCCTTGTCATGTTTTTTTATAATTTGGGCATTAGGTTTCCCTACATTACTTGATATATATGAGGATAGACCTCATTGCATATCCTTATGATTTCATTTCTAGCTTAGCCTCTTCATAACCTAGTTGTGTAACACCCATATCTTGGTCTTCCTCCTTATAAGGATAATCAACCAAAGAAATTACTTTTTTTATCTTATTCTTATTAAATTTCCATTTTAAACTATGAATCCTTTATCTCTTCTTCTTCACTAACTTCCATCTATAATAGGGAGACCAAGTGATGGCCTCTCTTCTAGTTTCTTATCTTGGGAGGGGGTAGGGAGAGTCATTGTACTTCCTTTGATAGGTGTAGATGGGTGGAGTGAATTGTGGATGAGATGGTAGAGTGGTTATAGGAATAAATATGGTAGGAAGTGTGACTAAAGGTGATGATGTGGATGAAGTGGATGGAAAAGGGATTTCCCAAGGACACTTAAGAGATTGAGGAGAGTTTGGAGTAGTTGGAATGGAAGGTAAAGCCATTTTAAATTTTTTATGGAGACTTACTTGAGTATCTATAGTAGGGGAATAAAAGGATTCATAAAAAACCTTCTCTTCCTTACTTAATTGAAGAAACTACTTTCCTACCCTTGTGGTTTCTATTACCAAAACCTAAATATGGGAAACTATTGATGTGGAAGGGAATTGAGGACCTATAAGACCTCTAAAAATCTACCTCTTAAGTTAAGGATTGGATTCTCTTTGACTACTAGATTTATCTGGTTGTCCCTCTATAGGCTCCATCCAAGGGGGGGAGGTTAATCTTGTGGCTAAAAATCCTATGGTATAGATGGATTCCATTTTTGATTCCATGCATTTTATGCCTCTTATTCTATTGCCTCATGGTTTTAATAAAAGGATTGGTCATGTATCATGGACATTTATTTATCTTTCATCTTTTTACATACCTCAAAATAATCTAAGGCATTCAATAAGATATGATCATGATCATATGCTTGGTGATCATATGAGATGTGTACCTTATTATTTTCCTAAATAGACTTAAGATACACCCTTACCTTGTTCCTATGGTTCCATTCCTTGAAAGGTGCAAACTATAAATTATATTGAGGTTTAGCTTTACCAGATTGAATAAAATATGACCTAATCACATATTGAAGTTTCCCAATGCTCAAAGGGTTCTTCAAATAGTAAACTAAATACCTTTGACCTAATTCCACATAAATATTTTTAAATAACTCATATTTTATTTCTTTTTCTTCTATAGTGTCTAGAATATGATGTGGTAGTAGTAGAGGAGATATCCTTGTGCATTCTACCCAGGTGAAAATTACATCTGGGTATAAACAATAGTCTCCCATCTTGCTCAAGATTCTTATCATGTTTTTTTGATAATTTGGGAATTGGGGTGCCTTGCATTACTTTAATATATGAGGATATACCTCATTACATATACTTATGATTTAATTTCTATATCTATGAATGAACATGAAATAAATATCTTATCCAACCCTATTTTCTGAATGTTCATTTGAGGGATACCACTCTTAGCCATAGGGATTATAAGCTGTTACCATAACCATGTCTAATAGGTAAGACATCATATAGAAATTTTTCTCTACAAGCCTCTAATCATGGTGGAACACTTGTGATTTTATCTAGGCACTTATAATTTCCCCAAGTACCACCAATTAGTTAGATGTTATGAGTATATTTAACACTGAAACCCATTCAACTTAAATGTATGTAATACTCAGTAAACCATATAATTTATTCAAAAGGGACATGGATATCATAATTATAACTTTGAACTCAATAATGTAATTGGAGGAAATACCGCTTGGGGATTCATCCTATCACCTTTTACAAGCCATTGTTTTATTTTTTCATCTACTATGTTATGCTCAAGCCAAACATTGGCTGAGACTTGATTATAGGTAGTATTAAGATAATGAATCATAATATATCTCTCAAATTCCATAACTAAATATAAATATATGAACTCTTGAATATCTTAAGATGAAAAATGTCCCAAGCAATGGTTTCATTAATAAACAAAGATTTTAGAAGGTTGATATATAACATTACCTTAGGTTTGGCAGCTGCTTGGTGGATTCCTTACTCTTAGATTGGTAGTAAATCATCAATGCATTTATTTTATTATGGAGTGACTTGATATTTGGTAGAGTATGGTTGGATATATTCCTCCTCTTCCTAGATCATCGAGTAATGAGGAAACTTGAAATTTAGGGTGTTCTTCCCAAATACTATATCTTTATACTTTGTCAATCCCACAAATGAATATGGGGATGGGACTGAGGGATTATATTACCTTTAATAAGAGTATATTATTCTTATTTTATTCATTGTAATTATTTTAGTATCCTGAATGGTTCATATTACATTTACTAGTTGAAGAAAATTGGGGCTCATTTGGCATCAAGAAATGTAGAAAATGCACTTGTTTGATTAAAAGAGTAATGTAAAAGTGGATTATCCTTAGTGTATATTTATAATACATAATTCAAAAGCTTGAGTATTTAATGCATTCATGTACCTTAAATTTATATATTGTACTTTTTATCTAATGACCATTTTGATTTGAATGTGTCAGTCAACTTTGGTAGGTGTACTTATTTTCCAAATGAAAACCATTCATTAATTTTTTGTGTATAGTCATCCCTTTTGGAGAAATTTGTTAATTATTCATTGATTGGATTATTTTTCATGTTTTTGATCTTTTACTTTTCACTTTGGACATTCCTCCCTTAGATAATTCCACTTGTCTAGTCTTTGTTAACCTAACCCTTTAGATTTCTTCACTGTGTTTCACAGGTCCTATGGTTATGACTTGATATAATCAAGCCATGTGGTTTGATCTTAGAGCATGAGGGATTATACAATTGGATCAATATATACTTTTGACCATAAATATTCCCATGGCCACAAGATATGTGGAGTGATCTTGGGCACCCAGAAAACATGAAAGCTCAGAATCACTAGAATGTAGACCAAAGAATCACTTAACCTTTTCGTAAGTCTACTTTAATGATAATGTGCCAAGTGTTGACTACTTATAACCTTGGATGCTTGAGAGAATTAAAACATGGTAACATAATACTTGTATCTTTTATCAATAAGAAGATGAAGTCTCCATTTTTTTATTTTAGCAAGAATGTTCCCATGTGTTGATTTTGTGGAGCTAAGGGGCACATAAGGCTTAAAATTTTAATAACATAGAATCTTATGAATACTTAGAAATATTAAAAACATCTAAAGATTAGAGTGATGTGAGATTGATGCATTTCAAAGCATGGGCCCAATAATAAAAGATTAATGATCCTTAGCTTTTAATCTTGTGATCCAAAATATACCAACTAGGGCAAAGAAAGATTAGTACCATTAGCTCATAAATTAGAACATTGACATTGAAACAAAATTCATGAAAACCCAAGGTTTGAGATGAATTAATATACTAGTTTAAGCTTATATTTTCATAATTTAAACTTGTGTAACGTTGGAATATATAGGAATAACCCTAGATGACAAATGCATAACAACCAAGTCATAAATTTTTAGGATCATAGCTCACTAAATAAATATTTTACAATAATGGGTCCCTATTTGAAAATTTTAAAATGGGGTGTGTGTGTGTGTTATGGAATAAAAAATGGTGACTCATAGGGGGAAATACTCTTGATTATTTTGAGAACCCAAAATTTTATAAATATATTATGGTAAAAATTCAATATTAATAAAGAAAGAAATAAGAAATCCAAATTATGGAACAAACTCTTACTTCCTCATACAACATACTAACCTTCCCATTCCTTGGATTAGTGTATGCTCTAGTGAAATAAATTCCTAATAGTCACAAATATTTTGGTAAAGACATAAATAAATAATGTAAGTATCATTTCAAATTTTGAATTTACAACTTATGGAAAAAGAAAGCCTACGTATTTCTCTACTACTAGTCAGTCATCCATATCCCCAATAGAGATACCTCTTGTTCCACTAAAATCCTTTCTCTACTACCAGCCAAGCATCCATAACCCTAGTAGATCTTACTTAAATCACCTATCCTATATTAGTTTTCATTATTAAATTTTTTTAACACAAATAGAGAAAGGTTGGGAACCACCTTTGCATGGGTGTATGGACAAGAAAACTTATTGGTCAATATGTCCCTATCAGTGTATATCTAGTCTAATGTTTATCACCTCTTACCCAAGTTTTAACATGTGATAGTGTAAAATATATTTAGAAATGGAAATATTTTATAAAATTTACATGATTATATTAGATCAAGTACTAATAACTGAGTAATCCTATTCAATCTAAATAAAACAAAATTTAGTCATGATACATACCTCAAATATAAAAATTCTAATACTATTAGAACATATTTTCATGAGCACCTATTATATTCCATTTAGGTATCATACCATTTATTTTGGCACATCCTTTTATATTAGGATCAATAAATTCTTTAAGATATTTTTGTAACTTAGAAAACTAATCTAGAAACTAGGAAACTAAGATACTAAAAGTAACAAAACTAACCTAAAGGAAACCTAAGTGCAAAAAGCAAGAAATTTAATCTAGAAAGTAGTAAATGTAATATAGAAAGTAATAAATATAATCTATCCTTACTCTAAATCACCACTTCTAGTTCACTTTGATGCATCTCAAGTTGGAGCAACTATGAAGTAATGTTTCAAAAACTATCCATTGACTGGGAAGGTGAGGTCCTTACCTTAGAGGTATTTCAACCAAAAAGCATTGTTTCCAAGGATTTCAGATACTTGATATGGTTCAATCCATAAAGGAGTTAAGTTGTCATGTTTCTCTTTCTTATTATGTGTTTTATTTTATAGGATCACTAAGTTTGAAATCTCAAAATCCTTGAATTTTATCTCTTGTCAAAATATCATTTGATAATATTTTGATGTTAAATGAAGCTTTATCATGCTTCATTTTTTGTGTG
Organism: Torreya grandis; assembly: GCA_037957365.1. NCBI lineage: Eukaryota > Viridiplantae > Streptophyta > Pinopsida > Cupressales > Taxaceae > Torreya > Torreya grandis. Next base: position 5,180,650 of record JARHVA010000456.1, read on the forward strand.
TGCTAACTATACTATCTCAAGTAGTTTAGATGTTATTATATAATATTCACTCATATAATATTGCATGAATTGATATGTTATTATATTGAGAGTAATGGGTAAGAATGTTTTCATCCATATACCAGCATAAAAGGTGAATCCTTGAGATCATGTTTATGCCTAGTTATATCTACCCATAGTGCATACTTTAATAAAAGATGACATTCTCTTGGTTTATTTTGTTTATAATTTTTTAAGGCATCCATTATATTATTATTGGTTGACTCATCTACTCCATTTCCCTATGGGTAATAGTTTAAAGAGAAGTGAGGGTGATCTAATTATTGTAGGCCCATTTTATGAATTTAGTAGATTGGAATTTTGGACCATTATTTTAAACCAATGAAATGGGAATTCCAAATGTAGTGACTATGTTTTATTCTAGTAGATTAATGATTTATATAGATCACTAATTATTAGTAACAATTTTTTTTTCCAACTAGTATAGTAATTAGTAGCTATGAGGATGAACTTGTGTCCTGCAGAAGAGTTTGGATTTATTACATCAATAAAGTCCAAGCCCCATTAGGTAAAATGAAATCCTTCTATGACTAGTTGTAAAGGCATAAAATTATTAAACTCTCTCTTTAAAAATGCCTAGCACTCATGGTATGCCATAATGAGGTTATACATATCCTTGAATATTATGGGCCAATATTAACTCATCATCAAAATTTTATGAGCTACAGTATTTCCAGAGGGATGCCCATTGCCAATATTTTGATGTAGATTATCCAGGATGTCCTTAGCTTCCTCTTCTAAAATATACCTTAGGTATATGAATTAATATTTATTTCTATAAAGGACCCTTTCTTGATCATGTAATGCTCTGATTTGAGCCTAAGCACTCACTTTTTCTCTCATTCAATTCTAGAGGGCATGCCCTTGTAAGCAGGTAGTGGATGACATGTGAGTATCATTCCCCACATGTTACCTAAGCCTCATTGATTTTTTCAAATTGGATGCACAGGATAATTTTAGTCATAAATTGGAAGAGGCCCTAGCCTATTACCATTTTAAATAGTTTTATTTGAAAGTCAAACTCCTTAAGTTTGGCAATTTTGGCCATCCACTTTCATTTTCTTTCTCCTAACTCATTCTAGATGAGTGTGAGTTTGATAGATGGGTCAATAATAATGGCATATGTTTTATTTCACATGGTATAATGTCTAAATTTTTTGATATCCTTGATCAAGGCATATATCTACTTATAAATTATGGAATACTTTAGTTCCACATCCTTCAGATTGTTGTTCATAAAAGCAATGGGATGTTCATTATCTTCCACCTTTTGCCTCAGCATCGCAACAATAGTATGTTTTTAAGAGAATTAATAAAGATATAAATATTTATTAAAATATGGACTAATTAGGATTAGGGATTGAATAATTAATATTTTGATGTCTTGGAAAGATTTCTTATCCTCTATTGCCCATTCAATCTTAACATCCTATTTCAACATGACATTTAATAGTTTGACAATTTCTATAAGATCAAAAATAAAATTTCTCATGAAGTTGATTTTGAAAAATAAAGACTTTATCTCTTTATTTTTATTTGGTGAATTAGATTATATATGGCTTGGATGTGATTTAGGTCAATGGACATCCCATCTTTGGTGATAATATAACCCAATAATTTTTCTTTAGTAACTCCAAAAATGTATTTTTTGGGGTTTAGAGAAATTCCATACCTCTTACATCTATTTATGAATTTTTGTAGATTATCTACATGGCTGGTTATATTTTTAGAAAATAATTTAAGATCATCCATGTAGATGATGATGAACTTACCCACTAGTCCCTAAAAGGTGAAATCCATCACTCTCTATAAAGTGGCTCCCAAGGCCAAACAACATCCCTTTATATGCAAAGGATCCCCATTTGGTGGTGAATATGGTATTCTTCCTATCTTATAATTCAATTAATACCTGGTTTGACCCTAAGAATCAATCCAATAAGGACATCATCTTTGAACCACTCACCATCTATATTACCTCATACAAACAAGGTAGAGGATAATTGTCCTTTTTTGAGTCTATGTTTAAGTTCATAAAATCAATGCACAACCTAATTTATCCATTATTTTTTCTAACTAGTATAAAGTTAGCTACCCAATTTGAGTGCCTAAATGGGAAAAAAAAAGTATCATCTAAGAGATTCTATACTTTAGTCTCTATAATAGGTTTTAGGATTAGGCTTACTAATATTTGTCTTTACCTAAATGAATTATGTTCTAGATTTAAAGGGATGGTGTGAGTAATATCCCTTGGATCATATATCTTTAGGTAATCATATATCCATGAAATCACATCCTTATAATCTATAATCAACCTCTTCATCATATGCTTCTCATTTTTGGTATAACTTAGGCTTATATTCACCAATTGGGGAGCCCAATCAATCCCCAAGTTTTTTTAGTGAAGTCAAATTCAGTTGATTTCATATGTTTTTACTTTTGGGCCTAAGGATCAACATCAAAATATAATTCCAAGGAAACTATGCCCAAGGGGATTTAGTTTTATTTTAGTTATAGAACACCATATTCTCTCATATCTTCAATCTACATACACTAGATATTTCCTTCATATCTAGTGTATACTTCTCAAGAACTATAATTTTTTTTGATCATCATCAAACACCTATAATTTTTCCACATTATTTAGGATAGAAGGGCATAGGACTAGTTCTACTAAAAAAAATTGTATTTTTTAATTTCTAGAGTGGTGTCAGATTGGTGGTAGAGATTGTGAATGAATAAATTGTATGATTACTTTTTATTATGATAGATTTGATGTTTAATGCTTGAAAATATTTAAACAAGTCCCAAGCTCAATGTTTATACTTATTTAGGTATGAAATATTGAAATGGTACTTATTTTTAATCTAGTTTATAATTAGATCAGAGCCACTAAACACTAGTAGTTATTTGGCATTATGTTTTAATTTAATTTACATGCCTAAGATTAGGGTTTCATACTCAACCCTATTTTTGATAAAGGTAAACTGCAACCTATAAGTAAATAGTTACTATTTGCCTTCTAGGTCTCTTAGGGCTAACCCCATGCCAAAACCTTATTTTGAATGAGCCCTATCGAAGTGTAAAGTCGATAATTGAGAAGGACCTTAAAATTATTATTCATGCAATTATTGTTTAGTGGTAAAATCATACACACATACATGTGTCAATACAATGTCAACTTGTTCATTCTTGGTATTGTACGTAGTAATTAAGTACTTCATTTTAGGTTCCCTGTCTACCCTAATTTGATTTGGTACTCCTTTCTAGGGAAGCCATATGTGGGAGAAACTCAAGGCATATACCTATTCAATGTCTTTGATGAGTCTTAACTTAGTAGCAAGCCATATGATTTTGGAATGTTAATGACCAGGATGTCAGTAGTCTACTACACATGTGGATGTGAAACCAACTATATGAAAACATTTTCAATTATCCAACATATGGGATTGGAGATTTATCCAATTATAGTAGCACTCTTTTTGACTTATTAGGATTCAAACCTACCTTTTAGTATATAATTATAGGCATCACATTGGCTAATGTCTGTAAATCAACTAGGTAATTATACACATTCTTGCCAAACATTTAGATAGTTAATAAGAATGGTGGTACCTTAGTTTTATCATTATACATCATCACATTTATTTGAGATATTTTGGATTTTCCATAATTCCTCCCTATTAGGGCCTTGAGTAATATCTCCCTTTGCTCAATGATTTGAGCCAGCTGATGAAGATTGATATTGGATTTAATATTTTTCATATCTTCAAAAATATTATATCCTCTCTTGACTTGATGTTTAAATCCATGTGACTAATCTTTCTCCTTATGAGGAGGTGGATTATCCCTCCTAAGTAGAGGTATATTATATCTCCTTGGTGTAGGTGGACTATTATTACAATTCATATCAAGGGGAGTAGTATAACTATTTTTATGAGGTTCTAAATAAGTCATAAGATGCTTGATTCTTAGGCTGTATTTATTCCTAGCCTTTTGGTACTACTATAAACCATTAACCTAATCAATGTTATCCTCGGGCTCATTATCATCTTCCACTAGAAATGGGAAGTCATAAGTGTTAAAGACCATAGTGTGCTAGGGTTTCTCAAAGAATTATATGAAGAAGGTTTTGACTAACTAGAAAAAAATTCTTTCCTCTCTGCTTCTAGCTAAAATATCTCAAAATTAGTGCATAACTTGATACAATCTAATTCCCCATTTTGTAAAGTTTTATGAACTCAGCACCAGTTTGGAAGAGATGCATCCATGATGTTGATCTCTGGCATCTTATTAGATGGAACTTGATTCTCTTGATTATTCATAGACCTATTGAAGGGCCTATTATACCTATAAAACACATAACCCTAATTGTACTAATTAGATTTCTCTCCACATGTATTTTCCATATGTTTTTGAATGTTGAGGTACTCATTACTCAATTTTTGCACCATTCTCTAGATAGCTTCCATCTCTATTTTAACTAAGTTTGGAGCATTGTCTTATTTAGAAGTGGTAATAACTGGTATAGAAGGTTGACTCTAGATCTAATGGTTAGGAGTAAAATTATTCAAGAAATTAAGATGTTGATTCTGAGTAACATGAGTTAACATAAATTGATTATGCACTAGGTTTTATTTCTATGCCACAACATTCTAGGTTATATTGGGAACTAGGCTGAGAGCTAAGTAGATAGGTCCAAGATTGAGGGGAGGCAATGATTTAAACTAACAGTACAATTATTTATCCACATTGATTGATTTTATGTAAGATTTATGTATCAGTACCGATATACTTATGCAAAAATACAACAATCATGGGATCTAGGGAATTTTTATAAATTTCAAGGGATAATGATTCATTAGGTTGATAGGAAGACTACAATATGTTGTACATATTTTAAAATTGAGAATTGAATGGTTAAATTAGTTTGTTGGGCTCTTAACTCATGCTGGTAAAGTGTTAATAGTTAACACTTGCACTGGTAACTTAGATAAATTGTGACAAGAAGGTATCTTGACATTCTATCCAGGTTGTAATTGACCCTTTTTGAATATTTAGAAATTAGTTGTATGCCACTTATTAAAGAGTGAAGGGAAATAGTTTTTAAGGCATGACTTTGTGAGTTAAATTCAAGATCCTTATGGCAATTTTAAAAGACTTTATATCTTATTCCATAGTCCTTCCTCTTGAAGAAGAGAAGGAAGGAAGATACATCTCTAAGTTTTTAGGAAAATCATGCACTAATCCTAAAGCATTGATGGTTGAGCCAATGAACCAAGTTGAAGCTTGAGATGGAGGATTAGCCATAGGTGGAGGATTAGGAAGTGGATTATGAAGATGGGGCATTATAACTATTAAAAGATGAGGCTACCTTATAAGGTATGATGAATGATCCATGGGTCTTCTAGAAACACCTCTATCATATCTAACCTTTTTTATAGATCTCCAAAGGTGGATGTAATAGGTTATTGTCTAAGTTCAACCTTGTTAATCATCTATAGGGATCCAACACAACTTAAGTGATCTTTCAAAAGGATAGAGGTGGAGGTGTTGGCCCTACTTCTAGCACCAATTTAAAACTTTTGTTGATGTGGATTTTATACACACCCTATAAATTCCTAAGAGGTAGCCTCTAAAATTTTAGGAAGGATGAGTAGACTCACTCTAAGGCATGAGTTGTAGGCTATTAGATTTTATAACAACTTATTAGTGTAATGCTGGTGAATGATAAATATTGTTTACCATAGGTGAATTGGCTATGGGTGAACCTATATATACTTAGAGTGGGTGGAAGGATGATTATTATAACTAAGGTTGGTATTATTTCAAAATAAACTTCAAAAAGAGGGAAGGGTAAGGAAAAAAAGAGAGCCTATGAATAACTAGGGATAAGTCCTTTCAAGACTATCACTTAAACTTAGATAAGATAAGGAATATAAACCAATACTTGTTGTAACCTATTTTAGCACACTAAAAATCAAATATAATGAAGAAATAAAGGAAATAGAACATAATATATTTAAATATACAAAATCAAAGGTTGCCTAATTCTCAAATTATTATTACACATCTACAAGAGAGATTATGATAAGCATGCAAAAGATATTCAAATCAATTATATATAAAAATGAATGACTATTTTAAAATAGATACCTCATACAAAGTCAAAGAATTAATATACCAAAATGATGGAATGTCTTGAGTAATCCATATAATTGGAGAAAAATCAAAATATATAGATAGAGACAAAGTTAAGTAGATCTCTTTAGAATTTTTTATTAATCCGAATAGCCAATATTATCCTCCCTTTAAGATTGGGAGGTTATATATATTTATAAAATTAGGATGGGGAAGGCATCATCTCTTAAATATTTGCCTAAAATTACAATTTCATAAATATAACCTTTCATTTAAAATCATGAAAAAGATGCATGTACAATGATAATGCCTAGAATAGAATTTCCATCTAAAAACATAATATGCATGTACAATAAATATATTGGGAAAAAATGTCCCACCTTGGTGATAAAATGAAAATACATAATTATTTTTAGATAAAAGTAATGATATGGCACTGTTAATTAGAAGAGTTGATAGAGTAACTATAGTTGCAAATGAGGTAAGGACTAAGAGCTTTATGAATCCTAGGGGCATTGACAACCAATTGTGTGTGTGGAATTGACCCAAAAGCTACTTCATTGGCTTTTAACTCTTCACCTGGTACATAATCTACATTAAATTATTTATCTATATTTTCAAATTTGAGTAATGAAGGTTATAAGATTCTAATAGCATCAGCCATCAACCTTCCATGTTCTACCTCTGAGCTTTTGAATTCATCTGCTAGAGCCTATACTCTTGTTACTCTATCCTTAGAAAAAATAACCAAATACAATTTTTATTTTTTGATTGTATAAATAGTTCCTTTAAATTCTTGCTTGAATTTGTCTACAACTAAATGGATAAGGTTCTTAAAAATGGTTTTATTAACAATTTCTCTAGTTTGGGTGGTTTCAATCTTGACTCTTATGTCCACCAAAGTCTACAGTGACTCACTATCATGAATAATAAGAAGTCCCAACAAATTATTCATTTGTTTATGATAATTTAAGGAAGCATCCATATTGGCAATCACAAGTTCAAACACCAAGAAGCATCCATGCTTGTCATAAGGTCCAACTGGTTGAAATCACTAATCCTTAAGCACTGAAATAGGAAACAAATCTCCTTTACACATCCTTCATCTTATTAAAAATTATAAAAATATTTTCTTTGTTAGCCTAGTTGTCTACCCTAGAAACCTTGATGTATAAAATATTGCACAACATAGTGGTTATACTTTAAACATCAATGATAATTTCTTGAGGGGCCTATGTAATTTGCATTTGATTACATATTTTAAATGCATCCTTAGTGATTTTATGAATTTATTTCATTTACATCCTTATTGAATCCAAAAAAGTGTTGAAATCCTCACTATATTTATTAGGGTCATTGGGATTTCTTTTGGGCTTCTTTACTAAAGAGAATTAGTTCTCTCTTTGTTCAAACTCTAATTCACCCTTTATTTTTAGGTTCACCATATTACTCTTCCTCACTCTCTAAATAGTATCACTCTCCTTATAAAACCAAGTGGATACTATAGGGATATTAGCTAAGACCAAATTATATCTTTCATATCTTACATTTTGCATCTCTCACCCATTAGGGAATAATAAGTTCTCTTTTTTCAACTTCTTCAATAAGATCTAAGGATGCAGAAGGTGGAGTATTCATTGGAATGGATTAAATTAAAGTTTTTGGTAGGGAGGTACTTATCTAAATAGGAATCTAAGAAATTTTCTATCCAACCTTCTCCCATGGAGATGTTTTTTTCATAGGGCTTAATTTTGCTAAGAATCTAGTAAGACCTAGGGTTACTTCCACAGTCATTGTTGTTTTTGGCATGGTCAATAGATAGGGTATGGGGAGATCCATTTGGGTCTACCTTTTCTTTAGAATGGGGGCCTTCCTAGATTTAAAATAGGAATTATGACCAAGTTCTCAAAATGGAATCCTTTAGGAGTCATTATTAGTCTAGGAGAAGAAAGAATATTAGAATCAATAGTAGTGCTATTAGTACTAGATAATACTATGATCATAGGAATTTAAAAATAGAGACGATGTTATATATAGTGTTAATTTTCAATAAACCATGAAATAAACACACTAACCAGCTTAACACTTATATGTCTACATCATAGGGGAAGTTTAGCAAATAAAAAACAATTAAAAACACAACTAAAATATAAAATAAACAAGATATCTTACCTTCATTTAATTCTACAAATGATGTGTTTGTTTGGTTTACTTGGATTGTGCTCAAAGAGTCTTTGGAAAATAGAGTTGCGTGGATTTTTATTTCCTTGGCACCATGTTTATTTGATTTGTATTTGGCTTGGTTGATGGATTGGCTTATGATTTTGGCATTACAACACTATTGATTCCAAACTTGTTATAAAACTTACATTATAACTTTGCTTTATCCAAGCTCTCCAAATGAAGAGGTAAATGCTTGTATTTATAGGTTTAGAAACTAACCCTACTCAAGGTGAGTTAAGGTTTATTTAAAGCTTGGAATGGGTTCAAACCTAACCTAAGTGAGTTAATTAATACTAATAGAGTTAAAATGTGTCAAAATCTCATTATTTGTAATGAATAGGCATATGTGAGATATTTTAAGATATTTTCAAAGGCTTGATAACCAAAAAATGTCATGATGAAAATATATGATATTCTTGATTTTGAATTTCCTTTTTTAGAATTTCATTGATTACACATGTATAATTCAATTAAGTATTTAATTTGGTTTTTCATTTTATTAATTATATTTATGCCTTTTAAAATTTTAAATATTTGATTTAAGTGCATGTGTGCACTTGCCCCATTTAATGGGTCTATATACCAAATTGCATGTTATGATGTCGTGAGATGATCAGGGATGAATTTGTAAGAGGTTATGATTGAATATGATAGGATAACACAATTAAGGATGTCTCAATAGTATTATAATATTTTATGATTGATTCATAAATAAATTTAAGACATTTAGTGATTCTTAGGCTTAATTTTCAAATAGTTGGTAATAATCTATCTGAAGTCTAGTATGAAGCCATTGGTGGCTAATTTTAGGTGTATACAATTTGCCCTTGTTTAGGAAGATATTTAAAGTGGTAAGAACAATAAAGTATTTTCAAAGAATAAAAAGGTCATGTATACTTATGACTTTAATGGCAATAGATGAACTGTAGGTACCCCCTTGAGGAAGCGACTAGTAAAGGGGTTGGCAAATGATCCCTTAAAACAAAGAACCAAGTGGACCAAATAGATGAAATGGTGTAGAAGAAACTGATTTTCCCAAAGGTAGTTATAATCAGTGGCATATAGAGTTTCCCTAGTTAGGGAAAGAAAACATGATGCTTTGCCCATAACCATTATAATCATTAGCATAGGTGGGATAAAAAAGGTAATAATTTGTCCAAAGGTGGGTATAATCATTTAAAATGGATTAGGGTAATGAGAGATTAGTTTTCCTAAAGGTGATTATAATTAGTAAAAGGGAAAATAATGATTTACCCATAGGCAATTATAATCATTAGTAGGTAAAAAAATGCCCCAGGTGGGCAGATAGAGATAATGGTTTACCCAAAGGTGGTTATAAGCATTATCACTATAAAAACATGCCCTAGTTGGGTAGAAGATAGAGAATGATTTTCTTAAAGGTAGTTATAATCATTAACCTTAAAATCAATGGAACTATAATGATTTGCCCAAAGGCTATTAGAATCATTGGTAATTCAAGTGGGAAAGTAGATAATTATTTGCCTAGAGGTGGTTATAATTAGTATACCTTAATTATGGAAAATATGATGATGAAAATTTGACATAGAAGATAAAAATGAGTTTGGCCAACCTACCAGTAGGGAGATGCTCATATAAATTAACAAATGTTAGAATTATTTCATTATTTAATTACTATGTCTAGGATATGATTTGGATTATAAAAGGAATGTTATTGGTGCTGGTGTTAATGAGATATCATTATTACATTGTTGTGTAGACTCCTCAAAGATAATTTTTGCTATAACATGTGATAATAGGCATCATGATAGAACACCATGAAGACTTGATTGAAATATGCATAAATACTGAAACATGATCCAATAAATAATTTGAAAATAATGCGCCAATGATAAAAATCATGATGACAATGTTAATGGTTGAATATGAATGTATTCAAGAATAATACAAAAGGAATCACCCAGTGAACACACCTAGAATGAATCGAGGCACAAAAAGAAAGAAAATAAACAAATAAAACAAAAATAAAATAAATAAAAAGAATGAAATAAACACAAATAATGATTAGGCATAATGTTAGTACAAACAACATGACACAAAAAAGATAATAAACATTACCCCTAAAAAATAGTTGAAAACTTAACAAATAAACATGGGGGAATAGAAGAAAAGGAAGGGGGTGGTCAAGTTGTCTCCATATGCACTAAACAAGTGGACACTACCTACATAGCTATATGGATGCAAGATCCAATAAAAACTCTAAGCCTCCTAGGAAATGGGATAAAAGAAAATGATGAGAAGAAAAACATGATGGATGTTTGTAGAAGAAATAGGGGAATGATCTTGAAAAATGGCAAGCATGTGGGAAAAGATGGCAAATAAGGATCATGAAAATAAATGATAAGTGGTTTATTGTGACTTAGTGAGGGTTCCCATAATCCTCTAGGCAAAGAAGTGGTTAATGTTTTTAGATTTTATAAATTAGTTTTATAATTTTTTTGGAATTTTAGAGAATCATAAATCAATCAAGAATGATGAGATACTAAATGGTTCAATCTCATAAAATGATGAGACTATTCAAACTTAAATTGATCATAAAATAGTGAGAGCATGGTAAAAAGTAACTGAGCTGACCTCAATGTGAATTGAGTGATGCCTACATAGTACCTAGATGGGACCTCCAGTCACTGTAGTTCTACCTTACAATGAAGGAATCTAGCTACTACAATAGCTAATTTAAACAAAATAGGCAAAGTTGGCATAATGGCATAGTATGACATAGGAATGGCAAGGTGGTACTTCAAGGCATGATAAACAAGTGTTTCCCCTAGTTTACCCATAGGTGGTTATAACTAGGAAACAATGACATAACTCAATGATACTAATTTACCCATAGGTAGTTATAATTAGTAGAAAGATGGTGGGGCACTGATTTGCCCAAAGGTGGTTATAATTATGCATACTTGGTATATAATGGAAAAAAAATTAAGGATGCAACTACCAAAACCTATATCAAACTATTATAAAATATGGATACTATCTATAATAATTGAAATAACTATTGAAAATTGATCTAAATCTTCATGCTAAAAGTAGCCTAGAACTAATGGATTAGAACCAAGGTCAAACGACTGGGCAGGGTGGTCAAAATAACTCAATCGATATAAAATGTATGGTAGAATAGAATGGGGAATAACAAAGTGATATAATGGTATGACAAATAAGAAATTCAATATTACAATATAACAGAAATGGTCCTCATAGACAATACACTAGGTTACTCAAATGAAGTAATGCTTGAGGTGTATAATGTTCATTGGCTCATCAAGTTCAGCCCCATATAGTGTGGTAAGATTATATGATCAAGTGCCATAGTTTGCAATAATGATGAAAGGACATACCCAGATGGATTTGAACTTACATTTTTTATTCTTCTTAGCCATGGTATTCTTTTTATTTTTTTTTAAGAACAAGATCACTAAGCTCAAATTCTCTATGTTTGATGCATCGATTGTAATGGCCATAGAGTTAGTTATGGTATGCTTGTAGGTTTTTAATTATGTCCATGTGTTTCTCATCAAGTAAATCCAGATCTTGTAGGCAAGCTATGTGATAGTCTTCATCATCTAAGACATGCTTTAAAAATATATGCAAAGAAGGTAACTCGACCTTAATGGGAAGAATGACTTCAATGCAATAAATAATTAAATATGGAGTGGATCCTATTGGAGTGTAGTGGTTGGTATGGTATTCCTAGAGGGAATGGAATATTTTAAGGTGTCAATCATACCAAGAATCATTGAAATTTTTTTGGGGGATGTTGCCAATGGTTTTATTTGATGATTCTACCTGGCTATTATCTTGAGGATAATATATTGTGGAAAAATCTTGTTTGATCCTGTACTTGGTGCATAACAATTTGACATCCTTGTTTTTTAAAAATCCAATTATAATGTCAAAGGGTATACCATAACATCAAATGAGATGGTTAAAGATGAATTTGGAAATTTGCTTTCTAGTCACATAAGTGAGGGGTATAGCTTCAACCCACTTAGTTAAATATTTTACAGTGGTAAAGATATGTTTATGGCCATCGAATGAGAGAGGGTTTATTTTCCCAATGAGATCAAGGCCCCATGTAATAAATGGCTATGGTGTAAGCATTAGTTTCAAAGTCTCAACTGGGGCATGAATTATATTGGCATTCTATTGACGTTTATTACATCTCTTGACATATGCAACTACATCTACATTTATCATTAGCTAATTATATCTAGTATGTAAGACCTATTTGGATAGGATTGCCCTGCTAGTATGGGGTCCACATATTCCTTTGTGAACTTCTTATAATGCTAATGCAGATTCTACCAAAGTTAAATAATGAAGTAGAGTTCCATTGAAACTATGGTAGTATAGGGTTGGTTTGAGTAAGGTATAATATGTGGCATGGTGGATAAAGGATTTGGATTGTTTATAGGATAGTTCTAGTGGTAAAACATGGTCATGTAAATAAGGATATAGGTTTGAATACCAAGTAGAGATGGGACTAATAATATCACAAATAATTGTGATGGTTGATGGTTTGTGAGATGACTCTAAAATATTTTCAATGAGAAACTATTATTACTTGGCCATGTATATATGTCAAATCAAGGATCCAATGATATCCATGGCATCTACTATTCTATTACTAACCCTAGGTATATGGTCAAATTGGACATCAATAATGTATTATTTGAGAGTGTCAACCATGGCCTTGTATGGTATAAGTTTATCATCCTTGGTCTAAAAATGGTCTATAACCTAATTGATGATTAATTGAGAATAATCTTAAACCTTTAGATGCTGTATGATTTAGTGTACTACCTATCGAAGCCTTATGATGAGTGATTCATATTCAACCATGTTCTTGGTACAAGGAAAACTGATTTTGAATGACTTAGGGTTTAGATCCCCTTGTGGGGTAATAAACAAAAGGCCTACCCCCAATCCATGTGATGTGAATGATCACTCAAAATACAAATTCTAGTGTTTCTCCTCAAGAGGTGTTTAAAAGACGGTCATAATGGATTCATCTAGAAATTGGAATTTTAATGGCTCTTTATTGGCAAGGGGTGCTTAAACAATCCAATCTAAAAGAACTTACCCCTTGATGGATTTTTGGTTCACACATTATATCTCAAACTCATTGAGAAGGATGATCTATTTGGCTATGTAGCCTTGTAAATTTGTGTTAGAAATTATATACTTAAGTAGATCTACTTTTGAGATAACCATGGTATTGTTGTTTAATATGTAATGTCATAATTTTTGAGTTATGAAGACCATAAATAAATAGGATTTTTCAATGGTCATGTAATTTTTATCATATAGACCAACCCTAAATTCTCCTTTCCAATATCATCATGTGGAGCTAGAACTACCCCAAGGCTTTGTTTGTAGATGATAGGCATAAGAGGAATAACTTTCTTGGCATCAAAGGCAATAAAATAGGTGGATTTTTGAGATTTTCCTTCAACTTTTGAAAATATTTTTAGCATTCATCATCCCAATGAAATTCTACCCCTTTATTTAATAAATGTGTAAATACATGGCACTTGTTAGCCAGCTAAGATATGAATAATCTAATAGATTATATCTTACCTTGTAAATTATAGAGTTACTTAAAATTAGTTGGTGGTAGAATCTCTGTTATGGCTCATACTTATGTTAGGTCTACTTCAATGCCTCAAAAAGACATAATAAATCTAAGTAATTTTTTTTGATGTAACTCTAAAAACACACTTCTTAAGGTTGAGCCTAACTTTTTATTCACATAGTCACTCAAATATTCTCCTTAGTTCTATTGGATGATTGACCCAAATCTTTTATTTATCTAGTATATCATCAACATAGTATTTGACAATGTCATGCATCATATCATGAAATATGATGGCCATGGATCTTTGATATGTGGTACCTACATTTTTGAGACCAAATGGCATAACCTAATAATATAATGTTCCCCATGGAGTGGTGAATGCTATTTTATGTTGGTCTTCTGGTGTGATTCAGATCTAGTTATAGTCTGAGAATCTATCTATCAATAAAAACATTGCATAACCCATTATAGAGTCAACAATCATGTCAATTTTTGGTAGATGAAATTCATCCTTGGGTAATTCCTCATTTATATCACTAAAATTAGTGTAGATTTTGATTCCTTCAGGATTTTTTTTGATATCTACATTAGAGATCCACTCTGAGTAGTCGATTGGTTGATTACATCTTGCTTCCAAGAGTTTTTTCCAACTCTTTCTTGACTAATAAAACAATGAGAGGATTCATTTTACATAATTTTTGTTTCACATTCTTGGCATCAATATGTACCACAAGGTGGTGAATAACCACGGTGGAGTCCAAACCAAACATGTCATATTAGACCCATGTAAATATATCAATAAATTCCCTCAAAAGGGCTGTAAAGACTATTAGGAATATATAACACAGAGTAATATTAATGAATTAAAGATGGAAATAAAATGTATAAAATTCAACACCATAGAGACATAGATTTAATGTGATTCACCCACTATGGGCTAAATCCACATAGAAACAACCAGTCCTTATTATTCAGTCCAACAAATGAAGGGAAAAACCTACAATACATCCACTTCAATATCCTCTTTACTCACACATAGTATGTCATCATGATTAAAATTCCTTCATATTGAAGGAGGGTTACACATCAGGGTAAAAATGCATAAACATAATTTATACCATTAGATTAATGATCTAATAGTGAATGGTCTAGATTTACTATAAAATTATAATTTTTAACAAAATTTTACTTTAGGGGCACTTCCCTTGAACCCCTATCAGGGAGGGATCTAAGTATGGTCTCTACCCCATTAGACCCCCATGACAACCTTAATTGGGGGGAGTCCCCCCCCCCGCCGCCCCTCCCCCCCCCCCCCCCCCCCCCCCCCCAACACCCCCTATCAAGAATTGAACATTATAATAAGATCATGATCCACCATCTAATAATTTCCCACTTGGAGACTGATTGTTACAATTCCACCACTAAAAATTTTCCATGTAATTTTATTTAAAATTTGACCCTAATATGTTTCTCATATTACTTGTTATACTTGAAGAACTTTGAACCTGAACAACTTTCCAACTTTTCTTTAGTGACTACCTTTGTTAGTATATCTATAGGATTCTGACTCATATGGATCTTTTTCAACTTCAATTGATCATCCTCCAAAACTAAATGAATGAAGTGATACCTAAGTTATATATGTTTGGTTCTTGAGTGGAATGTTAAGTTATTTTTTAAATGAATCACACTCTGGATATCACTAGACAACCTAAAATATTCTTGCTTCTACCTCAACTATTTTATGAATCATTACATCTATATCATCTCCTTACTTTATTCTATATAAAAAACATATTATACCTCTATAATTGACAAATAAACTATATTCTAAAATTTTAGAATCCATGTAACTATTATGTCACCAACAGTGAATACATAACCTATGGTACTCCTCCTTCCATCTAAATATCAAGCCATGTCTACATCAACATATCCTTGTAAGAAAACATTTAACAATTCATATCAACAATATTTATTATTGGTCCCTCTCAAGTACCTGAGAATCTACTTGACTGCATCCTAGTGCTCTTTTCCTAGATTGTTCATAAACTTGCTAATAACTCCCACTGCATGAGCAATGTCCAGTCTAGTGCACACTATAGAATACATTAAACTTCCAACTGCTTAAACATATGGCACATTCAATATGTAATTGATTTATTCTTTCATTTTAGGACACTCTTCCTTGCTTAATTTGAATTACCCTCCCAAAGGTGTATTCACTGGTTTTGTATATTGAATATTGAACTTGACTAACACCTTATTTATGTATTCTTCTTGAGACAATGTCAATTTTCTATTTTTCCTGTCTCTTATTATTATCATACCAAGGGTTTTATTTGTAATACCCAAATCCTTGATTGCAAATGAATCTTCTATTTTTATTTTGAGCTTGTTTATATCATGCCTGTTAGACCCTACAATAAGCATATCATCTACATACAATAATGAGATAATATAACTGTCATTATATAATCTCTTAAAGTAAACATAATGCTCATAATGACATCTACTATAACCTTTTTCTATCATAAACATGTCAAATTTAAAATACCACTATCTTTGAGATTGCTTTAGGCCATACACACTCTTCTTCAACCTACACACCATTTTCTCCTTACCTTTGACTTTGTATCCTTGTGGCTGCTCCATATATATTTCCTCCTCCAAGTCACCATGAAGGAACACTATCTTCAAATCTAACTATTCAAGGTGGAAATATTCTACTGCTACAAAACTTACAATAATTCTTATATAAGTCATTTTAACTACTGGGTAAAATATTTCATCAAAATCTATACCATTATTTTATGCAAAACCCTTTACAACAAGTCTAGCCGTGTACCTCTTTTTGCCTCCATCTTCCTCCTTCAACTTATAAAATCATTTATTATAAAATTATCTTTTACTTGTAGGAAATTTAATGAAATCATAAGTTTGGTTATGTACCAAGGACTCCATCTCCTCTTTCATGCCTTGCTCCCACTTATTTCTAGTTTCTGCCTACATTACTTTTTCATAGCTTTCTGGCTCACCACCATCAGTCAATAATAAATAATAATGTGAAGGAGAGTATCATTTAGGGAGTTTTCTTAATTTGGTATATCTTCTAACTACACTTCTACGAGTTTGAAGTACTTGTTATATTTGTTGCACATTCTAATTTTTTAGCACTTTTGGAATTTCATTTCTAGTGATATCATCAAGTATTGCGTAATCAATATTTAGCTTTTCTTGTTTCTTTCCCTGTAATGGATCTCTGTGCATGACCTTCTCATTAAAGATCACATCTTTTCTCCTAATGATTTCATGATTTAAAAAATACCATAAACTATAACCAAAATCATTAAGTCCATTTCCAATAAAAGTAAATTTCTTGGATTTTGATTCAAGCTTGGTTATATTTTATTTGTCAATATGGACAAATGCTTCAAAACTAAAAGTATTTAAAAAGGAATGATCTACCCTTTTCACCTATCCATTATTCTTATGTAATGCCACCATCCAAAGGACTTGAAGGCCCTCTATTTATTAAGTAAATAATAGTATCCATAGTATCTACCCAAAACTATAAAGGAAACCTTGCATGTAATCTCATGCTCCTTGCATGCTCCATGATTGTCCTATTCATCCTTTTTGACACACTATTTTTTGTGGTGTTCTTAGAACCATCTTCTTTATACAAATCCAAAGGGATGAATAGTAATCATCAAATTCCTTGTAGTATTCACCTCCATTATTTGATCTGACATAATTCAACTTATTTTTTGTCTCATTTTCAACCAAAGCTTTTCCATTTCTTAAAAGTATCAAAAACATAATTTTTTTTTCATATGTAATAAACCCATGTTGTTTAGTTGCATCATCAATAAAAGTAACATAATAAGAATAGACACCAAGGGATGATACCTGAGCTAGTCCCCATACATATATATGCATAATCTCTCACTTTTCATCCTCTTTTGTCTTCCCAACTTTGAAAAATCTGACTCTCTTTTATTTTCCATACACATAGTGCTAAAAAAAATCCAAATCCACCTTTTTCAAATCTGGAAACAAATTCTTTGACTGGAGAACTTTCATCCCCTTCTCACTCATGTGCCCAAGTCTATGGTGCCATAATTTTGTATCCTATTTTGTAGAAACTAAAGTAATATAAAATTCAAAATTACCATTAGATAACTATAATGTACCTAACTTATCTCCTTTTTCTATTACCAATGATCCTTTAGTGACCTTCCATAAATTTTTTACAAATGTAACTATGCATCCCTCTCTTCCCAACTACCATTCTAAAATTATATTTCTTCTCAACTCAAGAACATGCCTTACCTCTTTTATCAACCATTTTTTTCTATTCTATAATTTTATCTGTATCTTACCCTTTATTATAATTTTATAGGGTTCACCATCACCCAAATAAACCTATTTAAAATCACCTTGAATATAGTCTTGAAAATAGTTCTTATGGGGTGTAGAATGAAAGAAATCCCTGAATATAACACCCAAGAATAATTAATGTCATATAAATAAAGGATTAAATCATCTTGTAACACATCACCTACTACATTTGCTTCCTAATTTTTATCTTTTTGTCCATCTCCTTGTTTTCCTTTTTGAAACCAACAATAATTCTTTAGGCGTCCTTTTTTCTTAGAAATCTAGCACACCAACATTCTTCTATATTTATATCTACCCTTCTTATACTTACCATGATTTCTTAGGCCCTTTCCTCTATCATTTTGTCTTCCTCTATTATCCATATTCAAAGCATTACCTAATGTCTCACCTATGCTTTTGCATCATATTTCCTCACTAAGACTAACACCAATCACATCATTAAACTTTAAAGTGTTTAAACCAGAGATAGAATTACTCGCAACTATGACCAAACCATTCAAACTTTTTGGCAATGAGAATAGAATCAAAAGATCCCTAACCTCATCTTAAAAATTTAATCCTACAAAGTTTAACTAATTTGTGATCATGTTAAATTCATTTAAATGATAAAAAACCAACCCACCTTCTAACATTTTTAGATTAAATGAATGCTTCATAAGAAATACCTTGTTGAAGGATGATTTTTTTTCATATAATCTATCTAATGCCTTTATCACATTCACTATTATCTTTTATTTTGAAATATTGAAGGCCTTAGATGCTACCATGCATAATCATATTGTTCCCAGTGATTTTCTATCAAGAACCTCCCAATCTTCATTTTTCATAGTCATCAAATTATTTTCTATTCTACCTAATGGTAAGAAAATATATTTCTAATATAGATATTACTCTATTTGTATCTTCCATAGCTATTAGTTTTTATTGTTGAACTTCTTGACCTTAAAATTTCCTTCTACCATTTCTCTCATTTGAACTAAGAATTCTCTTTTCCTGTGAATTTATCTTCCAAATAAACCTTTGGATCTAATACCAATTGATAGGAATATAGAACATAAATAAATATTTAGTTAAAAATGGAAATAAAATGCATAAAAAATAGCATAATAGAGACACATATTTAATTTGGTTCACCCAATATGGTCTATGTCCACATAGAAATAACCAGTCCTTATTATTCAGTCTAAAAAATAAAGGGAAAAACTTAAAATACATCCACTACAATATCCTCTTCACTCACACATATTATGTTATCATTATTAAAATTCACTCATATCAAAAGAGGGTTACACATTAGGGCATAAATGCAAAAACATAATTTATACCATTAGATCTATGACCTAATAGTGAATGGTCCATATTTACTATGAAATTAAAATATTTTACAATGTATTTAAAAAAAAAATTACTTCGGGGATGTTTCCCCTAAACCTCCACTAGATGGGGACTCAAAGTATAGTCACACCCCCTATACCCCCATAGTGACCCTAGTGGGGGTCATCACCCCCCCCCCCCCCCCCCAAACACACCCCTATGTTGGGAATTGGGCATTATAATAAGATCAAGCTCCACCATATAACAAGGATTTCATGTTCCTCTTAAGTAAGGGATGTGCCTAATTTGATCTATTTTTGAATTTTCTAGAGTCTTGATATTAGCCTCTATTGTGTCCTCCACTAGAAGGGTCAAACTATCTTCAATAATGGTTGGCAAAGATTTTAACTAGCCTATAATCATATAGTCATCCATTAGAACTAGCTCTTTGAGTTCTCTTAGGCATGATGAATCAGAATCCCCCAAGGGTAGGGATTGCAATGTGACAATCACTGTTGGAAATTATTGGATGATTTGATCAAAGGATTTTTATTCTTCAAAACTAAACTCAAACCCATAGATAAGTTCGTCATTGGTGGTGTCTTAGATTATTTGATTAAAACCTTGTTATTCAAGACTAAAATTAGACCCATAAACAAGTTCATCAATGGTGGTATCCTTGTCTATGTTTGAGGAAGGTTGAACACCCCCATCTAATGGAACCTAAAATAGGTTTTAACCACTATACTTACCTTTATCTTTACTATTTCCCTGATCTAAAAGTGCCTCAAAGATATTTTTACTTTGGGACCTCAATGTTTTATTTAATTTTTTTGCTAAGTGTGTTCATACATTCTCCAAAATAGGCTTCATGATCCAATTTGATTAAGAACCCTTATTTTTAGTCTACCAATAGAACATTATCCCTAAGGCCTAGAAAATCATAAATTACTTCATCATTCTAAAACTTATCAACTGACACTATCGATTCTTGTTGGCCCCAATCTATTAGTTGGGGATAATATAATGGAAGTGGATTATGGTGAATTACTAGTTAAAAGGTATAAATGGCATTAGTGTCAAACAAATTGGTATGGTATAGGTCATCAAAAGGTCTATGATCAGACTCTGCTTCACTGTCAGCAGTATCATCACTAGTTAGTGGTGATGGAATTTACATAAGATGGGGTCACACCTAGGTGGTTTAAATCTAAGACCACATGTTCTTTTGTACTAAGTAATAAAAATTGGCTCATGTGTTCCTAATTGATTTGGTCTGAGGCCTCCTCCTTCATAGGCTTAGTTATCCATGATCCAATTAGGAATGGGGTATTTGGAATTTTTGAAACAATTGGGCAATTTGTCATTATACAACCATGATTCATCATCTACAAGAGGGTCTTGTTCTTAGCTATTGGCTAGTATGAATATGTAGTTTTGATTTGCCCTTTATTTTCCATTTCATGCAAGGTGGTTTGGATTTTAATCTTCCAAAGGACTTTGGCTTCTATGGAAGCTTAAAAATGTGGAAGGTATTATAGGTCAAATATTCTCCTAGGCCATTAGTTGAGATGATGTAATGATTAGACATTTTAGGAGGTGATATATGGGAAAGTGAATCAAGGGTATCTGGGTCAATGTAGTTAGCCTATGGTGAATCAACAAGTATTTATTTTCCCTTGTCCTTCTTGGCAACTAGATTCAAACCAAAATGGTAGTTATAGCTTTGGTATTCAGCCTCTAAATGTTTACAACATTCATATGGTTGAAAATATCTAAGAATAGTAAACCTTATACCTAAATGGGAGAACTTGATCCACTGGTGCAATGTTGATGGGATTACATGAATATTGTGTATCCAAGGTCTTCCCAAAAGAATATTATATGACAAAGCAAGGTCTAACACATAACATAGTGTATCATGGGTCAAGGGCCTAATGATAACTAGAAAGCTAATGTTTCCTTATGATTCCCATTCTTCATTATCAGAGGCTTTGCTTATGATCATTTTTTCTTGGAGATATATTATCATATACTTGAGAAGCTTCATGAGCTTTAGAGACATAATATTCAGGCCTGATCCATTGTCTATGAGCGTATGTTTTGATTTGTACTATGTTATGACAACTTTGATGTATAATGGATTGTTATGCAGAGGGTAAAAGGATAACATATCACTTTGTTTAAAGGTTAATTATTGTCTTAGAGCTAAGTGTCCAATGAAATCTTGAAACTTATTTGGAGATATGTCATTAGAAACTTAGGATTGGCCAAGAAACTCTATCAATATTTTCTTGTGGATTGTAGATGTATGTAATAAATCCAAAATAGAGATTTGTATGAGTGTCTTTTGTAACTATTCCAAAATATCAAATATATATATTTTTTACAATGGTAAATGGCTTGTTCCTAGCTAGAATGGGTGGTTGTATGATGGGTGAAGTAACAAATGGATGTGGGACTAGTATGGTAATCTTCAACTACAAAGTTGTGATTACACAATCAAGATTAGATACAAGACAATTATTGCTAGCAAATGATAGTAGAGGGGGACCATAAAGGATAAGTCTCGACTATCAGTGCACTTATGCATGGTCATAGGCTAATGATAATTTATCGATATAAGGTCTAAAAATGGGAATCCCTATTTATTGGTTCACATGTATGCCATCCTAGGTCAAGGAAAGATTACCAACATGGGTTGGTTCATTAGGAATGATTATCAATGGTCTTGTTTGATTGTTACTTGGTCTTGGATTGATGGAAATGGTGTTAATGTGACCTCTTGTAATATGGCCTACAACCTTGTTGTAGCCATGTGCAACTACATGGTAGGTTTTCTGGTTATAGGCATCATTATGGCCTTGGTTTTAGCCATTTTTTTTATTTTATTGGTTCTATTGCTGATTTTTTTGGTTCTAACTTGACTATTGATACTAATATTATTGTTGCACTTGCCACTACTATTGGTTGTTGTTATGTTGAGGAAAGGGGTCTTGATAGCTTCCTAGATTTTGATTAGATGTGGAAGCTCTATTATCTAATGTTAAATCCATATTTTATAACATATTCTCAATCACATGTTTAATTTTCACACAATGATACAATTTATGGACATTAATCTGATGATACTCAAATAATTCATTTGTCTTGTACCAGTCTAGATAGCCAAGGCCGTTAGGATGGTAATTCAAAATAGGCTAGTTAATCAGATTAACTATGTCAAGATACATTAATATAGATTTAATGGGTTATCTAAGGTCACTAAAAATATGATTAGTTGGAATAGTTTTCCTTAGAGGAGGGTTTTACAAAGGAATATGTTGTTGCATTTGTTACACTAGTCTAGGTTCTTACACTTGTTATGTTTGCTACATTTTTTAAAGAGGTTATTGGTTAAGAGTAATTTAGATATGCATCTTAGGCTAAGTATATGGTGTTTGTATCATTTATACATGTCATGACTTGGTTAATCCATTCCCCACAACATTTTTGTTATGATTGAATTGCTTGGGTTTATCATAGTTATTGGCCTAGGCTAGTTGTGATGATTGTACTTAGACTTGGTTCTAATTTTGGCCATTGGTTTGGTTTTGATTTTATTTATAATTCAATGAGGTTAGTTTAATAATACATTTTTTAATAAGGGATATTTTTATCAATAAACCTTTTAAAATGATCTCCTTAAAAATGTGTGCATGGTTTAACTCCATATTGTAAGATCTCACTATGTAAATTCTTACTAAACATGGTGGATAGTTGTTTGTCTAGTAGACTATAGGTGAATCATATTTTAAGGGATATCCATCACTGTATATAAATCATAAATCTTTCATCATAATTTTATTTTGCTTGCATCAAATCTACCAATGAAATCTCATGTTTGAGATTGTAAGAGAAGTGTTGTACAAACTTGTCTAAAAAATCATCAAAGTCAGAAACTAAATTCTTGGGAAATTTAAAATACCATTCCAATTATTTTATTGATAGGCTCCATGGAAATAAAAATAATATGTATATGTCATTATAGGCCACTCGTTGGCATGCAATAAAGAATTCCATCAAATAGGCCTTGGGGTCACCTATCCCCTTATATTTGCCAAACTTTGGTGGTTCATACCCTTGATGAAATGGTATTTGAAATTACTCCATGTTGAAAGGGTAAGAACACATGTCATCTAACTTAAAATTATTAGTTTAATTTTTAGTGTGAATGAGGTCAATTGTATCCTTCATTTGTTGTAGTTCTTATGCGAGGAAACTAGTGGGATCATTGGCTTGAGGTGGAGGCTATGCGATCACAAGTGGATTAATTTGACCATGGGATAATGGAGGAATTTATTGTAGAATATTGGGTTAGATAGGGAATTGATTAGGAATAGTCATGCACATATTAAGATGTGATTGTTGAAATTACATGTACTGCAGTGTGAAATTATGGTAGGGATTGGGTATATAGCCTAGTTTTAGGGAAATTATGGTTGGGATAGAGGAATATGGATGTATTGTGCCTATTGAGATTGAATAAGGACATGTTACTGACTATTAAAACCTTGATAATTGAGGGGAACTTGTGAAATAAGATTTTGTTGTTGAACTTGTGGCACATTTGTCACAAAAGCTAATTGTTGCCTAATAGGTACTGATGGAACATTAAAACATATTGGTTATCTGAATCCCTATTGAGAAGTAGATGAATGTTGGAGATTTGAAATTTATTTCTAACCAATACTTGGATGATGTTGATTATACATCATTTGGTTTTGGATTATTATGTTAGTCTGTGACTGAAGAAGTATGTTTATCACTACCTAATGAGGTGGAACATTGGTTGTCCCCTATTGAGGTGGTAATATGTTTTGCCTCTAATGTATGGGTATGTTATATACTACCTTTTGTTATAGAATTTTATTTATTACTTGTTATGGTAGAGTAGCATTCATCACATTTTTTTGAGGCATGGCATTAGTCATTGGTTGACTACTTAATCTTTATGGTTGGGTGCTTGAAGAAGTAGCTATTTGAGGATTAGAGGTAGTTGGTTGAGGTTGGGAGTTAGAAGTTCCTTCTCCTTAAATTTGTGGATCATTCATGGTGCTAACTAAAGTCACCTTTTATTGTTGACTAGTTATTTGTGCATCAACACCACTCTAGTCTAAATTGGATGTTACTTATGTATTGTCCATGATGTTTGGCACATTATTATGCATAGAAGTATAAGACACTTCCTCTGTAGTTGGGGTAGTGAACATGTTTCATCTTGATTTTATTTATAAAAATGAGTCTAAACCCTAATTTTATTAGCCTATCAACTTAAGTAAGACTCCTATTGAAGGAACTAACTTAATAAGAGGTGCATTTGACATGGTCATATTATTAAATTTATGTGTTAGGTTTTGATATCTCTAGTATGATATCTACATTTGAATGAATTGGTCCTCCATGAGGCCTCCTTATGTTTCAAGCATATGAGGATCTTGATATGGCATGAGGGTTGTTATAAGAGGCGTATTTGTTGTTCTGATTGTAAGACATGCTATAAGGCCTTCTTACTAGACTTGAAATTTTTCATGGGAAAATTCTACTAGAAACTTAGCCCCTATCTCTATGGCTCTAATTAATACCTCATAATTATTTGCTAAAAATTGATTATAAATTAGATAAGAGTCATAGGATGATGGAATTGTAACATAATATGGTTGCTATTGGACTTGTTCTAAAACCATACGTATGCTAGATAAATTTTGGGTCATTTCTTCTTGGTCTTGCTCTGAGTATAGATATGTGATAACCAAATAATGGGCCAAAGGATGTTGAATTTTTTCCCCTATTTGAGCATTATAAGGTGAATAGGGATCCATCTCATAAATAACATCGTATTCATAAGGGTTTCAAATAAAGTCCTCTTGTGTGACAACATTTACATATAATGGATTATACATGACTCCACTGGATGTATAGCGATACATGGTTAAATTAATGGAAATTTTTTTGTGACAAGAGAGGTTATAGTTATACAAACTCTAAAAAAATATGTTTGAAAAGATAAAAGGTTTAAACTCTATCTAACTTGGTCAAAGGATGGAGTTGTATATTCAAAAAGAGTCTATTCAAATAATTGGTCAAAATAGTATAACATCAAATTTATAATGTTAAATGTCTCACATAAATAAGTTCAAGTAAAATGAACTAAAAATAAGATACCAAATTCTAGGTCTAAAGATGTTCCAAGTAGGTCTAAACTAGGAAAGGTAAAAGTTAGGACTTTTGGCCAAATGTAGCATCAAAATCTAGGCTCAAATAAGGCATGTGATAGGACTCTTGGAAAAATGTGGTGTCAAAATATATACTTGAAACAAAGGGATTATTTTAATCTAATAAACTTGGAACATTTTGGCAAAGACTAGGCACTTGATTCTAGGCATAAAGTTGATCAAAATTGGTACAAGGCATAAAACAAAAGGCACTTGGAGATGGACTTATTCTTCCAAATAAAGGCAAAAATAATATAGTTTCCAAATTTAGGTAATGAATTAACCTAATTTACACAACCCAAAATATAAATATATATGTATCAACCCCCACGAGATGAGGCTTAATAAAAAATCAATCAATGTTGAATATGAACTTATCAAAGTTAATTAAAAACTTGACATTAGGAAAAGTAGGGTTTAATTGACCAATAAGATAAGAAAATTTAAATTTAATAATAGTGCTAAATAAAATATCCAACAAGGCACATGGTTTGTTTTAAAAAATGTGAATCTTGGACACAAGACAAGACAAGTCTATGAAATAATACAAGCAACATAATAGCAATATTTCTCTCTAAAGATATAAACAATGGTTTGTTTCAAAGACCCTAAGGCACAAAACTTGACTTGATTTGGTCAGTGTAGCATTACCCATTTTAATCAAGTAACACAATCAACATTTTTGACACAATTTTTTAAGTCAAAAGCACAATATCAAATGGATGGCATAATGCCTCTTGAAACAATGGAGTAGTGTAGACACAAGACTCAATTTTGTCATGGTTTAAGCAAATAAATTTTTATACTTAAAAAACTAAGTAATAAATTAATAAATAACAAAATACAACTAATTATATCATCATAGATCCTATCAAGGTTGGTCAAATGTGGTTGACTAAAACTTACAATTTATGATCATTTAGATGGTCCCAAGCATGGTTAATGTGAGATATGAAACATGATAATTAGACCATCATAAATTGGATTATTTTAAAAAGGTATTTTACTTTTCAAAAACACTACATCCATTAATTGCTCAGTGTAGTGTGATGTCTTGATCAATCATATGTTTTAGGCCAGCTTGCCACTAATGGAGTTTACTTAATCAATCAAATAAATATCCCAATAGGGAAATCCTAATTTATATATCCACATGAAGAGGGGTTAAATTTAATGATGGGATAGTAATACCCATGTCAAATCTTCCCTAAATAACTTGTGAATAAGCTATGAACTCCCTTTTATAAGGCAAATTGAATGAAAAATAAAACTAAGTGGAATGACTTTAGGGTTATTTTTAGATCACCTAAACCATATGGGTTTTGGGGAGAGCCTAGGAAACATTATTTATACACCTTGGACTAGGTATAAATTTAAAGTGAAGAGGAAATTTTGGTCACCCAAGTTACCTATAGGGGATGAGGGGAGAGCATACACATAGTCTTTTTTTGTGAAAACAAACAAGCAATAAACACTTTCAAGAAATGAAATAAAAATAAGTGTTGATTTTTAGGAACCATATTGAGATTCTTATTTAAGTTCTTTACTTGGCCCCTTGGATTAAAATCTTGAAATAAATTTACATAAAATCACTTTAAGAAAAAAAAGATCTATGCTCATTATATGCACTAACACTAAATATTCAAGATTTAACCATTTGTTTTAGGCACCAAACTAAAGTGTTAAAATAATTAACAATGATAGGTTCCTTTTAAGCACTAAAGTCAAATTTTCAATATTGAACCATTATTTTTAGGCACCAAATTGAAGTGTGTAATACTTAGATAAATTCATTTTAAACACCCAAAAATGAAATGTTCTTAAGTCTAAACTTGCAAGTTCATGTTTTAATCCTGCCTTAGACCTACAAGGGTTAGAGAGTTTCAACCTACTTATAAGCACTTTTAATGACGATAAAAAAAACTTACAAAACATAACTCATGGGTTTCCTATTTTAAAAACATAAAGATCAATGTCTATCAGAATTGATTGATGCTAGTTATAAAGTGACTGATGCTAGTCAGTCTCATAAGGAACCAATGATGGCTATAAAGAACCATAATAATCGATTAATATCGATGCCAATCACCTATGAAACCAAAGGCAAAACAAACATGAGATAAAAATGTTGGCTTAAAATTAGATAAAAACTATTCAAATCTTGTAAAATAATGATTAGGTAGAGAGTATAAAGATCAATGAAACCAAGAAATGACTAGAAGAAATGTTAAAAAGATTAAAAATGAAATATTTATAATCATGTTTTCCCTTGCACCCTAACTAATTTAAATCACCCAAAATTGAGCTTGGTTAGGTATAACAAATGATGGTTTGGTAGAACTAATACCAGTTATGCCTGAATGATGTCAGTCCCTATGTAGATCTGAGTTAGCATAAAAATAAAAAAAATATAGCAAAAACAAAGACAAAACTCTAATTTTTAAAATATTCAAGCATTCATTTGACTATTTATGAGTTTCATCTTGGTATCCTTATTATATGGGATATACTTAGGTCCCATAGGGTGTGCCATTTGTGATCATAGGAATTTGATTATAGAGAGGAGGTTATATCTAATGTTAGTTTTCAATAAACCATGAAATAAACACAATAAAAATATTAACATATCTATGCCTATATCATAAGGAGAAATTAGTGAATAAACAATAATTATAAACACAACTAATATACAAAATAAACAAGATCTCTTACCTTCTTTAAATTCTCCAAATGATGTGTTCATTTGGCTTGTTCGGGTTGTGCTCAAAGAGTCTTTGGAAAATGGATTTGTGTGGCTCCTTCTCTCCTTGGCACCATATTTTTTTGATGTGTCTTTCACTTGGTTGATGGCTTATCTTATAATTTTGGCATTATAACACTATTTTTTCCAATCTTGTTATAAAAGTTGTATTATAACTTTACTTTATCTAAACTCTCCAAATGATGAGGCAAATGCTTGTATTTATAGGTTTCAAAACTAACCCCAACTCAAGGTGAGTTAAGGTGTAGTTAAATCTTGGAATGGGTTAAAACCTAACCTAAGTGAGTTAATTAACCATAGTAGAGTTAAAATAAGCAACATAAAAACACATTTATATATGTAAATGGAGGAACCATAGACTTAAATATAACACACACACACACACAAACATTATATATATATATATATATACATATATATATATATATACATATATATATATATACATATATATATATATATATACATATATATATATATATATATATATATATATATACATACATATATATATATATATGTACATATATATATATATGTACATATATATATATATATATATATATGTATATATATATATATGTATGTATGTAACATACATACATACATACATATATATATATATATATATATATATATATATATATATATATATATATATATATATATATCTTGTCATTTCCTATTCATAAACTTAAAAAAAAGAATAAATAATCCAAATCCAATATTAATTTACTTAAAATGTAAAACCTAAAGTTGAGTTAATTTATACAAAAGTAATCAACCTATCTATAGGTTTATATCTGCCTAATTCTTCATAATTTTTCATCTCAGACTCACATTTTTACACACAATTATGCCCTAATTTGGGTTAATAACTTGAATTGATTTCAAAAAAACAATTTTGACATTTGTATGAAAAAAAATGACTTAAAACTAGTTTTTAAAGATTGAGTTTTAATCTAACACACCTAATCATACACTAACCTAGGTTATAGATACAAAATCGTGACTTGGTTTAAACATAACAATGACCTAGTAAAATTTTTATATGGAAAGAATGATTCAATAATATTTTTAAAATTTTTAGCTTAACCAAAACCCATATTTATATTTAACTCAACTATTAAATCCATATGTTCCTGAATTTATCCTGGGTATTATTGATGTTGGTTTTGTGCACACCTCAAAGTTTAAATGAGGTAGGCTCTAATATTTTTGGATCTCCATGGAACAAGGTTCCACTCTAGGGAATGATTTAAAATTATGTGGTTACAACAACTAGGTAATGTAATAATAGGTTAATCTTGTGGGTTGTTTAACTAGGTTTTATGGATGAATGCATGGAATCTAATAGAAAGTAATCACTAGGTGAGTTAGATGGGTGGAGAATTATTATAATGTGGCTAGATCTCAAATAAATTCAAAATTGGAAATAAGGTTAAAGTATAAAACAAATCTTTTTATTCTTAAAATGTGACTTCTAAAATTGTTTCTTTAGTGGAAAAGTGTCTCCAAGACTAGTATTTGTTATTTGCAACTATTGCACACTCATGAACAAGCACAATTAGTAGTTTGTAATAGGAGATATAGGATGCTCAATTATCTCATATAAAGGTTGATATTATTAGGGTTTTTGTTACATACCCTTGTCTAAGAGATTATAGTTTAGACCAAAAAATTGACTAGGGTAGTTATGACTCATGCCTAGATGAATATACTACAAGAGACTCTACACACCTTGGATAATCAATTCAAAATTTACTAACTATTTAAACTAATTAAACCTATCAATCCTCAATTGTTATTACATATCTAAGATTAATATTCATTAATTCAAACAATCATATTCATATATAACATTATCACACTTTATAATTATTGAATTAATATAGACAAAGAAACTTTCAATATCATTAACATAAAAAAGGAAAAAAAAAGAACAAACACAGTTTCATTAAAATCAATTTCTTGATCTCTTACTATATATTGATCCAAAAAATTGACCCTTTGAAAAGAGAGTTCTATAGGTATATAAATAACTTGGGGAATGGTTCTCCTTGTATCCTCCAAGTATAGAAAACTTTGATTACATCTTGAATGACTAGATCATAAGTCTCAGTTTCATGTCATAACTTATATATATATATATATATATATATATATATATATATATATATATATATATATATATATATATATATATATATATATATATATATATATATCTCAAACATGTAATGTGTGCATGATGGAAAATAAATAATTTATTTAATTAAAAAATGGATGTAAAAAAACTTAACCACTCATTTGTAATCATTATATGAAAAATTATACAAAAAAATCCTTTGAATTTAGGTTAAATCATCTCTGACTTAACACTTTTCAAACCTATTATTGGAATTGCCATTGTGTTTATTGTTGTGGAGGTGGTGATTGGAATTGTACTTGGTAATTCACTCATTATTTGGTCAAGAGTTATGTTACATATGAAATATGAGGCAACATTGATGCAATTTTTTAACTATAAGGGGATGAAGTTGATGATAATATTATAATTGGAATTGTAGGTGAGGTTTGAGAAGCATAACTAGTAGGTGGTGTTGATGTTGTTTTCTTCTTTACATCTAACTCTTGATAATACTTGTATGCCTTATCATGTTTCTAATTTATTATTTACATCTAAATATTGATAATACTTGTATGCCTTATCACGTTTCACATGAATTAAGTTCATATCAATAAGATGAGGTCTAGTTACCCCACTTATTCATTTCAACAACCTTGTATACTCTAAAAGACCTCTACCTCTATAGCCTTTCTCCTTCATGTTTAAATTTTTCTTTAATGTCCTCCAAGCTCAATCCTTGTAAAATATATTTGAAACTATCTAAAACTTGATGAATTATTTTATCAAAAGTGTTCCAAGCTACTAGCTTCCCTACATTGTCCCAGACTCCTGTTAATTCAAGCTCACCTAAAATTTGTGTTGCTTAATTTTCCTGTTCTGTAAGCATATTCACCAAAGCTTCAAAAGATGACACCCAATCCTAGGTCTCATGTGTCATGATGATAGATAAATTAAATGCATTAATTACCCCTAGAGAGGTCATTATATCTAAGTGGTTGAATTTTTTATTAAGGGTGTATAATACTAATAAAATCAAATTATTTTCATCTTCTTTAAAAAGCTTAAACAATTTTATTATTAAATTTACCTACATAGCTAATTGGAATCTCAAAGAATGATTTTTATCAAAATTTTCATACAAAATAAGTGCCATATTTTATATATACTAATCTATATTGAGGGGGAACTCATATCATCTGCTACTTCTCTGTAAGACTTTACAACTCTTCTTCTAGTTTTTGTCTAGCCATCTCTGTTCTATGGATGGATAGTACTACCATGATATGGGTCTCTATATAGGACTTGAGGTCCTCAATATATGGGGATTAACCCTTCTTCCTATATTTATTTTTGAAAGGAAATAAATTTCTTCTCTTTCCTCCAAAATTAACCCTCTTCTAGTGTTATCCTCAATCTTTATTTGTCTAACCCTCTAGACTCAGTTGTGGCTTTATCAAAAAGTGATATTACAATATGAAGCTTAGTAATATTCAGATTGGGCCTCTTAGAATTTAAATCTCTTAACTCCTTGGCCCTTTCTATAAGAGTGAGCTTTGAAGGATTTAATGGTTGAGCTTCGATTTACACATGCTCCTCAGGTTTAGATTCAGGATTAGAGAAGGGTTTGGGCATTAAAGCCAATTTATTTTGGACAAGTCTATGTTCCCAAATTATGGTATGGGGTACACAACATAGTTTGGTCTATTTTTTGGGGCCCTCTTAGTTTTCACTAGTATTATGGTATAGATTGGTCATAAAAAATGTATTTGTAAACCCAATTGGGTAGAAGAGAAAACTATTTGAGTGTTGGGTTGGCTGGTGGCTATGGAAATAGAAGTGGATACTACAAGAGTGGGAACATAGGTGGTTTGGATGGAAATAAATATGGTTGAAGGGATGAAGGCCAAAGGAATAGAAATTATAGTGATGAAGACTATAGGGGTAATGGTTAAAGAAGTGGAAGTGGTAATTAGAATAGTAGAGGTGGGTTGCATGAAAATAAGACCAATAGAGAGTGATTTCACATGAATGAAAGTAAAAAAAATTGGAAAAGGCATGGTATAAGTGATTGGTAATGACATTAGAGGAAAATTTCCTAAGTGGGTAGTGAAGAGAGCACCCTTACTAGATTTTTTACCATTGAGGGATGCCTTTGATTTTAGTGTTTGTAAGATCAAGAACATGGCTTGCTGTAGTTATTCCTCAACCACCTCTTGACTTGGATTTCCTTCAAATGAATATTTTACCTCTCGTCTATCTAATTTTATGGATGGGGTATTAGGTCTCTCCCCATTGGTTTCCTTTGATAGCACAATGCTAATTTCTTAGGTTGTGGAGTAGTCACCTATTAGATAAGAGGAGGGAAAGTCATATTAGATGTTAGGAATGTTGAATCCACCATCATAGGTACAAGTTTTTCCACATCAAAAGAATAAAATAAAATGATCTCCACCTCTTACCTACTTGTGATGTCCTTTTTTTATGTCAACTCCTCTACTAATTCATGTTTAACTCTTCTTAGTTCAACAATAGATGCTTGAATTGAAGGAGTCTATTCTTCTTCTTCTTGTATAGCTAGTATATCTTCTAGATATTTTTCTTGTTCATTAGCATCTGGTGTTTCCTTCATCACTTTTTCTTTATCTTGTTGAGATGTCATCACAATAGATAGTTTTTGTGGATCTTGACCTTAGTTTTATGGATGTTGATAATGCCTACTACTCCATAAGTTAGAGGATCTCTATCCTCCTAGAAATGGGATCTTGAATGTAGCTTGAATAAGCATAAAGGATGGGTCAATTTGTATCAACCTCAATAAATCTTTGCTTAATATTTATATCACTATTCTTTATTTTTCTTCCTCATCATCCTTGACATTAAAAATATGAAGTCATGGTCAAATGACTCATGTTTATATGGGATGCCTAGGTTGTGGATATTTTTTAATACTTTCATATGGGGGTGCCAATCCCTGTAGGGTAGAGTGGACATTGCATAATTTCTCATCACATTAATAGCTTTCTTGAAATGCCTCCTAAGATTATATTGCATCCTCCCAATAGTGATATGGGAGTTGCCTTTCTTGTTCTTTATTAGATCTTCATCTATTCTATTCCATATCTAGAAGGCAATTTTTTTGTTTGGACACTTTATCATAAATAAACATGGGAATTCAAAGAGGGTCCACCTCATGTCCAATAATCATGATGATAGTATAATCAAGGTAGAGACAATAGTCTCCCATATTGGTGAGTGTTGCAATATTGGGTAAAATCCTAGCCAAAGGGTGGCCATGAATGACCATCCAAACTTGGGGGTAAAGTTCCTATACTATTCTATAAATGTTCCTATCATATAAATATATGCAAATGAAAGAATAAAAATCACATATTTTATCCTTGATAAAATCAAGGTTGGGACTCCATAAAACCCCATTATGCATGTACATGATTCCCATGAATGCATCTAGTAAGTATGACATCATATAAAAATTTACCCCTCAGGGCCTCTTATCCTTGTGAATAATTTGTTTATGTAGAAGGAACTAATGACTTCCCATAATGCATAGGTGCACTCTAAAGTAATGAACAAGTCTAGTAGGGGTACCAATTCTAGATGTAGTAAGTGGATTTTTAAGTGGTCAAAAAGTTGGTTCAAATATGACATGATTATGAAAATCCACATATTAAATTATGTGATAGCAATGGGGTTATTAATATGATATTTTATAGTGAACATCTCACTTGGGAGAAGCCACTTCCCTATTGCTCACTCTACATTGTTGTTTTTATTCCAAGTGACTATAGTTTGTATGTCAAATGTAACATTTGGTATAGGGAGACATAAATACCTCATGAATGATTCTCTAGAGAAGTATGCCATAACTGTGTTGTTATTTAAGTAGTGAAAGTAACCACTATATATAATTATACCTTTGAAGAACAAGCCTCACAACAAGTCTATACACAATATGACTTCTAATTTGGCAGATGCTTAGTGAAGGGCATGTTGCTTGAATGGGAATAATTCCACTATAAATTGTTTTTCCTTAGTCGAGATGTCCTCTTCTAATGAAAATTAATAAATATTATCTATGACCTCTCATAGATCCAAGTAATTGGCATAGAGGACATCAAACACAATTGCATCAAAAATCATGTCTAAGTATTCAATAGAGTCTTTGATGGAAAACCTAATGGGTGTTGAGGGTCCCTTGTATGACCTAGATGAAGATGCTATGGATGTTGATGGATGATATTAAAATTAAAGATTTAAAAAATGGTAGTGTAAAAATTAAATTACATGAGTTTCAAGTCATTATGGTCACAACTAGGGCTTTTGAGATTGTAGAAGGTTAAGTTTGCTCAATCTTTTAAAAATGAAATGAGATGAACTTGATTAGGGACTTAATTTCCATTAATTTCCAACATCTATGAGTTCATCACCTTCATTCAATTTGAACCTGACCACTCATTCCAAGTGTACATGCCACGTAAGATGCTTGCTCATTTAGGGTACCATGGTGTTGCCTTTTCCTTTTGACATTTATCACTATATGGTTTATTCAGGGGAGTTTAACTTTTACCTTCAACCTAATAGACCCCAAAAATAAAATGCTCTTTGAATAAATTCATTCTAAAATAATTTGTCTAAAAACTATCAAAGGTATAGTTCCTAAAGACTAAGTACTCTTCAGGGAGATTACCATTTAGGAGGAAGTTGTCACATAGAAAGTTCCCAAATTGTAAACCTCCCAAATGAAATATACCAAAGATAAAGTTTCTTAGGAAAAACTCCTAAAGACAAAATTTCTGAAAGAAAAGTCACCACTTAAAAAGTTCCCAAAGATAAGTCACTACCTAGAAATTTATCGAGCATAAACCTTCCAAATGAATTTATCTGAAAGAAATTTTCTGACCAAAATGAAGTTTTGAATAGAGAGTTATCGAGGGAAATTTGTTTAAAGGAAAGTTTATAAAGATAAAGTTCCCAACTAGAATACACCGAAGGAAAGATTTTTAGGGAAACATTTTCAAAGACCAAAATGCCTAACAGAAAGTTCTTGAAGGAAAGTTTTTGAATAAAACCTCCTAAAGACTAATGCTTGTGAATAAATAGTTTCCAAATACAAAGTATCCAAAAAAAAGGTCTTTTGGATGAAAAGAATTTGAATAAGCCAATTTGAATACTTGTCATACATCGCAATTCTTCCCAAATTTATATTAATATCTTGGTTTAAATGAGTCCTCTCAAATGAAAATAGTTGCATGACAATAAAAATGTGACTTATTATCCAAAATATCAATATACTTTAGATAATAAATCTCATACACACCCAAATAATATATACATCCTATAAAAATAAAGGGGGTCCCCACTTATCAAAGAAAAAATTACCAAGGTGGGGTGTGTTGAGTACAATAAATGGAGACTCACAAGGTTGAATACTCCCTAGTTTTTAGGAACCTAGAATCCATGGTCTTGTAATCCAAATATCAACCATGAACCTTACTAAAATAAATCATTAATTCATAAATAAAAATAAACTCTTAATAATACTATGAAACATACTAACTTCACTTATACATTAGACCTATGTGTGGGAAAGTTTTATTATTTATCTCTTGTGAAAGGGTTTTAGGTAAAGACATGAAGCAATCTGTAGGTTGCATTCTGATCAAGCATTAGGTACGTAGACATTGGGGAGCTCAGGCATTACTCTATTGCTAGCTAGGAATCCATAACCCTGATAGAGATACCTTTGATCACCTCTTCTCTCTTTCTTCATATTTTTCAAGATGTATGATACATTGATATTATTTCATCATGTATGTTTCTAATCCTATTTGATTTTATTTTGGAATTTTGGATTATGCCTTTTATTTATTTCTATATATATATATATATATATATATATATATATATATATATATATATATATAAAATGAAATATGGAAGAAGGTGACCACCGTGAATTGGTCTTAGTAAAGTTTTGGTTAATCAAAATGTACCTATCAACTTTTACACATGTTAGTGGTTATTACCTAAAATAATTATTAACATTTTATATGAATTTGACCCAAGGGGATAAGGAGAGATTTCTAAATTTGTAAAAAACTATGGGAGAAACTTTCATGTACTTGATGGAATCATTAACTTTGGGACATAGTCATGGATAACTCTCTCATTGCTTACCTAGATTAAGAATTCTAAACTAAAATATACAAAATCCATTGATTTGAGTTAGATTCAAAACACAAAAAAATATTATTTAATTATAACAAGATTTATCAACTTAGAATACCATGAAATCAAAATAAAACTAGCCTAGAAAGTAGGAAAACTGCCTAATGTAAACACACCCAACAAAGCAAAATAAGCTAGTAAAAGCAAAAGTGAATAATATAGAAAAAATGAATTACTATAATAAAATAAAATGACTAAAATCATGAATTTGACTAATAAAAAAAATCTAACCTAATCTTACCTCCTTCCTAAAATTTATTGTTATTACCTGAAATAAGTATTAGCATTTTATATGCATTTGACCCAAGGGGATAAGGAGAGATTTATAAATTTGTACAAAATTGTGGGAGAAACATTCATGTACCTAATGGAATCATTAGCTTTGGGACATAGTCATGGATAACTCTATCATTACTTACCTAGATTAAGAATTCTAAACTATAGTATACAACACCAATTGATTCGAGTTAGATTAAAAACACCAAAAAATGTTTTTTAATTATAAAAATATTAATCAAATTAGACTACCATCAAATCAAAATAAAACTATCTTAGAAAGTAGGAAAACTACCTAATGTAAACACACCCAACAAAGCAAAATAAGCTAGTAAAATCAAAAGTGACTAATCTAGAAAAAATGAATTACTCTAATAAAAGCAAATGACTAAAATCATGAATTTGAATAATAAAAAAACCTAACCTAATCCTACTTCCTTCCTAACATCTGTTGTTACTCAAATACCTCTTCAGATGGATCAATCATGAAATAATGCTTCAAAAACAATCCATTAACTAGATATGTCAAATTGTTACATTGAAAATATTTCAAATAGAATGAATTATTACCAAAGATATTGGAGATATGATATGGTCCTATCCATAGTGTTGTAAACTTGTCATACATTTCTTTTTTATCATGGGCTTTGTCCCATAGCAGCACTAGGTCAGAAATCTTTAATACTTTGAATTTTTCTCTCTTATCAAACCATCTCTTAACCATGTCCTGATGTTTGCTAAGGTTTTAAAATACTTCATTCCTAGAGTCTTCTATTTTGATGATATATAAAAAATATAGACTTTATTTTGTCATTGGGATCCATGTATTCCTACATAAATTGATATGTTGATAGATTCAACATGATTGGAAACACTAGTTGTCTCTCATAAACCAACATATATTGAAAAGCTTTAAGGGCCTATTTATAGTGATTTCAATTTGCACAGAGTGAAATTTCAATAAGAGATGCCAATCCCTAGGCCTATCTATGGAGGAATTTTTTATAACATCTATGAGGTTCTTGTTGGTTAACTTAGCCAATCCATTCCCTTACAGGTAGTGATTAGAGGATGATCTGATTGTAATCTAATTATCATAGGTCCATTCGGTGAACTTAGATAATTAAAAAATTGGTAAATTATCATAAACTAAAGAGATAGGTGTACCAAACCTAGTTGTGATATGATTTTCAAGAAAACTGATCACATTTTGGGCTCTTGAGTTCTTGGTGTCTACTACCTCAATCCATATAGTTAAATAATCTCTAGTAGTGAGTATAAATTTGTGCTCAACTAAGGAATTTAGGTTTATAACACCAAATAAATCCAAACCCCATTCTAAAAATGTCCTACCTTCAATCATAAGATATAGTGGCATTGTTGTGTGTATGTCTCTTTTTTCTAAGATTTGACATTCATGGAAAATCCTCACATGGAAGTGAGCATCCTTAAAGACCATTAGCCAATAATAACCCATTATGAGTATTTTATGGGTTTTATTATTTCCATATAGATGATTACTACCAATATTTTGATGCATATTTTCTAATATCTCCTAAGCTTCTTCACATGACACACATTTTAAATAGATGCCTTTATAGTTATTCCTATGGAAAATTTCTTTCCTTATCATATAAGGATCAACTTTAAGTCTTAATGCTCTCTTTTTCTCTCTCTTGAGTTCCTAGGGACATGTTCTAATGGTTAAGAACTAGATAATAGTTGAATACCAATCTTATTAAGAAACCTATGTTTGACATACCTCCTTGATGGTGATATGTGGGTCTAGTTTAGCCATCAACTGAATAATGCCTTATTCTCTAACAATCCTAGAAAATTTACTTTTAATATCAAACTCTTACAACTTCACCATCCATTTAACTCTACCCTTCATGGATTCATTCTTTCCCAGCATAAACTTGACAATAGGATCAAGTACTATGGTGATTATCCTATTTTAGAGGATGTAGTGCCTAAATTTATTAACATCTTTGATGAGAACGAATATTTAATTTTCAATTAGGGAGTATATGAGATTTACATCTTTCAAGTTGGTGATCATAAAATTGATAATATATTCACTTACTTCCTTCTTCTATGTAATCATGACAATGGTATGCACTGAATCAATTGAATACAATAAAATGTTCTTAGTGAAATCTAGACTTTCTAGTACTAGGGTCTGTGAAATAGCCTTCTTTATGTCTTGGAAATACTTCTTAGATTCAAGTTCCCATTCCACATTTGCATTATGTTTAACCATTGTATTTAGGGGCCTAAGAATATTTATAAATCTTGATATAAATTTCCTTACAAAATTTATCTTCCCAAAGAAGGACTTGAGCTCCTTTTTACTATTTGGAAACATTATTTTTAAAATCCCTTAAATTATGTTTGGGTCAATGGTGATCCTATATTTAGTAATAATGTGGCCCAATAATTTGCCTTCGATAACACCAAAAATACTCTTCTTGGGGTTAAGTGATACACCAAACTTCCTATACCTTTAAAAATTTAACTAAAGGTGGTCAATATAATCAACTCTATTTTTAGATAAAATAGTGAGATTATTTATTTATATGATTATGAACTTTCTAATCTATAATAACCCCATTGGGTTTTATCAAAATATAGTAATTTTAATTTAAATTAATTACACATCTTCATCGTACATATTTTAACACAAGAAATCTAATTATTGATCTTTAACTAACTGCATTAATCTAGTTAGCCACAAGGTTTATAGATAATCCACTTAGCTAATGATCAACATGAAAATACATAACAAATCATGTATAATGTTAAATAAAAAATAAATACTGCATCTAAATCAATAAAGTAGTA
The DNA here is from genome assembly GCA_037957365.1 of Torreya grandis. Classification (NCBI taxonomy): domain Eukaryota; kingdom Viridiplantae; phylum Streptophyta; class Pinopsida; order Cupressales; family Taxaceae; genus Torreya; species Torreya grandis. The sequence continues at coordinate 5,220,921 of JARHVA010000456.1, forward strand.
GTATAATTTTAGCCATGACTGATACAACATTATAACCACTATTATAGAAGTATAATGAATAGATATTGTAATTTTTAGTAATAAATAATATCTCAAATAATAATACATGATATAATGTTACATGGAGCATGAGTCTCCATAACTCAAGAGTCTCCACGACTCAAGATTCTCTATGACTCAAGAGTCTCCACAACTTAAGTATCGACTATAATCTCAAGTGTAGTCTCTAGTTTAGTACTTCTACATGGAGGGATAGCATCATCTGAGTGTTTTTATACAACAATCACAAACCATAAATCCCCCACACTATCTCCCAATAAGTAAATGGAACTCCCTTCATAGATATGTAGATAATGATGGTAGATAAATCTAGAGTGACATACTATAAATTGTGTGATGTAGATATATAATACATGATGTGTACCATAAAAAAATACATTCTAACATGATATCACTCAAACATTAAAACTATATCCACATATGAAATGACTTATTATTGGTTGTTATTATTTATTACTTACAGACCTATTAAAATGATATAACAATATGGTTATTGTACATAAAATTACAATACATAATAATTGTATATATATATATATATATATATATATATATATATATATATCATGGAATCCATTTCTTATCATAAAAGTCTATAAATGATTTGGTTTGAATATTTTGGCCATCACTTTACCATTTTGGACTGGGTTCTCATGCATGAATGGGTTGCCTTACATTATGGTTTGATGTAAAGTTTTATTGAACCCATGTTTATAACCTTTCCAATTGTGTGTTCTTTCATTTAAGATTGTGTTTTCTTTTGGACTTTCAAGTATATTTATACATGAAATTCTGGGCTTAAATATGGTTAAGATGCAAATTGATATTGAAAAAATCAATTATATACACTAGGTGGTTTTTTTTCTTTGAAACCAACTATGTTATTTTGGATAATGGTCATTTTTTCCTCCATACATGTATTGAGAATCCATCTTGTATCTATTAACCTTGGTTATTTTGAGTTGTCTATGGTTATATTATTTCTTCGAATGATATTTATCTAGGTGGTGAAGTTTTCTATTATTTAAAGGACTATTGTATTTTATTTAGCCTACAGAAGGAAATCTTATCCTTGTCTTATTTAATATATGGGATTATCTCATTTGACTGAGAAATGTTGTTATATTGATCTTCATTTTTGTTTATATGGTTTTCAAAAATCTTGAATCAATTGATTCATGGGTTTTCATTTTTAATTAATTCAAAGTCTATTACATACATACATACATGCATGCATGCATGCATGCATGCATACATACATACATACATACATACATACATACATACATACATACATACATACATACATATATATATATATATATATATATATATATATATATATATATATATATATATATATATATTATAGTTTCATTTTCTCTAAATTTTCATGACTATTCTCCTTGTGGATTCTGGGTTATTCCTTTTAAATTATGATTGATATGAAGTTTAGACTTGGTCTCTTTTCTGACTTTAAATCATTTTTGGATTTATTGGTGCTAAATAAGTTATTAAGTTTTGAATATAATATATATACCTATATGTATATATTCAAGCAAAATGTTTATATACCCTAGGTGTTTGTGTTTAAAACAATTGTGTTCATATATATATATATATATATATATATATATATATATATATATATATATATTGAATAGTTGGATAAGGGAAATATGAACACAATTGTTTTAAACACAAACACCTAGGGTATCTATCTCTCTTTCTATATATATATATATATATATATATATATATATATATAGAAAGAGAGATAGATACCCTAGGTGTTTGTGTTTAAAACAATTGTGTTCATATTTCCCTTATCCAACTATTCAATATATATATATATAGAGAGAGAGAGAGAGAGAGAGAGAAAGAGAGATAGATGTAAACATATTGGTATGATCCACACTTATAATAATTAGAAAATATGCATAATATAATTCATATCAACACAAAACAATAGATATTTGTGGACCAATATGTCCAAATATTTAATATATGTAGAAATAGAATACCCTTAAGGTAGGGCAAAACCATACAATACTACTTTAAGAAGGAATAACTCTATAGTGTCTCTTCGAGAGGACAACCTCCAATATCCTCTTACAATAGAAGACTCAATGCTTACTTTATTCCTTTACAATGATAATCATCTCCTTTATATAGACATCTATATAACTAACAATGGATGGGTAACCTCCTAATCCCAATGTAGGCCAACCATTACTCAATACACTAATTCCACAAGTTATTCCACTATCCTAATATATTAAACCCATATAGTTAAGATGGATGTGTGCCATGTGTCAACATTTACATCAACCCATATACATTAATATATATATCATATCCCTAGGTACATATCACATATATCTAGATATGATTATGTGGTTGTGCACTTAAGCATGAATAGACTGTCCACTTGAACCTTTTGATTTTCACTACCCTGAGGTCTTTGACTTAAGTATGTGTTATTTAATTGATGTTTGTTCAATGTTCTATCCTTATGGTTTTTAATGGACTATGTCAAACTTAATGATTATTCCATGTTATATTATGATTGTTAAAATTTGACTTAGACATTTTAAAGTTGACTAAGTTGAATTGATAATTATTGTTATGTTATAATTAAATTTTGGTTGTCTTTTTCTTTCTTGGTGGAATGTGTACAAATCCATTCTTGGACCAGACCAGAATAGTTATAGGTATGTATTGAGGGTTTGTATGTTTAAACAACTAGTTGGTATTTTAGATGCGGTCCAAGTGGGATGAATTTGAAAGCTATATAATGGATTAATATTCAATCCATTCCATATTATTCAATGGTATAAATTAACCATCCTCATCCTTAACATATACCTTGATGGTTTAAGCATTCCCATTTTACCTTGAAATGAATAGATGTTGGCATTTGTGTCTTTTTGTGGTTATGTTCTTGTTCATAGTTTGATGTGCTCAAAATACAATACCTATTCCTAGTTACCATAACTACCAATATCATGTTGGTTGGGGTGTTAAGGGACACTAATGGGGGGCTCATAGGATTGGTGGGGTGGGTTTGTCCTAATTAGCTAGTTTGTGATCCACTTCTATAACATCACATGGAAGATGTTAATAAATGTGTTTATTAATTTTATTAGATTAAGTTAGTAATTTTTAATTGATTATCATAATGATATTGATAGATACTAAAAAATGTTGTGAATAGAAGTTGGAAATGAATTATTAAAAGGGCAAATTAAATAAGCTTGAATCTTTATATAGGTACCTTGAAAGTGCATTGTTTAATCTTATCCCTTATGATTATAGTGTATAAGAATCATTTGATTATGTTATAAGTTATATGATCTAAAAATGGGTTTAGATGACATATTGTTTATTTTTATACTAGCTCTCATAGTTCTAATAATCTGGTATGAAAATGAATTGACACTATGACTTGTGTTAAAATTAAAAACCTCTAATTATATTCTTTCTAGGTTTTGAGGAGAATCATTAGAAGGTTATGATGGATCTATTTTTCATAAATTATTCCATTTTAAAAGATATAGATTAGTTTATTATGATAATTAATGTTTATTTTATAATATTGATTTATGAAATTATAAATAATTGAATGGTTACAAATAGTTGGCTACAACTGTATACTTCAAAGTAAATATTAATTAATAAAAGTTATTGATTGTTCTTGAATTACATGTGAATTTTAACTTACCATAGTCACTTGGATTAGAATAAATAAAGTGACATAATATTTATAAGATAGATGGTTACTCTTATTTTTAATTACATATCTATGTTAGAAGCATCTAACCCTTGCAACAATGCATAAAGCTGGACTATAATAAAAATGAAATAAATACTTCATACACTTAAGACCTATTCATTGCATGTAAGGTATGTTTCAATTATATATTATCATTTATCTAATTTATACATATGATTATGACATCTAAAATTAATTTGTGAACAAACATAGCCATGGTAAAAGAATGAATAAATCTAAAATGCAATAATCATGCACAATACTTTCCTTATCTACTTTATTAAATACATTATGTGAAACTATAATACATCCTTAAAATAATAATTAGTTATAATTTCATGTTAAATAATATGAAAGTTATATCTATGCTTCTCCCCCCTTGATCTAAACTTACTTGGTTGGTTTCCATGGCTACCAACAAAAAGTTTATAAGATTTCCTTGAGTGGAACCTTTTATTTGGGTTCCACTCATCTTGAAACTTGAATAAACCTACTTGTTTGGTTGCCTTAGCTGCCAACAATAAAATTCTTAAAATTTTTTTGTAAGGAACCTTTTATTTAGTTTCCACTCATCTTGACACTTAAATAAACTTTGTTTCTTATGTTTCTTTATCTTTCACTTACTATTAATGAATTATTAACATCTTAAAGAGCATTCATATATGAAATAGGGTATGAAGTGAAAAGTGTTATTTATTGAATATATATCTATTTGTATTAATGATTTCATAGTTATTTTATGGGTAACTATGATTAAATTACTGGTTGGCCCTAAACTATTTTAAAGCATTGGCTATGACATTTTAAAATAGTTGAAATAATTATAGAATGACATTATTGATTGTATAAATATCCATGTTTAATTCAAGTGTTGATCATACAAATGTAGTGAACTTAAAGTTTTTAAGGTGTAGTAACCCAAATGGTAGCACTCAAAAATGATGTATTAAATCTGTTTGCTCTTATACTTTATAATTATTGAATGAAGGATTAAAAATTTGCAAGTATGGAATTAATTCTATTTGTTGATTTTTGAATGCTTGTGTATTATATGGCTTGTATCTTGATTTTATTACTTGAGTAACCTAAATGATAACTTAATAACCTTAAGTATAACCTTTTTAGTTAAACCTTTTCTTTAACTTAGTCATCCTTGAGTGGGATTGAAACCTATTGAGGATAATGAGGCATTTACCTAGGGTTAAAGACCTAGAAATGGTCTTATGAGAAAATTACAAGTGACACTTATGGTGCTCGAGACTTATCAGTGTATGCATACAATGATACACCCCAAATACCATAATCCCTCTAAATAAAAATAGCTTCCCTATAAATCCTTTTGTATGTACTTACCTCTAGTAAATTACCTCATCTTTACCTTCTTCAGTTCTAGTTATGTCAGTACATAGTTTGATAAACATTATGTTATGTTAGAAAGTGGGTCTAACACCTATCCCAAGTATACTTTGATAGATGATTCTAATTTTTTTAGGATTTTTTTATCTGGTATCAGATTAGTGTTCTAATCTACAAAAATTTGGGAATGAATATGTTCGTTTAACTAAATATAATCTTCTAAAGTTCTCACTTGTGATTTATCAAGATGGTTAGGACACGATCAAGTCGAGGAAACATCCATTGAAATACTTTGAATGTCAATACTACTAGGGGTAAGGGTCAATGACATGGAAGGGGTCATCAAGGCCACATTCCTATTCATAATATAGATGAACTATCAGTGAATAATGTAGATAGTAATACCAAGGTACCCCTTACTAAAGTAGTTGGTGGGATTTCAACTGATAAGTAAGAAGAAGTCCTCAATGGGATGTTAACAACCGTTAACACCTTGTAAGGAAGATTGATAATCAAGAACAAAGATTGAACAATCTTGAAGGGATATCCTAAGAGGAAGTACCCATGCTATAAATGGGTCAAGTGAAAGGACTTATAATCCAAGAATTAACTTTGACCACCACTGACCTAATCATCAAAGAGATGAAGAAGCTTCCTCCATATACCTTTTTTGGAAAAGAATCAGGTGATGAAATTGATGCCTAGTTGGTATAATTTTAGAAGTACTTCAATTTGCACCATATTCCTTCCACTATGAAAGCCAATGTGATATCCTATCAACTAATAAGACATGTAGTATTATGGTGGAATAACCTTTATGTTATTGAAGGGTATTAGCCTTTAAATATATATTGGATTATTTTTGAGACTTAATTCTATAATAGGTATCTAAATTCAAACTATAAATAGAATAAAATCATTAATTTTAACTCTTAAAGCAAGATAATATGTTTGTTGTAGAATATGAGAATATATTTCTGAACTTGTTGTGTCATGTGAACTATATGTATGATGAAGAAAATAAAATCACTAAGTTCAAGCTTGGACTTAAAGAGATTATGAAGCATGATTTTAACATGACCAATTAAAAAACATTGGTAGTAGCCATAAAATCAACATATATGGATGAAGAGAAGGAAAAGTCTCACCAAAAGGCAAGATAAGAATTCAAGTCTAATAGGCAATAGTCTAAGGCCAAGAACCTTTCTCCCATAAACAAGAATTTGAAGAAATATGATAATAGATTTTCAAGAAACAATAAGAATTACATCAAGTTTTCAAATTATAATAAATTTTTTAAATCCCATGGAACTTTCAAAATTGGTTCTTATAAGAAGGAATAACATCAGAATAACTCATATAGATGTACCAGGGTGTTAATACGGTTCCTATAGCATCTTATAGACTGATTGTGCACTAGAAATGTGGTGATAATCACTATAATAACTATCCTAAGATGAAATCAAGCCAAATAATGAATCATAGGGTGTATGCTACCATTGATAACTATAATGTTGACTTATAAGCCAATCCTATTAAGACCCAAGGTATAATTAATGGTTTTCCTTTGACCATTTTGATTTATTCTAGCACAACAAACTATTTTATTTCTCCTTTTGTTGCTATATAATGTAATATTAAAGTAGTCCTGATAAGAGAAGGTTGGGAAGTAGAATTTGGTATTGGTAATAAAGTGCCCATTCTTGAATGCTTAAAGTAAGTAAAACTCGATCTTAGTATTTTTAAGACTAAGGCAAATCTATTTCTCATAACTTTATGGTTATATGATCTCATCCTTGGGATGGATTGGTTGTATGAACATCAAGCCACACTTGATTGTCTAGGAAAAAGGGTGTGGTGCACTAATGAACTTAACCAAATTATATAATTGTAAGGCATACAAGGGTTCATGAGACATAAAACACTTTCAACCCTACAACTAAAAAGAGCTATTAGGAAGGGATGTAAGCTCTATGCAGTCCAACTACAAGAAATTTTGAATAAAAAAGAGTTAGAACTTGAAAATTTTCCCATATTAAAGGAATTTATGGATGTCTTTCCTAAAAATATTTTTTAGGTTGCCACCTAGGTGAGAATTTGATTTTTCTATTGACGTCATACCTAGATATGCCCTTACATCAAAGGCACCTTACTGCATGAATGTGGATGATCTATAAGAACTAAAAGTTTAGTTGTAATAACTTTTAGATAATGGGAGCATAAAACCAAGTGTGTCTCTTTGGGGTGTTCTGATAGTCTTTATAAAGAAGAACGATAATATTCTAAGGCTTTGTATTGATTACTACATGCCAAATAAGGTAACAATAAAAAATTGCTACCCTTTACCAAGGATTGATGATTTTTTTTGACCAAATGAAGAGTGTTTCAATCTTTTTCAAGATAGACTTGATGTTTGGTTACCATCATCTATGCATCAAGGAAGAAGATATGCATAAAAATACCTTAAGACCCATTATCGACATTATGAATTTATAGTTTGCCTTTTGGTTTAACCAATGCACATGTAGCCTTCATGAACTTTATGAATAACATTTTAAAGATTATTTGGATAAGTTTATGTTGGTTTTTCTAGATGATTTTTTGATTTATTCAATATATGAGGTTGAGCTTGACGAACATCTTTGTCTAGTCTTGAAAGTACCAAGACATCATAAGCTTTATGGGAAATTGTCCAAATGTGCATTCTATGAATCTAAAATTCATTATTTAGGACACATCATTTACAAAAAAGGAATTTATGTTGACCCTACCAAGATTAAAGCCATCCAAGATTGGAATACCCCTTCTAATGTTCACGAACTATGAAGATTCATGAGTCTGGATGGCTACTACCAGTGCTTCATTGAAAACTTTTCAAGTGTGGCCTACCCTATCACTTCCTTGCAGTGAAAAGGAAATTTTTTTGAATAGATCCCTCGATGTGAGGAAGATTGTATTAAATTAAAGGGGATGCTTACTATAACTCTTATTTTGATCATACCAGACCCAAATGGTAATTTTAATGTTTTGGATGATGCTTCCAAAGAAGGAAATAGATGAATCTTGACTCAAGATAGTAAGGTTGTGGCCTATGAGTCATGAAAGTTGAAAAAGCATGAAAGGAATTATCCTATGCATGACATGGAACTTGTTGCCATTGTCCATGCACTTAAACAATGGAAAAATTTTCTATTAGGAAAACCTTTTGAAGTAAAATCTAATCATAGAAGTCTTGAGTATTTATTCTCTCAATAAGATTTGAATGTGCACCAATGTAGATGGCTAGAATTTTTTAGAAATTTTTACATGAATATTTCATATGTCAAGGCCAAGGAGAACGTGTGGATGATGCACTCAAAAAATGCACATACCTTATTACCTTGTAAATATCACAAGGAAATCTTAGAATCATTATTTTGGAATAATATCTTGATGATATATTCTGCCATGAAGTAAGTGCAAGTTTGGCTGATGAGCTAATAGCAAAATGATTTGCTAATTTTTTTATTTCAACAAATGGCTTGATTAGGCATAAAGGTAGAATAAATTTCCCTAGGATGGGTGAATTGAGAAATTATATACTTAAAAAATTATATAAAACACCTTATTATGCTCATCTAGGTGTGAAAAAAAAGATGCACAAGTTGAACAAGCTCTATTTTTGGCTTGTGATGAAGCATGATGTTGCTAAATTTGTAACAAAAGGCTTGGAATGCTAGCAAGTTAAAGTTGAGCATTACCATACATGAGTTTTGATGTACCCTCATGATATTCCTAAAGATAAGTGGGTTGTAGTCTCACTTGATTTTATTTTTGAGCTTCCAAAATCATGTAGCAAGCATGGCACAATCCTGGTAGTAATTGATAAAACAACTAAAGTTGGCAACTT